>VZTZ01026497.1:401078-595072 GCA_013400955.1 Drymodes brunneopygia | reverse complement strand
AAAAAACAGTTTGGATATATTCCAGCACAATAATTCTTATATACATACATATATATAAATATATATATATATGGATGTATATTTTGTATTGTGTTCATGTAAAGATCTATTTCATCAACTTCATCTTTAGGCTTTTTTTACACTCACTCTTCTCTAGAAAAATGCTAGAATACTTCTATTTTTAGAGATTTCCTTCTAGAGTACCTTTAATGACTGAAAGGTATAATAAAATATTTGGCCCATAGCTTTGGCCAGTATAAATCATTGCTTTTGCACCCAAGTCAAGGTGTCCAACCTAATTTACATTAGATAAAGATATTGTTCTGAATTTATCTGAATATTCCATTCATTACTATGGAATGACAGGGTTGTGCTGATTTCTAGGAAGCAATGGAAATTTGTGCTGCCTGGAGATCTGTCTGTCTTCACAACAGAGAAAATTATCTGAGAGGTTCTGGGTATCTCTTGGAAATCAGAGAGATCCCACTCTCTGTTGGTAGTTTCTTTGTTTGCATTGCTTTAAAGTGGAAATTTCAGTGAACATGGAGGATTTGTCTCTACAGTAGCAATTATTGAATTATTAGACTAGTTGGGGTCAGAGGGAACTTTTAAAGGTCATCTAGTCCAGTTCTCCTGCAATGAACTGGGAGATCTTAACCCAGACCAGGTTGCCCAGAGCCCTGTCCAACCTGACCTTCAGTGTCTCCATGGCCAGGGCCTCCACCACCTCTCTGGACAGTCTGTTCAGTGTTTCACCACCCTCCTCATAAAAAATTTCTTTCTTCTATCTAATTTGGATGTGCCCTCTTTTATTTTAAAACCATTACCCTTGTATTGCTACCATCCTCATCTTTCTTTAAAGCACCTTTTAAGTATTGAAATGCCATTAATGGGATAAAAGGGCAGGAGAAAAGACACATTTCAATATTATCTCCTCCTTGCGAGAGATCTCAACAAGGCTATGAAGGATATATTTTTATTTTTCCATTGTGGTGTGTATATGTAGGTAAATGGTCATGATTCAGAGTAGAGGCCTCTTGGATAGAAAGGAATATCTGGGTATTTGTGAACAGCTTGCCCAGAGAGATGGTAGATGTCTTGTGCCTGGAAATATCCAAGGTCAGAGTAGACAGGATTCTGAGCAACCTGGTCTAGATATTTACAAGGGCATGTAGTGGCCGTACAAGGGGTAATGGCTTTAAACTTAAAGAGGGTCAGTTTAGAATAGATTTAGGAGGAAATTCTTTACCGTGATAGGGATGAGACACTGGCAGAGGTTGCCCAGAGAAGCTGTGGCTGCCCCATCCCTGGAACTGTCCCAAGCCAGGCTGGATGGGGCTTGGAGCAACCTGGGATAGTGGAAGGTGTCCCTGCCCGTGGCAAGGTTGTGGAACGAAGTGGTCTTTGAAGTCCCTTCCAACCCAATCCATTCTGTGATTCTGTGATGTTCACAGTGTAGCCTGGTAGACTCCGGTAGCTAAACTTCATTTTGTCTGTGACCTGCTAAGTCTAGAAAGCATCAGTTCCCAAAATTAACAGTAAAATAAGTTGAAAAATCATAATGAGAGGAAAACAGATCATGAGAACTCAGGTCATTATCTGTCTCCTGTGTCTGAAAGATGCTATCTTTACCTCTCAACCTCTCCTACCACCAGTTGAGGTGAGCAGTACCAGCTCAGATGGAGAGCGTGCCACCCACTGAGTCACTGGTGCTGCTTCCTGTTGGCACAGCCCCTCCTGCTAGGAGCTGTTCTTCTGCTGAACCTCCCTCCTTCTTCTTACAAACAGAAAGCAGAAGTGATATGAGTCACCTCAAAGACCACCTGCTAAATTCTTCTCCTGTGGTCTTGAGCCAGATGCCACCTGCTAATAATGAACGGGAAGACAGAGCTCTTCAGGATATTGCTCAGAATCAGATACTCTTTCTTCAGGATTAATCTCCTAAGGAAAAGCAATAAATATCAAAAATATGAGTGCCCACTTCTCAGGAGCCCCAAAATTCTGAAATTTATTGTCTTCACAGATGCATAACCACTACTGTTACTCACCTGTAGTGAAATAAAGTTCATTTTAAGGAAACAAACCACATATTAAATATTTTTTTGTTAGGACATGAGTTAAATGATTTTCAAATTCATCTTTAACAATGTGTATTCAGGCACATTGTTTTTTCTGTCTTATCTAAGACACCCCCAAACTTAGAAGACTAAGTATGTCTAAGTATGTCCAGTGGAAGACTGGCTTCCATCTCCAGTGTCCCTCTAACTCCTTTCTTCATATCCTGATTTATTTATTTGACTGAAACCATGAAATTGTGACAGCCTGCACATCGGGAAAAGACAGCTGGCATAGCATCAGCAGTTGGTAGTTTGCATTTGTCCACCATTCTCATAGTTGTAACTTCTAACCAAAGATTCACAAAGAAAACACTCACCTCTCCCTCAGTGCCACAGCCCATGCAATGTAGGTCTGCTGAGCTGAAGTGCCCCCACATCTCTGCGACTTATGAGTGAACCTGGAATTTTTGTAGAAATAGTAATCTGAGTGAAAGCAAGAAGAAAAGTGGCTTTCATCTTTTATACTCATCAAGTCTGGGACAGCTTCCAAATCAATGAGTACATGCACTCAGTTTTGTCTTGGTTTTTGAGTTACAACCATGAAATAACCAACTGAGACCCATAGATTTTAACAAACCGGTGTAAAAAACAATGTGGTCTTTGAAATTGCTTTCGAATCTGTCTATGGGTTAAACACTCAGAGTTTTTTGCCTTTGAAAATCCTTAAGCAAAGACGCCTTAGCCTCTGAGGAATGACATTTTATTAATGTGCATGCTTGTGTATGTTAGCGTGTGCATGAATATATGAATAAAAGTATAGACAACTATTAAACAAATACTTCTTATAAAGACAGAAGTTTATGGAATTAAAAACAGTAGCCTCAGTGTTGTATCTCTGAACATGTAGCCCATGTCAGCATTTAGTTGATGTGTACCATTCAAGAACATATTTATCACACAAAAACATTCCTTATTTTACACTCTTACTTCCTGTACATTATTTCAGGCAGTGATAATTCCATAGGCATTTGTACTTTGACTTGTTTTTAAGTGCTAGAAGAAAGAACAGAATCAGGATATAATGGCAGGCCAAACCCTGATGTCTTTACTTAGATCTTACTCAGATAAAACTGCTCAGGACTTCCACCTGCAGAAAGACCACAGGAATTAGCCCTACAAATGGTTTCCCCCCTTTCAGGAGGTAAATATATATCTTTGTTCTTTTATCTGTTTGTTGCCAGGGTGACAGGCTCATGCAGTTTGAGACTACAACAGTAAGGCCTTAGGGTGTCACTTTAAGATAACCACACACTCAGTTTTCTGTTTAGCTTCAATATTTTATTTTTAGTTTTATGCATAACAATGTGCTACTGAAAAATGCCTATTGTCAGCTCCAGGTGTGTTTGCCAAAATTAAGAAGTATAATCACAATAAAAGAAAAGCCAGGAGCTATTCCACCTCCCACATGCCAAAATTAACAAACCATAGCAAAAATTAAAATCAACAGTATTTACTTCCCTTCCTCCCTTCCTTCTTCTCTCTATCCTCTACTCCCTCCTTCCCACAAACTACCAGGATTTCATTCCAAATGCCTGGATAAATGGATAACATGCAGCATGGATGCATGTAGTCGATGCTACAAAACCATCATTTTGGCCCTTTTTTCATACCATTTACTGTGTATCCAAGGCAGATTCCCTTTTTCATATTAAAAATTCTCTTTTTCATACTAATGAAGTGCATGACTATACAGAAGACTTCTACATAACTTCTGTATAGTCATTTGACAGCGGGAAACCAAAAATTTCCCTTTTCCATGGACTTTGGAGGCACAGAAATCTGCAATTATCTCTATAGCCTATAACTGCCCCTTGAATTTTTAGTTGTCTTTCTAATTCAGACCTGTATTTGAGGTAAGGATTTTCTTTGAAAAAAATAATACTCAAATATTGATTTTACAGTGAAGAAGTTCCGTCTCAGGTCTTAAAAGATAATCGCATGTCACATATGATTCTTTCTTGAAATTCTTTTTCCCTGTGGAAGGCTGGAGACAAGATCCAGACACAAAAAGCCAAGGCAACATGCAAGATTTATACAATGTCTTGAACCACAGTAAGTAAACTTCTATTCTTACTCACAGTTTTCTTTTTTAAGTCCAAGCTCTGAGTCTGTTCTTTGTGTTGCATCATGGTTAGCTCATGTTCAGATGCTTCTCTGTGATTTCCAGACCTTATCTGGAAGCAATGCCTGCTAAGATCCATCCATGTTTTGTGATGTCTATGTTCTTTAGGTAGGATTGGGTTGGTTTAAATCCCAACCAAAGCAGGATTTAGATATCTAAAATCCAATTTCAGACCAAGCTAGCATCCAATCTGATTGTTTTTTCTGCTTCTTCTACTGTCCACACCTTTTCAGCCTGAAATTTCCTTATATTCTTAGCTACAGCTACTCAGATATTTGTGCTCTCAGCACCTGTGTCTGGCTAGGTATCAGTGAAAACTCAGTTATGTACATAGGCCTGTAGCCTTTTTGTAATCCCCCAGAGAACCTTTAAAAGCTGTTTTTATTTAAATAAGTAAATAAAAGGTGACCTTTCACCCTTTTGTTTGCAGAAAACGATGGCCAAGCCTTCACTCTTCATCCCACCTACTGATGGTGTGCATAGACAAGCTACGTGAGCAGTGACTTGGGAAGGTGAGTTGAACTGTCTGTGGTGAATTTGGTCCCATAATTATTGCAGTTGCCTTGGCATCCTAACATAACTCTAGAGTTTCACCGCATACCTAAAGGTTTCAATTTGCCTTCCTCTTTTCTGCACAGACCTGCTGTAAGGCTGGAGGATGAAGTCAGAGAAAGGCTCAAAAGCCACAGGACCAAGCAGCAGGGTCCTGTGGCTAACTCCAAACAGCAAAGGAAACTGGAAAAAACCCCATGTTTTTTCCTATACTGTGCTGCACAGAGTTCTTGTCCTATGGAAATTATGCCTGTTCAGCATTGCTTGGCTAAACTCACAGCAGGGTCCACACTTTGACAGAAAGAGATGGATTTGCATTACCAGAGAAGGTGGGGAGGCAGTTGCAATTTCAACAGCTTTTCAAGTGTATTTAAGTCACCTAAAGTATGGCCCCATGTGGTAAAAGGCAGTTTGGTCTGAGCAGTGTCAGGACATGTGGACTCAGTGAGTTTTCTCAGTAGCCCATTCTCACTGGACCGCCCGGAGCGCTGGGACACCAACCCTGGCTGCAGCAGACCCAAAGGAAGAGCCTTCCAGCCCTTGTTTGGATTCCCCTCTGCTTTGCAAGCGGAGCACGAAGGTATGAACAAAATTCAGTAGAGATGGATAAATCCCATGAGGCCCCAAAAATGTCTTTATCTGAGAAAGCTGAGAGCTTTGCCACGTCCCGCTGGCGCCCAGCCACATGTGGTGAGCCAAGACAGGTGGTCTGCTGGGCTGGGAGGCACACTAAGACAGTCTGGTCAGCCGGACACGCTGGCATGAGGGGTTCCATGAATGGGACTCTTCTCCTTGCACATGAACGAGTCCAGTGCAGCACAATGGGGTACTGTGCTGCTGAAGAAGTTGTTCTTCGGGGTGAGACATTACACTCATAAAACTCAGTGGAGGTCCTGACCACTTTGTGGGCATTAAAGATCCCATGACTTCTAGCAATGACTTTGGTGTCCTGGCCACGCTCCAACTTGGAACGCTTTGTCTCGTTGGATTCCCTATACAGCTCCTATTCAGAAATGTTGTCTTCACAAAGTCTACATTTAGATGAGCTCATGTTAAGCTGCCGTTTCAAAGTTGATGCCAAAATGGAAAAAGAATTGCAAAAACAATTAGCGATGATTACTGATAATTACCTGCACATGGTTGCTGTCCCAGACTCCGAAAAATACCTCAGAATGAAAAATGTCTTGTAAATATAGGGTGTTACTAAGTCTCTGGCTGGGGAACCGTATGCATGGAATCACATATTTTTTATCAGAACAAGAAGTGCTGTCTTGGTGCTCAAGATCTTAAATTCAGATTGTGCACTGAGTAAATTACCAGTAATGCTTGCAAAGATATGAGATCCTTACAGAAAAGTCTGTCCAACAAATTCTAAAGTGGGACTTGAAGCAGTTTAATTTGACAAACGGAGCTTTCAATCATGTTCATCACTGTAGGAGGAGGTGCCCACCACACTTCACCATTTGGAAAAGCAGGTCAGACACTGGCAAAACCAGGCCACTGCTCGAGGCAGTTTAAATACAACACATCAAGATAACATTTGCTTTAAGCTTTTCATTTTCACAGCCTTATGCAGTGAGAGTGGCTTGTGAAGTCTCCCATTTAAAGCCTGATTTGTGATTTATAGTGATTTATAACAACACTAAAACCTCCCACAAAAGACAAATTAATACTCAGATGCTTTTTCAGCACCTCCTTTGAGAAAAAGAGTTTTGAGCCAGTGCCAAGGAGTGGGAGGCAAGTATTTCTACTGAAACACAAATGGGTGGCAAACTCTGGAATAACATTTTGGCATGAAATACATGCTACATTTTTGGAGTCTTTTCTCTTTAAAATGTCTGAGCATTTCAATTTAACAAATTAAACTTTCCCTAATAAAATGAGTTGGTCAAGGAGAAAAGAAGGAATTTAAGTTAAGTCTCCTTAAATGTTTTTTGCACATTTGTGTTTAAAGCCTGCTGCCTGGTCTGCCTCTCAGTTCATGGCAGTTCCAAAATACGGAGTACTTGTTTTGGCTCTAGGCTCACTATTATATTGCCATTAAAATTCCAACTAAATCCTCCAGGTTTGTAATTAGAACTATGGAGAGACCCAGGAGTTAAACACAAAGGATGCTGAACTTCAGCAGAGGAAATTACAGCACAATTTGATGCGAGACGTGTTGGATGAAATTGAACGGAACAAATCAGTGAAGCAGATAGGGAAGGAGACCATGTCCAAAGATCAATTAATGCATGTCTGAGTGCTATGAGCACTGCTAAGCAGCAGTGCATTAAGGCTAAACTGGGACTCTTAGCAGATGCAAAAGTGAAAAAAAGCATATGAAGGACAAAGCAAGACTGATGGATTCAGAAGAGGAGTCAAAAAACAGTAGGATTATTTGATGAACAGTTAGAGGAGAAAGTAATAAAATTTCATGCTTCAAGGTGTAAGCTGGTAACCATAGGGGTCTGTAAGCAACTTTTTCCTTCTCTGGAACATTGCAAAATCGGATGACAGGGTCTTTACAAGCATTGCTCTTTCTCTCCCTCTCCTTTAGTCTTCTGGCTTTGATTGAAACACTGGGTGTGTGCCAGTCTCAGACCTAGACAAAGGCTGATGCTCAAATGGTCAACTACAGCAAATTTTATTTTCTGTCAAAAGGGATGAAAACCAAAACACAATAAGAGATGAACCTGAACAAAATAAGATTCCAGTTCAGCCTTCCTTATTCCTGAGGGTTTTGTAGTGCCTTGAGTGGGAATTCCACCCCAGCATGGACTGCAGGATTGACTTTTTACTGATGATAGATGAGATTTTCTATAAATGTAACCAGCCTGTCAGGTGTTGTTGGCAGCAATGAAGGCCAGACTCAGAATCTAATTTTTTTTCTTAAAATTACAACACAAAACAGCTTGGAAAAAGTAGCCCAGAAACCTTGAGAAACCAAACACTTCTCACAGGTACCCCAGCCAGCATTTCCCATTCATAAACATAGAATCTAATAATTAAATGACATCAATTCAGGAAAAAAAACTACTAGTGGTGAGCTGATAAAGCAAACACTGGATTTCACACTGTCTTGGCCAGGAGACCTCAGAATGGATCCAAACCTCTCCAGAGACAGATGTCTCCAAAGGATGCTACTTGCCCCCTTTCTTCCCTTCTCCTCATCTTGGTATTGTTGGTATCACACATTTTGCTGCTTCCTCTACTCTACCTATAAGCCAGGCACAAAGGCAGCAATCCATGTGATCCAAATGGCTCCATCTGAGTTAACTGCCTAAACTAACCATCAGTGGGCAATAAAAGAGATCCTTCTAGACCAAGGTTGATTTAATCTTAAAGTAAATTGAAAGAGCCAGGGAATGGACACAAGCCCTGGCATACAACTTTTCAGACTGATAAACTGCTAATGTATAATGCAGAATTACTTCTGTCCAGGCCCCCTAGCATCATGCCAAGGAGCATTTAGGTCTGGTTCTTGGTGTGGATCAAGGATGTCTCCCAACAGACCGTTTGGATGTGGCCACCCTGTTCTGGAGGTGGGTTGAGCTGTGCCATTGTCAGATCTTCCACTGGACTCTAGTCCTGGCCTCTTTTATTTGTACACCAGCTATGGAGATTTCACTCAATGATTTTAAATCCTCTTCTGCTTCTTTTTGATCACAGAATGTGGAGAATAACATCTTGGTGATGCACGTGAAGTTAATGTCAGCTACAAGCTAAAGTATTCCTATGAACACGTAAGTGGGAAGGAAGCTTGCTCATTTTGTTTTTAATTTCACCAAGAAATTATAGAATGGAATGGAATGGAATGGAATAGAATAGAATAGAATAGAATAGAATAGAATAGAATAGAATAGAATGGAATAGGAGTATTTCAGTTGAAAGGTATCTACAGAGACCCTCTAATCCAACTGCCTGACAGAGGCATGTTCTTACCAGATCCCCAGAGTGCAAATTTATCCAAGAAAAGGTCAGCTAAAGATAAGGTGGATAATGAAACAAAGCCACTTATAATAATGTCATATCTTTTGATCACCTACAAGCAAGATCAGTGAAAATAATGTTGTTGACATGCTGTATAGTTCATTCAGCTTGATGCAGAGCTGATGGAAGGGTCTACAACTGGTCCTGAGTCAGGTCTGTGTCATCATGAACCCAGTCCTATTTTAACAAGAGGAAAGTGGTGCAGGTGGCAAATAAACCCTTCAAAGCTCTTCCTTTGATGCTCACAAAGGAGAAGGATAAATATCATGGAACCACGGAATAAGGGGACTTGCCATAACGGGACAAAACCCGAAGTCCCCCACACCTGAAAAACCTCCAGGACCAAGTGACATTTATTTCCAAATTCAACCAGAAATGGCATGAAGGGCCATTTTAATGATATTCACAGGCCACTTTAATGATGTTCAGATTCCTTGGTAAAACCATTTACGGTGCTTAACTGGTGGTAGGAAGAAAGAGCCATACCTCACACTTCAGGTGGCAGCACAGATGGTATTGGAAACCTCAGCTAATCCACGTATCCCAGGAGGTTTTACCGTCACTGCTTTATATTCATCAGTAGCAAAAAATCAGTGTGCACTGAAAGCAGAGCTCAGCCTCACATTTAAGAAGGGACTTCAGAAAGATTAGCAAATTCTACACTTGTGAACATGGCTTCAGGAGCTGGTAGAATAACTGGAAGACAGCCACACACATGGCAGGGAAATAACCACAATACCATCATTGATGAAAGGATGGCTTGATAAGAGGAAGCTGCAGACATCATCATCATTAATTAAACACTGAAACTGGAAAAGGGAGGGTTTTGTGGTTAAAGTATTGGACTCAAACTCAAGAGATCTGGGTTGCATTGCTGGCAGAATAAATATGGAC
This sequence comes from Drymodes brunneopygia, assembly GCA_013400955.1. Taxonomy (NCBI): domain Eukaryota; kingdom Metazoa; phylum Chordata; class Aves; order Passeriformes; family Petroicidae; genus Drymodes; species Drymodes brunneopygia. The sequence continues at coordinate 585,415 of VZTZ01026497.1, read as the reverse complement.
AAGTGCCTTAACATCTTCTTTTACCAGGTCTCCATCTGTAAAACGGGAGCAAACCCTGCTCCTTTCCTTGGCTGATTTAGGGAGGGGTTTTTGCCCCTGGATCAGCCTGCAGCAGGCAGCAATGCACAATCCTCAGCACAGGGGAAGGTTCCAGGTGCTAAAGCCATTCAAACCAATAATAAGAAATAACAGTACTGCTGATAGAAAGCTTTGCTTCCTTGAAAATTAGTTTTCAATTCATTTCTCCTAAGGAAGAAATTCTATATTTTTACAGGCCAGAAGCCTTTTTGTTTTCCCCTATTCTAGTGCTTACAATGTGGGAGGTGAAAATAGAGTTCATAATGAGTACTTGATTCTGTGGACTCCCAATGGGAGCATACAAGTTGCAGGGTAAGTGTCCTGCCTTATAACAACTTTTCCTGCTAGCTGTAACTAGACTGGTAGAGAAGAAATAAGAGCAGGCAAAATAGGTAGAAAGGCTCTGTTTTGGTTTTTTTTAAGGCCTTTGCTGAATGGATGAGAAAACAACTTGGATTTACATGAGTTGCATCTCATATAATACAGTTGCTAAATCAACATGAGGCACTGTGGATTTCATGCATGGATTTCATGGCAAAGCTTTATTCCACATATTTTCTGGAACATCTAAACCGAAGATTATTTTTCCCCTAGTGCCCTCCCTTCAGCGTAATTTCATCTCTCTCTCAAACACCTCGAGCACTGGGAGATTAATTTTTGCCATCCCAGGAAGCATGTTTCCCCTTCCTTCACAAGCCTCCTCCCTTTTCCACATCAGCCTGGCCACTAAAGCAGACAGAGCTTTGGTTGTTTGTGACCTTGCTTCATTTTATTGACCCCAAATATCTGGAGATAGCTCCTCAGCTGTAGAAACACATCTGTGTAATGCCTCCCTCTACTGGATTTATGGAGATGGCTAAGGCAGCTAATAAATGGTTGTGGGTCACTGATAGATTTGGGAGAAGATGCATTTCTGTGTACATTCAAAACTGATAGCTTGGTTTGCCTTGATTTTACCAGGATTAAAAGAATGTCGTTAATTCAGCTTGGCTAAGCAAGGGCTGAGGGAGATGTGATAACCATCTACAGAAAGCTGTGAGCATGCTGGAGTTTGCAGTTTACCAGAGTTTAAGTGATTAAATTAGGAAAGGCTGAACTTTGCAGAGTCTGGGGCAAGAAAAACTCAAACATATTTTTGAGTGAGTGGGGGATTTGGGAGAGCAGTTCACAGAACTGGCCTCGCTTTGCAAGCTCCTCTCTTTCCACTTGTAATTCAAACCTTTGCTGGTTCCTTCCCCACTTTGAACTCAATTAAAAGAACATGTGTTTTTGCTGCAGACAAATCCGTGATGTACAGTGCGGAGGGAAGAAAGAGCCATTTAAAAACTGTGCTGTTGCTTCACTGTGGTATCGACTGCTCTGTTCACCACAAGTGGTAAAAACCCTGGCATAAGACATGGATCACTGCAGATGTGAGTCAGAATTGATGGCATGCTTGTGGTCCACCTGTATGCAACTGCTCTGATTCCTACTGAAACTCCATGCCATACCATGACATTAACACTTCCTAAACTTTTCACTTCCCCTCTCCCTGTGTTTTCTTTTTAATCATACCATTATGACAACCCCATTTCACTTTTTAAAAATTCCTCTTTATTTGGACCATCTGTCAATGCATCAGCAAAGCTCTGAACACCCTGAACAGTCAGCGGGACTGAGTTCCTCAAACCATGCCTGTGCCAGGGAGGAATTTCCAGCCAGGTTTGGCCAGTATCACGAGGGCATGCCTGAAGGGAACTGGGAATGCCACCAAAATCAGAGCAGGGTATCTACTGAGTATAGTGGAGACATTCTTGTAGGTGATGACTCTTCATAGCAGAATTGTCCTTCGCAAATGCAGAGATGTCATTTGGTCCTGGTTTAATCATTGGATAATGTGGAACTGTAGCAACTACTGTATCAACAGAGAGATCACAGGGAAATGACGCTTTGCACAGAGCCAAATTATCCAGGATGCATCTGGTTGCATTAGTAATCTAAACTGAGATCATAGTGCAAAAGAAATGTGGGGAAGAAGAAGGAATATCATTTAGTGAGAGAGCTTAATAAAACTTACACTTAATCAAGAAAATACCTCCGTATGTGATGATGCCCACAAAATACAAAACGACTCCTATGTGAAAGGCCTTTGTTAAAATCCTTTTAAAACATCTTTCAGAAGTTTGGGCTGATAGGATTTCAACAAACAGAAAAACAAACTGGCGAGGGCTGCTGGTTACTGTGTTGGATTGGTAAAACAGAGCATCAGCTGCCGGCAGCCACAATTCCCCCATGTCCTACAACTTGCAGAGAGCAAAGAGTTGCAGAAGTCAAAACCGTGGCAGGTCTGGGATCTTGCTCTTGTTTTTCTCATTTCTAGGTCAGAACCATGTGCCCAAATAAAACAGACTCAGCACTTCAGAAAGCCTGGCCAGTCCAGCCTGTGTAATTTTGCCGGTCACTTTGAGACACTGTTTGATCATTTATCATGACACATAAATAGTTTGTGCTACAAGAAAGAAAAAAAACTAAAATAAGTAAGTCAAGTTTTATAAATTATTCTCAAACCATCTACTAAGATGTCTTTCTTTGATTGCAGTCTCTGGCGATTTCAGGGAACAGCCAGGGAGCCTGTGGGGGTATCCTTTTCCCTGCCTTACATAACTTCCTTGCTTCAGTCCCTTCAAAACACGTTCACACCCTCGCTGGATTCATCCTTCGTGCTGCAGAAGGAAATACCTCTGAAGGACTGCTGTCTTTGAAATACCTTTAGGGCCCATCTTCCCTTTTATAAACTAAGAGGATCTAGGAAGCTAAAATAATGCTAATCAAAGCAGCATTGTTTACAGGGGCCTGCTTTGCCAGAAGAAGGCATCGCTATCTGTGTCCCACTGTCAGAAAAATGCTGTGATTTGAGCACCATCCAGTGAGATCAGCTGGGGTGGAGATGGAGCAGAGAGTGAGGTGAGGATGTGGATGAGAAGGGAAAAGGGAGCACACTGGGAGTTTATTTCTGTGTTTATGAGAGGTAACTTTGTTAGATCAGATTTATAAAATGCTTGCTTTTTCTTAAATTTGTGAACAAATGTCATCCTAATAAAAATCACAGCTGATGAAATCATCTTCAACTTCTACAGGAAGGTCTTTGGCTTTCTCTCTGAAGTAACCTCCTCATCTCACCAAAGCAGCTGCAGATGACAGCAACATCCAGGCTTCCACTGACGCTGTGTCCCAGGCTGTCTCTCTGCTTTGACCTTATTCCCAGCCCTGCTGTATCAAGACATTCTGCAGAGCTAAAGACCTCCTAAAATCTCAGGAAAGTTGCCTTCCCTTACTCCAGTGATGCAAAAATAGCCTTAGTTCCAGTTTCTTCACAAATTATGAATAAAAGACACATTCAGGGTCTCCAAAGTTATTAGCCACTGTCCCTTTTCCCTGTACACTGCCTATAATGTACATTCATGGTGAACACCCTATTTTGGACCATGACTTCTCTGGGGAAAGAACAGCATTTTTAGCTATTTCTATGAAGTACTTGTTACATAGTAGCAACAGAGATCTTTTATCATGACTTTGGCTCTCAATGACAAATTCCTTCACTGGCACCTGAAACCAGATGTGCTCTGCTCATCTGAACTGCTTGTATCTCCATTTCAGCTGCCTTTTACATGAATCAACTGAGAATACAGATGGTTCAGATGAACTGAGATATTAAAACAGGCTTCAGGAAGCCTAGATAGAGCAAAGACATGTGCTTCAATGGGCGTAGAATATTGATTATTGGCATCACGATTCCATGTAAAGAAATCTAGAATAAGACAGCTAGGCACAGAGACAAGACTGGGTTTAGCACTGAGAACTGAGGCAAGAACTAATGGTGAGCTTAAATGGTGTTTAAATTCTTGAATATTCATTAATAACCCTGTGACTTGCATCATTTAAAAAATCCATTCTGTCTGAAAAGAAAGGTAAGGTGGAAAATGTCTTTTTGCACTATAAACTTTCTTCAAAAGCATGTAAATGTGATAACAAGACAGATATTGATGTGCTTTTGGGGTGTGTGTATTTGTTTTTGTCTGAGTCTCTGCCATCTAGAGCTGAGCAAACAGCGGTACAGTGCATTGCAGGGTTTTTCCTTGTGCAAATAACAATCATTTACTGGCAACGTCTGATGCTTTATCTCATGTTTGCTGAAGTGGGCGAAACCAAGAGGAAACCAAGATGAATTGCTGGGAGAGCTCAGTTCCCTCCTGACGCCAGGTACCAGCACCCTGGCTGTATCCAGATAACTCTGCTGCTTTCTCTGGGAGAGTCCAAGGACAGGTTGGATGGGGGCCTGAGCAACCTGGGATAGTGGAAGGTGTCCCTGCCCATGGCAGAATGTTGGAACAAGATGATATTTATGGTTCCTTCCAGCCCAAACCATTCCATGATTCTCCTACACAAAAGGCCTCAACTTTGTGACTCTGATTTAGGAACATAAATTCTGGTTTGGCACTGCACAAGGTAGAATGTGTCCCAGTTTACATTTCTAGGGTAATGTTCATTCTGTAAAATATGCAACAATAAATGTTTCTTTATCAATAAAGTTTAAACATCCAAAGGAGGCCACAAGGATGGTGAAGGCTCTAGAGGGGAAGCCGTATGAGGAGCAGCTGAGGTCAGTTGGTTTGTTCAGTCTGGAGAAGAGGACACTGAGACAAGACCTCATTGGGGTCTTCAACATCCTCACAAGGAGCAGGGGAGGGACAGGCACTGATCTCCTCACTCTGGTGACCAATCACAGGACTTGAGGAAACGGCTGAAACTGAGTAAGGAGAGGTTTAGGTTGGATATCAGGAAAAGTTCCTTCACCCAGAGGGTGGTTGGGCACTGGAAAATGCTCCCCAGAGAAGTGGTCATAGCACCAACCCTGAGAGAGTTCACGAAGTGTTTGGACAATTCTCTCAAGCACAGGGTGTGGCTCTCGAGGTGTCCTGTGTGGGACAAGGAGTTGGACTCAATGATCCTGATGGGTCCCTTCCAACTCAGCATTCTCTGTGATTCTGTGAATTCACCAGCTAGGTAGGGATCACTGTGCTGGCACAATGGCAGGGATGCAGACACATTGACCTTAAAGGTGTCACCTTTCCATAAAAACTATTAAAAATTCAAGTTGGAAAGTACATTCCCATTGACTCTGGGACTGCAGGAACCCACTCTGCAATCCCTTTTCTCATTGCAGACACCCTTTAGTCTGCGTTTGCTCTGCTTGGCAGTGATTTGTAACATGATTATAATGTATATTTACACACACACCCTCTCAGCACTAACTGCCTGGCCACGCTAGAAAACAATGATGAAATAATAAAAGCAGTCAATCCCCTTCCTCCTTAAAGTTTAATGCTGTGTGGCGAGTGAAAGACTCTTAAAAACTGTTTAATTAAGGGAATAAATGGGAACCAGGAGGTGTCTAAATGTCAGTCACTTCACAAAAATAAACAAACAGAACCCAAACAAAACGAAATCTTAGTTGTTGTTTTATCTAGTTGTTGTCTTATTTTCTTTTTTTTTTTCTCTTTTAGAAAAAAAAATCCCTGTTAAAAACAGTCCTCCTAATAGGAAAACACAGAAATAAATCTTCTCTTATCAGTGCTTAGGAAGGAACTTATTGGTAAAAAAGAACTAAGATATCAGATGGAGGTCAGACAGGAAAGATGAAAAGGTAATGATAAAAGAGGAGAGGAAAGGTTTAGAGAGGAGAGGAGAGGTTCAGAGAGGTTCAGAGAGAAGAGGAGAGGTTCGGAGAGGTTCGGAGAGGAGAGGTTTGGAGAGGTTCGGAGAGGTTCGGAGAGGTTCGGAGAGGGTCGGAGNGAGAGGAGAGGAGAGGAGAGGATATAGCAGGCAGATGCTGTGTAGGACTGGATGTGTATTCCTGGGGTATATGGGACTTAGAAAGTCCTTGGTTCCTGGTTTGCAGAGCTTTATCTTTTCCTTTGGTGATAAGGTGTCATTTGTATTAGTGGGGAAAGGAACACCCAGAACTTTTCCAAAGCTACTGTTCCTTGGCTCAGTAGGTAGTAGCTCAAATCCTTGACAGGACAGCTTCAGAAGGAAGACCTGCAGTGGAGAGGTCACCAGAGCCAGTGCGGTGCTAGACTGACTCGGGCTCAGGAAGGGGAGTTTTTGTACACTGGGATTAATTGTGGGTCCAGCAGTGTTGGGAGCCACTGGCTGTCTTTTGTGATCATGCAAGGGCAAGTCACTGGTGAGGGTGATGCCCAGGGAGCCCTGTTCAGCCTCCCAGTATGCCAAGGACACCTCCATGACAGAGCCAGATAATAGACAGGCAGTTCTGCAAAAGTGAAGAAATGATCACTTCAATGGGCTTTGAAACATCACCCAAATGGGTTTGACTCATGATTTCCTCAGTTTTCAGCAGGAATTAGGTGCTTAACTCTTCCTCAAGAAATGCTTCACTACCCTTAAAATATTCCCAGTGTGTTTCTGGGCTGGAGCCAGGCCATCTAAATTAGGGACATAAATTAGTGTAGTAGCTCTAGGTCACCTTCAGAAGGCAGTGAGGTCTTGGTGGCCTCCTTTCTGTGCTGAGTGCAGGCAATGTCTGGCTCATTTAGACTCATCTGCCACCTAAGTTGCACATGCCAAGCAAGGCAGGAAGAGCCTGGACCTCACTTTCTTAAAAATAACATCACTCCAGCTTCCAAAGGCACAGTAATGAGCTACAAGATGAAGTCCTGAAGTCCTGGAGCGGTGGAGACTGAACAAGCACAAGAGCTGAAATCACTGTTTAGGACAGAACTGGCTGAGCCAACTTTTCCTCATTTCCTAAGATGCCTGGTATGTCCCTGAATCAGCACCCCCAAGGCTCTTTGTGACACCAGAGGGTTCTCTGTGGCATTTTGCAGGGCCCAGCTGCTGAGTTCCTGGCTGCGGCGGGGACGAGGATTACGGATTTAATACACCCGCATGCTTATCCCCGTGTAAATCAGGAGCAACTCCACTGATTTCTTTGGCATCCAGCCCACCCAGCTCCTAATGGAGCCATTCATAAGAATCCCACTAACTTTCCATGGGGGAGTGTGGCTATGGCCCTTGCCTTGGGAGGTCGCAGTCAGCCCAGTGGGGTTATCCTGTGAACGGGAGGGAAGAATCAGCCCTCAGGCTTTTCCTTTCTAATTCTGAGCATGCTGCCAGGATTAACCATGTTAATAATTAACCCAGAAGCCTGGAATTCCCTTCTCTTTCTGTTCTGTGTGGCAGCCACCACTGAGAAAAAAGAGACAGCAAAAATGCAGGAGACCTGAGCTGGCTGCCCACGAGCACAAGGTACAATCTGTGGGATCTAAACAAAGGGGGAGGCTAATTTCCTGTAGAAAACTGCAGGAAATCTTCTCCTCAGCACAAATTTTCTGTTGCAGGTGAGAAAAATGGGAAGTTTGCAAAACAACTGCATATTTGGATTTTATACCCTGCACACAAATTAACCTCTTCGAATAGGGTCACTCCGTTATTATTATTATTTTTAGATATGTAGTTAAAGTTATGGTTAGCTTTATCCCCTCCTGTGTTATTGTTGTTATACCACATATTAATGTAGTGCTTCTGTAGCTGGGAGAAGTATGGTTGAATTACAGTAACACGCTACAAGCAGGAGGAAAGAGCTGTGGTTTGGCTGGTCCACTACTAGATATACACCAGCACATCTGGACAGGAGATCATGTGACAAGTAGGAAAGCCAGAAACATATCCTGGATACTATAAAAAATGGGTCCTGTTAAATTAAAAAGGCTTTAAATATTGGCTCAGCTGGTTTCTGTATAGCGTTTTTAGTAGTTTTGGAACGTGTTGCAAGATTTGTGATCATCAAGAATTTGATTAAATATTACAAATCCATTGTGCTGCTAGTTTGTTCTCATGGGCTCCATGTTTCTTGCCAGTTCTCCTGTGCTCTTGTAATGCAAGCCATGACTTCTGATTCTGGATGAGAACTTTGTGTCCTCAGAACAACTTCTGTGCAAAAAAAAGGAAAAGAGAAGAAACCAAACACACAGAGCACCACCAAAAAAAGTCGCTGCCTTTGCATAACATTTTGGATACTTACAAGGCTACAGTAGGTTTTCAACTCCTGCAGGATGCTAGACATGACTGCCTCTGGTTAAAAGCCAGTCTGTTGACTCATAGAAATTTTAATCCTCAGCCAGACCAGTTGCTAAATTTCACTCATGTCTATTCAAGACCTGCTATGAAGTGCTGTTCTGCAAACACAGCTTTGTGGCTGTATGTGCCATCCTACCTCCTTCCTAAATGACCTGAAAATCCTGGATAGTCTTTGGTTTCAGGTCCGGACAAAGGTCATCTTCTTCTTCCTTTCTTGTGCACAGAAGCAACAGTCTGACTGGAACAGATTGTGGTTCTCCAAGGAGCAATGTTCCAGTAATATTAATAAATTATTGCTATGGCATCACAAAGAAAAACGTCATATCATCATGTAAATAAAGGGCTGGAAGGGATCACAGAATCATGAATCACAGAATGGTTTGTATTGGAAGTGATCTTTAAAGGTCATCTACTCCACTGCCCCTGCCATAAGGGGTTCACCTTCCACTAGATCAGGTTGCTGTGAGCCCTTCCCAACCTGACCTTGAATGTTTCCAGGGATGGGGCATCCACCAACTCCAACACTGTGCCAGTGTTTCCTCAACCTCATTGTAAAACAATTCTTCCTTATACCTAATCTAAACTGACCTTCCTTCAGGGTAAAATCATTACCCTTTGTCCTGCCACAACAGGCCCTGATAAAAAATTTGTCCCCAACTTTGTAAAAAGCCCACTTTAAGTACTTCAAGGCCACAAAAAGGTCTCCCTGCTCCAGGCTGATCAACCCCAGCTCTCTCAGCCTGTCCTCTCAGGAGATCTTAAGGGGTCATTGTGTTCAAGCTTATGCTCTGATATTATCTCTTAACCTGTGCAAGGCAAAACCAGGAAGCACAGGAGGCTGCTTGGCCTAAAGCATGAGCCCTTGGAATCTCAAGCACAAAAAGTGGGAGTGGATACAGGGGGCAGATTACCAGGATGAGTATGTGGGAAGAGCAGAAACACGTGAGGGAATAAACTCAGAGATGCCAAAACACAAAACAGGATTAAAAATTCAATAAACATACAGTATATGAAGAAATCATTCTACAGATTCATCAGCAGTAAGAAGAGAACTAAGGAGAGCTGGCCTGTTACCAGCAGAGGAGGAACTATTGTCAGATGAAGCTGACACAAGAATATATTTAACACCTTTTTCAATAAGTTTTCATTTAAAGGCCTAAAATGATCAACATCACGAACAATGAGTACTTCCATGATTTATTTGCCCTCAGACTGGTTGAGACTGATGAACTCTGGTCTAGGGTGCTGAGAGTGCAGCTCCACATCCCTTGAGTTTGGTTGGGGAATGCACTTTTATAGAGGATCTCCTAATCAACTCCATTTTATATGCTCTGGTTTTCTTTCCAGACAGGCTTAGACCTCAGAATGAAACTAAACAGGAAGACACACTTTGGGAGTGTTAATTGGTAGCTGCTAACAGGCATGAGGTCCCAAGAACCAAACTAGAGCCAGTCTGGGGTAAAAAACAAACAAGCAGAGTGTGGTCACTGAGAGTAAGTGTTTCTTATGACTGATCCACTGTTTTTGCAGCACAATGCTTGCACAAACAGACACAGCCTGGAAGAACAAGACAAAGCAGACTTACAAGTGTTAGCAATTATCTTTGACAAGCCTTTGGCGGAAAGGTGAAAAACTGGAATTGGAAATAGTGTCCGTTATAAAAAGAGGCAAGAAAAGAAGCCAAGGAGCTGTAGGCCAGTCAGCTTATATTTTAGCCCCAGAAAAACTCTGGAATGAACGAGTGAACAAATTATTACACCTGGAAAATACTAAGGACATGAGTAGCAGCTAGTAAGAATTTGCCAAGAATAAACCAATCTAGTATTCTTTTAAAAGAGGAAAACAGGTCTTTCTGTTTGGGGAAAGTTGAAGGGCTTCACAATTGATGCTTTTTCACTTGTCATTCTCATAAGCAAGATGAAGACACAGTTCAGGTGAAATTAGTTCAGGTGGAAAACTGACCAAATTATTATATAGATTGAGTAGGTAGGAATCTGCCAAAATCAGAAAATATAACTTGTCAAGAGGTTTTCACAGAGGTCAGTCCATGAAGCGGAGAGGAGATATATTAAATTTGCAGAGGGCACGAGACTGGAAGACACCAGAAAAACTTCTTGAAAGAAGTACCATTCAGCACTACCATGACATTGTCCTTCTAGTCCTCTACTGGGAATGACCTCTCCAGGAAATATTGGGGGACCAATTTTCTACTTTATCCCACTAATCTCATGGAGATTCAAGGAGTATTGTTTTTTTCCAGCCTCAGGATGGTGCATAGAGAAGACCTCACAGCCCACAGATAACTGCCAAAAGAGTCATGATTTAATCATCCTGAAACCTCAACTTCATCCATATGAGCACTTAAGTCACTTGGTCAATAAACTTACATATTTGGGGATTTTTTCTGATTCAGCCCTGCTCTCATTTAATCAGAGACAGAACTCCTGGGAATGACCAAGGTGCCAGCTGAACAAAATGAGGACTGGTGATGCTCTGCTTTATTTCTAGATGGTCTTGTTTGAAAAGCAGTTGAGTAGGGCAGGGAAGGACACGTTGAACAGCACATCTATCAAGAGACTCCTACACGCGGTGTCTGAGACGTTACAGTTACACGCTCCTTTAGGGAACCATCTCACACAGTGTGTACGTTATGGTTTCTTTTAGGGAAGCTTATGGGAATCATTGAGCTCCATGTATTAGTCACAAAATGATTAATAAGGACCCAAAGGTTCACATGCACATACTTCCATGTTAATGAAGCCCTCATGCTTTATGCATGAAGCAGAACACAAAGCTCCGGAAATAGTTCTCTTCAACGTTCTTTCCAATGTTCCCATTTTTTATGCTGTAATAGACATTGATTTATTTGAAATCAGCATAAAATATGTACCAGCTCAATAAACCCCAAAGAGGTTCTCAGACTTTCTTGAGTGTCCTCATCAGGCAATAAATCACAGAAGCAATAAAGTATGCTAAATAGCTTAACCAATCATGAAGTGCAGAGCCATCAAATGACTCATTTAAATACTTGTAGGACATTAACCAAATAAGAGATACTGGAGTCTTTAAACACATCTTTCTTTCTCACACTTCCACAATAAGTATGGAGATAGGGCAGTGGAATTCTGGGCCATACACAAAAAAATTTAAAACAAAAAAAATCTTTTTCTTATCTTTGTAAATGAGAACTGCTATACACACTATTTATTTAGCATATATCTACTTAAAGTATTTTGTGGTGAACTACAGCATGTGAAAGCTTAAAAACCTTTGCTATATTTATCTTCGTCATATCCTTTAGAAAAAAGGAAGTAACCTTGTCACCTTCTTAAAATAGGGGAATTACAGAGAGACAGTACAGAGAGCATTAGATCGATAAAGGAGCCACCATTGGAAATTCTTTAGTGTCTAAAAGCCAGAGCTTAGATTCTTGAGTGTCTTACTGTAAATCTAATGTTAGAAAGATATATATTCCCTTCAGAAATTTAGATTTTCACTGTCACAGGAAGCCAGGATGGGAGGCAGTTTGCAGGTTAGGACACCTAAATCTGGTCAGCTGAATCAGTGCAAAGACCTCGCTAACTCTGCCAGCTAGAACTTCATGAGCCACACCTGGAACTTAGAGAGCAACTCACAGGTATTCATCTTCATTTACATGTCTTGTTCTGAACCTCTCCCACATCCTGGCAGACATCTTATATTCTAGAATCTTCTAGAACAGCCCAAGGTCTTTGGGCAATGAACTGCCTTCATGTGGAAGCCTAAAACTTGACTCTCACCAGCCAAGTGATTCCCTTCTTCTGGCTTTAAGGGACCCTTTGAACTTTGAGTCAGGTCATTGTGGGAGAAGAAAGTAAAGCTGAAATTCTGCCTCTCAGTGTGTCTGTTTAGGATCTATTTTAGTTTTAGTGACATTTTACATAGTCTAATGGGAATCCAAAGATGAACCACCTCCTTCTGATGCAGAAAAGGTCTACAGGATATTCAAACAGAAATTCCCACTCCTGCCCTCCCTCAGATTTATTACTCTTCTTGTTAGACTTAAGAAATAATATTTAACACAAATATTTCTCATGTTTATGTTATATGAGTGTGTATTATAGGAAAATAAAACTATCTATATCTATTCCTGTGTATACATGGGGCAGAACTGGCAGTAGGTGTTTCAAATGCATGTGCTAACCACCAGACAAGATCAACCTCCACCTACTTTCCTGCTCCTCGATTCCTAAATTTGCTCTGCTTGGAGAGCCAGTTAGCTCAGTGAAAATGAGAGTCAGAAAACGAGCTTAACACTGGCACTGATGAGCAGAGAGTTCAGGGTTCTGCACAGACTTGAGATATAAGCCAACATGATGGTGCAGATGCACTCAGGGAAGAGGATGGGTCAGCAGATAGGCAGCCCTTTGCAAGGAAATAAAAAAAAGGTCTGAGTTGAAAGCCAAGGAGAGGATTCAAATGTGGGGCTTTCCACACTAATGCACTTACCAATGCAAGGGTAATGCCCTGAATGCACCAACCCAGGCATAATTATATTAAAAGAGATCCTCCCTCATAATTTCTGTGATAGAGTAGTGGTAAAGCTCATGATATGCAGGTGAAAATAGGGGGAGTTTTCTTAGTGTGCCCACTCATTGTCCCACAGACTGTTCAGCAGAGGGTTTTTTTGAAGTTAGTGGCTACAATCTGTTCACAGTACACCAATTATTATTCCTGGATTTTTGAATCTCACCTTAAGCTTATTCACACTTCTGGCTTCTGTACAAGCCTGCAACAATGAGTTCCTCTGCATAATTACATTTTTGATTAAAACATACTTCTTTTCGATCTAAACCTGTAGACTGATGATGGTGTTCTCCACTTCCTATCTTCTACAAAGTGGAAAGCAAATGTTTCTGTTTACTTTCTCCATAACTCTCCATTTCTACAAGCCTCTGCCAGCTCTCTCTTTTTCAGCTTCCCTTTTTGTAGATACTATATCATACACACATCTGATCATCACTGATCACTATTCTCTTCACCATTCCTGATCCCCCGTTGTGTGTGGATCTGCACAATTTTCAAGAAATGAGCTCAAGGGACATGCGTATAAGTAAAATGTGATTTTTCTGATTTATAGTTTAGTCTTTGCTAACTAATTGTCTCTGCTTTCATTTTAGACTGCTGACACCTGTGCTCATATTTTCAAAGAGTGACTCCAGGAGATCTCTCCTGAATTGACAATAGCCCGTTTAGAGCTTCTTATTGCTTATGAACACTAAGAACTACTTTTTTTTCACCAGATGCCTTACTTCTCCTGTGAAAATCATATATTCAGATATAAAACTTAAGCCTCTTTCTTAAAAACTAATTTATTTGTTTGTTGCAGAAGCAGGGTGCTTGCATGGAAGCGCACCTGAGCCGAGGTGTCCACTTGCTGCAGATTTTGTATCCCATGACTATTGATAGGAGTTTTCTGTTGGCAATAAGAGACCTGTGACACCTACCTGGAACTAACCTCTGTGTTAGAAAACTACACTACGAGTACAGAGTGTGTGCAACTGACCATAGGATATGCTGGCACATGGGATGGGAGGGGGTAGTCATGTGTGAGAGGATGGAGACATGTAGGGGTAGAGTCAGGGAATCAAAAATGTCTCGAGTTGGAAGGGCCCTATATCGATTAATTACAGGAATAGCAGGAGCAGATCTTGAGCACAATTTCAGATTCATCTAAACCCCTCACCTTCCCATCCCCTTTAAACTTGAAGAGGTGTTTTTCCATAGGATCTGACCAAAATTAAGTACAGCCATGATTTGCTTGAGTCTGGTGTTGGTTGCCACATCCACTACAATCCACTTGCCCACCAACACTTTTCCACTGACCCTCTGACCTCAGTCAGTCCCTTCCCAGCCTGCTGCTGATCCAGAGCTTCTGCTGCACTTCTTGATGGGTTTGCAATCATGTCCTCATCCCAAACTATCAATGACCCTTTCTCCTCACCCCCAGGCCTTGAGGCACCATGACTGATGAAACCATATCTCTTCCCTAGATCTCTCCATAGAAACAAAATCCCCCTTCTGCTCATTGTGATGGCTTGGAAAGCCTGGTCATGACTGCTCTTATGAATAATCCTTCTAGAAGAGATAGAGGTAGGAGAAAAAAAGGAATGTGACTTAAATTAGGTGTACAGGGGCATCAGGACCAATCCCTTGGCTCCTTGTGCATCACCTGATGAGACCAATGGTGATGTCTCACAGTGCAACACAAAAAACTTGGGCCTGAGGCTCTGCTCATGACTACTTCCCAGATCACAGTAGACTGTGGGCCAAACTCCAGCTCTTTGGGCTGTAGGTGGGCTGACTTAAAGTTAGGCATAGATACCTAGTAAAGATTTTTACAGTTGGACTAAATGATCATTGTAGATGCCTTCCAACTGAACCATTCTATTCTATTCTATTCTATTCTATTCTATTCTATTCTATTCTATTCTATTCTATTCTATTCTATTCTATTCGTTTTGATTTGATTCTAAATATTCCATGGAAGGCTTGATTCAAATTCTCTGAAAATCAGTAGTCACTTCACCCTCAATTCCAATCATGTTGGCAAACTTGAACAGGCAAGGCAAGGATACTAATTCTTAGCTTGGGGAAAATTTTCTTGGCACTTCCCATTCTCCTGTCCTTCCAAATGTCTCTGAAGTTTTGGCTGAAGAATTATTTTCTTTCAGACATGGTGTGTGAGTGTCCATGCTTGTGTGTGTGTAGGAAACAGGATGAGTTATTGTGGCTTGATTTCTTAGCCGGATTACCAGCTCCCTTTGCACAATCACTGTACTTGTTTCCACAGGATTATACAACACACTGGCCATTCCAACTCGGCTGCAATATTTGGCATGTTGGTGGTTGACTCCTCCTTTTTCCCAAACATCCCAGAGACTGGCTTCCCTCCACTGAAGCCAGTGGAATTGCAATAAAATAAAAAACAGTGTTGTGGAGCAGAAGAAACAAGCCCATCTGATGATATTTCTTTAACAATCCACTCATTTGGTGGAGTTCAGGTTCTGGCAAGTGATAATTTGTAGATGGCTCAGTACTACCACGGCATGACATGTCAATACTCACTTCTCAATAGCAGCAATGGGCTTGTATCGACATGTACCTGCAGGCTTTTTTGATTTGATGCATCTAGTTTTGTGTGATAATAAGCCCAGAAGAGAAAAAAAAATCTAGTTAACCTAAATATTATATTACAGGTAAAATACAGCTTTACACGTGTACTCTAAATGTAAAACACAGACCCTGTTTAAATCACCATATTGCAGATGAGATTTACCACCTACTGAAACCTCTGGGCATGAACAAGAGCCCAGGAGAACCCATGGCAAGCTGGGAGAGTGTTGGGCTCCTGCCTCCTCTCCACACAGCCCTCATGTGATGGCAAGAAGATGAGTGCAATAGTACAGAGGGGTTTAGCTGAGCAAACAAGCAGCACTTCAGCATGGTTTTGTTGTGTTTACCAGTGCCAGGGCAATTTTCAAATGCACTTCAAAACAGTAGGATGAGCCTCGGGTCAATGCAGCTGATTTCTGACAGATAACTTTTATGTCTCTCCCCTTTCCAGGGGAGGAGCTGCAGAGGGAGCCAGTGACAAAGAGCCAAAGCCTGTAAGGTTTTCCCAAGAGCATGTAACAATTGTAGGAAAACATGAAGGGGAAGACTATGAATCAGGATCCAAAAGGATGCACTGTCCACGGCAGCAGCTCTGAACCTTCAACAAGACATTTTTCGAGCAAGGTTTTGGAATTTTGGTGGGCTCTGACCTGCAGTTTTCACTTCCAAAATAACTTGACTTTTCTAAAGTGGTAATTTCATTTTCATGATAATGCTAAACTCAAGCCACATGTGCTTTAATTTAAAGCAGGACTCAGGCGGTGGACCCTGCCAAGAAACAGTAGAGAAACATGCTTATTCTACTAGTTTGCTTGAGGCATTCAGCATTTTTGAATGCCTAGGCAGAAATATAGTTTTTAAATAAGCCAATCCCAGAGAGAGAGAGAGAGAGAGAGAGAGAGAGGGAGGAAGAGTGAGAACAGAAGAGGGAGGGAGGGATAGAAGAAGATTGCAGTACATTTTTCCATTAAGCTTTTGTTGCATTGGATGGTTAAATAAGAACTGATGAGCTGGCAACAGAGGAAATATTATTTATTGCCTTCACTGGATAATTTTTTGACAGCGAAGGTGTTGTCCAGACCCCTTCTCTTTTTCAGGCAAAAACTGGCTTGTTAAACTTCATCATGGCAATGCCTATTAGATTGCTTTAAATACACTTTTGGTGGTTGCACAGCTCTTTCTACTAATTAAATCCCTGGGACAGATATGGTTACAGTCCTTCTGGTGGCATTTTTAGGATTATTTTAAAGTCTCCTGTGAGGTTCACGAAAGCAACCTTGTATTTTATTTGGGAAGAAGAAAAGAAAGAGACAAAAATGAAGAAAATAAATAAGAATGCATGGACAGGGAGGGTGAGAATTTCCCCCCCCTCCTCCAGAAAGCCAGATGACTGGGCTCTCAGATTTGGGGGCACTATTTGTGGAGTGAGAAGCCAGCTTCTTGCCCCCATTAAAGTGCCTTCTGACACTTATTTGTCAGTAGAAAAAAAAAAATTTACTCAGATCTCAAACTACATCACCAAGACAAGAAAGTGTTAATTCATGGCAGAGCAAATTATACAGCCCTGGGCGGATAAAGTCAGAGGTTTTAGGGTCAGATCTTGAATTTAGTGATTTCTGTTGGATTCCTTTCTTTGTCAGGCTCCCCTAATTTTAGATGTTCACAAAAGAGATGTAGGTGCTTGACATGAGGCACCAATGGTTGCAAAACCCCAGAAACCACCAATCTTCCTCCCCCATCCCCAAATTGATTGACTGCTGTGAAAACATGTTTCATTTCATGGCTTCCAGACACTTACACTAGAGATGTTCTTGACTTGTGCCTCTTGGGGATTTTCTTCATTTAATGTGCATAGTTAATAATTACAGGAATTGGGAATGGCAATAATCATTGCTTTGTGACTGTCCCAGCTGTCTGTATCTACCCCACAGTGGCTTGGAACTGTGCAGATGATACAGGGATGGTAATTGGAGACCTGTGCTAGCAAGTATTGGCCAAATATGCTCATTTTAAGCAGTCCTATTCTGGTGGCATTGATCTAACCCTTTCCTTCTGTGACACAAGTAGGGCTTCAATACTTCAGTCAGGGTTTCCTTCTCTGCTTGTCTCAGCCTTGTTCCCAAATGTCCTCAGTGATTAAATCCTGAGCTTTCTGATCCATGTTACAGTCCTATAGGTGTCCCTAAACTGGGATCCAGCTATTTCCAGCCAAGAAATCTTCCCAGCATGCCAGCTTTACAATGCAGCATCAATCTTCTGTTCCCATAGCGTTCAGCCATGTCTGAAGTGGAAATGGGATCAGCATGACAGATGTAGCTGGGTTCAGGAAAAAGCCCTGACAGACTCCAGGTGCCTGCTGTCATAATTAAAATAAACCCCACCCTCGTAGGTAAAACCCCAGTGATCCACACTAGTCTACTCAGGACAAGTCTTAAAAATCCCTTGAAATAACAACCGATGTTCTCAAAAAAAAGTGTGGTTTTGATCTTAAAGAAAATAAAAGGTGCTCTCACAAAGAATTTCCAATTTTGAAAGGTTGAAAGTTGCTTTTAAAACAACTCTTCCCTGGCCCTGGAACGGGCAGCCCTAAGACTGGTTGTTTTATGGTGAAATATCTTCAGTAAGAAGTATTTAGAAAAGGAACCACAATGCCTCAAGACAGACATGATTCAATGATTTCCCAAAACAGGGATTTTAAATAAATATTACATTACATCTTTCTGGTTTGGTTTTGTTTTGTTTTCATAAGCCATCAGTAACATACATGTAGCAGCTTCCAGGAAGGATGTGCAGGTAGTGAATTATCCGTAAGAAATGACCAGGGGCTGAAAGCTCAAAGCTTCCCTCTTTCCTTGAATTACCTGGCTGGCAGGCTATAACAAACATACATGCCACCCACACACTGTTTTAAAAGAGCATTATTAAGGTTGCAAATCAATTCTTAACTCAAAAATGAACCTTAAATCATTTTCCTTGTGTGTATGAATTATATAAGTCTTTAATTAAATGAACAGCTTGTATGTTTTCTACCACCTCATTCAGAGTGGATGGTGCTCTCCTAATTCAATATTTTGTTCTCTGCTTATTATCTGAGGTGTGACTCCAGGCCTTATTTACAGTAAAAATCTCATTCTGAATACAGAATTATTAATTTCCTTGTGGCTTCTCCTGTGGGCCTATCACCACAGGATCCAAGGGACTCACAAACATTCATTTATCTCTTCCCAAAACAGAGGAGGGGGTGCTGTCCTTCTTGCTGGTCTGTCAGAGAAGCAAAGCACAGGGGGAAGGAAAATAGGATTTAGGGGGACACAGTATGAGACACATGCCCTGATCTTGGCTGCAGTTGGGAATGACAGCTGCTGCAAGTCAGAATCCATGATTTTATCAGATACCTGGAAGACGAGAAATGCAAAGTTAATGACTTGTAGGAAGAGTTTGGCTTCAGTGACCAAAGATGGGCTGAACAAACACCGGGATAAAAGGGAATCCAACTCAACTAATTTAACCAAGAGATCATCCATTCTTGTCTTGCAGCCTTCATTTTCTAATCTTCTCTCACCCTTTTCATGCACTGAAAGCACTGAGAGAGCAGGACTGAAAATGTCCCCTTTATTGAGGATGTCAGGTCCAGAGCAGACCCTCCTTGCACTGAGTGAGGCAGAGGGCAGTGAGAAAAGCAGGGATTCCTCAAGACACTAAAATCTGCATGAACACCACTTAGACACAAGAAACCAAACTGAAGTTGCACAAACCCTTTAAAATTCAGTGATTTCTAATCTTTGCATCATCCTGCAGTTAACATTTTCTATTTTATTTCCTAGGTTTTTAAGAAGCCAGTCTGAAAAAACCAGCTTGGCTGAAGGAATTATGCTCCTGGCACCCACATGGGCCATCAGCAGGGCTGGAGCTTCTCTAGCACTCTCTTGGACTTCTTCACTTGAGATAACAGAAGAATTGGGCAGAGGAAGACTTTGGGGAGGTTGCTTAATGTCTTTAAAATTGTGTGAATTGTGGTTTTTCAAAAGCCTGAAACTTTGCCAATTCTGGGTAGATTCTCACAGGGAATGCAAAAGACTCATCTCAACCATAGCAGCCAGCCAGCTGTAAAAGTTGAGATTCCCATTAGAAATCAAAGGCACTCATGTCCAGAACTTAATGCCAAAAAATAATTTAGTCTTCTTGCAAATGGCTATTTCACCCGAAATTTCTTCCCTCCATAAAGGAAAAAAAACAAATCAAATATAAGCTAATAACCAAAATGGAAAATTTTGGCCCCAACACAGAATCTTGGGCAAGACACAAATAATTGGAAATTAAAATGTTTTAACAGTGTTTGTTGTGCAATCCTAGAAGTTATTGTGATGGGAGAATGTTTGTAAGCTTTCCTTTCATCTGGAACAAGGACATAACCTGAGATGATATGTCACCAGAAGTCATCTTTTACCTGTGCTTTGCATGAAGCAATGCAGATGAATCAGAAAATGTGATCCACTTATCAGGTGGTTAAGTATCTCTGCTTGACTTTGACTTCTCTGGTTAAAATGTTGAGAGGAGTATATACAACAAAAAACCTCAGATCATTACTACATCTATTCCCACTCCCACTCTTGGATGAGACCTTGAGTCAGCCAATTCCTTCATGGTTTCTAGATAATTGGCTTAATTATCAGAGGCGCGAAAAGATTACAGTTCCCTCACGTTTGACTAGCACAACTGGAAAATTACACATCTCTGCTGCTCAGATAGGAGCTGAGCTGCTGAACTGGAAATGCCATGACTGAAAATGTTTTACCTTGTTTTTGAGACGTGCAAGGCATTATCTCGTCTACACTGTGCAAAAGCCAATGAGAAATTTAAGCACTTTTTGATGCCTGGCCAGGTAGCTCTGTGGTTGGTCAGGGGCTCATTTGTTGTTGGTTGTTGCCACTTGGATTCCTTCTAAAGAGCAGATGTCACCTGCTGGAGGACACGGAGCGAGGATCTGTCCGCGCACGCCCAGGCGCGGCACCGCCCTCACCCCGTCAGCCACCTGCCAAAATCACCATACAAACGAGACCTACCCTGCACACAGCAGACAGAGCAGGGAGCAGAGCAGTGCCAGGAGCTATTTGCAGGTGGAAAAGGTGAACATCTCCCTGTGGGGTCCTGTTGCTTGTTTCTGAACACGGTGCTCAATCCTGGCACAGGCTGGGGTGCCCATGCTGGATTTCTCTGCAGCCAGAGAGGTGGCTTTCCCAAACCTGTGTGCATTACCAGTATGGGAGTCACCTGGGAATGGCTTTGGAGCCAGGAGCTGGAGAGCCCCAGCTTGACCATTTGGGTATTATTTTCATTTACATTCTTCTCATAGGCCAGCTGATTGTTATTGGATGTGTAAAGCATGTTGTTGGCTGCAGCTTGGCTGGTAATTGGGGTGGGGTTAGAGAGCATTTTTTAAAGAAATCTTTTTGGTATTTTATGAGAGAAACAAGAATTTGTTACAAAATCCTGTTTTTTTATCTTGGTGAAAATAAAACACTCCCAAATTCAGATTAAACACATCAAGTGTTCTGAATGTTTTCCCCATGATGCAGTTTGCCAAAGTATTTGAATTTTGAGCAGTAATGGGGTTTTTCCCCCCACGTTTTCAAATTGAAGCAAAGCAAAAAAAAAAAATTTGCCCAGTGCTAGCTGGGAGATCATTTAGATAGATGCTCTGTCAACAGCATCCATAGAATTTATCCCCTAGGGTGTTATATCTGTGTTTCTCAAGCTCTACTATATCATAGCTTGCAATATCCTTTGGAAAAACCATAGGTAGACCACTGAATTAATCAGGTTTGCTTGATTTTTGCCCACTGGAACTGGAATAAACAAAACAAATACTAATGTCTAAACCAGAACAACTGCATGTCTCTCTGATGGATTAGGAAAGCCAAGAAGTATGGTTTTTTAAAATAAGAACAATGGAGAGCTGACATTGCAAAAGGCCTGATAAATGATACTACATTGTTTTCTTTTCAGTGCATTCCACCATTGCCCTCTTGCTTCAAGCCCTAAAGACCAGATCCAGAAAAGGAAATCTTGATGTCAATGAATGCAACATCTTCCAGTGGAGCTCAATGATTTATTTGGTCACTCTGTAATTAAAACCCCTCAATCTGGATGCCACATTCTGTGAAGAGCCTTATTGGACTGTTAGATTATTTGTGAGGAGAATCATTCATGGTATTAAAGAGCAAACTTGTACTAGCAGTGGAATATTTAAGTCATCTAGGCACCCAATAATTTGTTTCCCAGTCGTCTGAATTGAATCTGCCAGGATGTGCTCCTGAAAAGTAATGGAATAAAAAAAAAAAAGATCCCACTGTTTTAATACATGGTTGTAAGCAACCAATAAAATAGTCCATTTTCCCTACCTCTGAAACACTTGCAAGTTTAGCTCTGTAAAGGTTAAATAATTGGTTTAACCTGATCCCTCTATGACTCTCCTCTACCTTGTGGGAAAACTCCTGTAAGCTTATTGTAAACATAATTATGCTGTGTGGGCTTTTCATTAATCTACCAAAAAACCACAAGATGACATGCATCAGACTGTTTTTTTTCTCTTTCTGGAACTTGCCTCTACTTGCAGTTGCAGCAAGATGCTTATTTGTATAGTCTGAGCTTTTTTGCAAATGTACCGTGAACTAAATCTTCTCTGTTTTTTACATTCTGAAAATTAAATAGGAGTCATCCCAGGGTTAATAATAATAAATTTAATACAGACCCACCTCTGTAGCCATTACATGATGGACAGAAACCTCTCACCCTCCCGTTCCTGGGCTTTGTTGGCAAGTCAAGCAGCAATATATGAGGTGAGAATGTGAAATACAAAGACTGGAAGTCACTTTCAGCAATAATGCTGAGTGAAGAGATGCATTGCACAGTGTCTTGGTGGCAGGGCAGCCTCCTGATTTACATACAGTTTGCAAGCTCCCAGGTGAGGATCCTCTACCTTGCATGTGCCAGGCAGCTGCCTTCCTACACTGATGCCAAGAGACCCAAATTACTACCCCAGAGCCATCTGAGCACCCAGTCAAGGTTATTCTGCAGGGAAGCAATTGGGACATCTGGGAGCCATTGGTTTCTCCACCTCCAAAGGACTTTTGGAGAGTACCTTCTACTTTCTAAAGTATGTGATAAATATCTGGTGGCTCTTTGGGGATTTTGGGTCAAGATATTTGGAAAGGAGTGGCTTATTGTACTGGGTTTGTGGTGGGGAGCATGGACTTTTAGGGTGTGTTCATTAAATCTAGGTTAAATCCAAGAATATCCCAGTTTGCACATGTCTACAGGCTAGTTGGGCTGTCTTCCTCTGCTTCTCTTTTTCCTCTCAACCACACAGGGTTATTCCAATAGCTCAATCTCTCCCACTTTCCAGCAGCTGCCTGTTGCAGAGTAGCTGATGAAAGACCAGGGCTGGAAACCACCCTGCAATATAAGACCTATTTCCCTTCACTGTCTTCATTTACTAAGGAAAAGTTTGGAACACTTATTTGGTTGCCTAAAAGGATGTTTAGAACACAAAATGATAATGTTGGAAAAAGAGATTTAAATAGACTCATTACCTAAGGCTTTAAACTGAAAGAGTGTAAATTTAGATGGGCTGTTAGGAAGAAATTTTTTATTGTGAGAGTTGTGAGGTACTGGCAGAGGTTGGGCAGAGAAACTGTGGATGCCTCATCCCTGGAAATGTTCAAGACCAGGCTGGATGGAGCTTTGAGTGGAAGGTGTCTCTGCCCAGGGCAGGGGGTTGGAACAAGCTGACCTTAAAGGTCCCTTCCATCCCAAACCATTCTAGGTTTTTGTGATTCTATAAAATACTGAAATAATGGGTACAGATTCTTTTCCCTCTCCAAAGAGAAGGTGGAGCCAGGGTTGGAATAGGCATCACAAAGTGAGTTTGTCAGCATGGCCTTTCACAGACAGCAGGACTCCAGAATGGTCATGCCTGAAGCAGCTCTGATCCCAAAAGCAGCAAGGAACTCTCTGAGGACAGCCCAGCACTTTCAGCACACTCAGGGATCTAACAAAGGCACTTGGCTTTCAAACCTGGGCTGGCTCCTCCGCAGCTCTGCCTGCAGAGGCCAGTGCAGAAAACCCCACAGCTGGTGCTCCTGGGGTGGGAGCAGGGACAGGAGCCACCTTGTTCACAGCACCCAACAAGATGCATGATCCAGGTCAGCTGCTGGGGCTACAATACCACAGATGCTACTTTCCAACCCTACATCACTGAGGTCCAGGTGGAAAGCAAAAATTTAACTCTAAAAATACTCTTTTTTTTAAATCCCACATTTGGGATTCAGAGGTTGGGCTGCAGTTGGTATTGAAACAACATCCATATCATTGTCTGTAGACAAATAAGGAGAACACAGAGGCTTCCAGTCTGCCAACACCACTACAACCCAGGTGGATAAAGTGGGGGCAGGAAACTTTGCACTTCAGGACCTTGTTCTGCAAATCAAGGTATTTAGGACTCCTATCCTGTCCTAAAGCCAGGTGACTCTGTGGGCCAGAGTTGTTAAGTGTGAATTACACTGCCTGTGAAACAGCACGAGAGGAAAAATTGCTGCTGTGGATTTTTTTTAGAAGAAATCTTGCCAAACCAAACTGAACTCTTTTTCTGGCACAGCAACAGACCTTTTGGATAAGAGAGAAGCATAGATGTTTTATCTTGCCTCTAATAAGCTTTTGATATTGTTTTAAACACTATTCTTTGGATCAAGTCAAAGGGATAATAAATGGGAGAGGAGAAATTGCTGAGAAAGTAAAGGCTGCCAATACTACAGTCTCTACCAAGAAATATGTCAAGAGTAGAGTTCTGTAGTAGTCTCCTGTGATAATATTCAATCCCCTCATGAATTAATTGGTGATAGAGGAGAGACAAAACTCATTAAGTGCAAGGTTGATAAATAATGCAGGCATCCAAAAGTGAATTCTGAAAGTATATTCAGGGATCAGAGTAGAATTAAAATAATTTTCACAAAATAAAGAAATAACTGGTAAAAAATAGGATGCTATTTGACAAGGACAGTAGGGAATCTTATTAATAAAATGTGATATACTCCTGCTCTACTTGGTTTGGCTAAATTTAAATTGAATTACTCTGTTCAATTTAAGAGAGATGTAGTCCAGTGGCAGAAGACACACAAAAGTCCAACAAGAACAGGAAAAAGGCTAGAAAACGTGACCTGTAAGTGGAAGGGATTAGGATGATGTAGACATTTAGAAAAGATTGCAGGGGGATATAACACTGTTCTTCACATGTGTGAAATTGAAAGTAAAGAGGAAGGGAATAAAGTATCCTCATGTCCTGGTGCAGGCAGAGCAAGAAGTAATAGGTTTAAATTGCAACAAGAAAGATTTAGGATAGCCTGTGGGAAAAAATGTAAACATAAATGTAATTAAGTACTGAGATGGATTGTTTTGCAAGGCTGTGGAATCTCCAGCACAGGAGGTGCTCAAGAACAGGTAAAATAAGCATTTGTTGGGAGTAATACAGCTATCACTTACCTAAGGATGGTTTCCCACAGTAGACTAGATAATTTTCCAAGGTTCCTGCCATCCTATTAAAATTTTGAGAGGGGAATAAGCTGTAATGTATTAACTAGAGCACTGTAAATATGGAGCAGAACTGTAAGAATATCCTTATTTTTACTCCTAACATGTGACTTGATTAAAATACTCCTTTTTTCACAACAGTCTTCCTTAACTTTTAATTGCTTGTCCTCTGAGTTATTGTATAGTACTTCTAAGTATCTTTGATTCAAGAATTTCTTCTTAGCAGGTTTTCATATAGCCAATTACACGGGTCAGTAAGATATCAGCTAGGGTATAAAATAACATGAGGGGGTTAGCAGAAGGTGATCATCATTTCTTAAAATCCCCACTACCCTGAATAACAATTTTATATGAAGACTAAGGACTTCTGTATTTCCTTCCCCTTCAAGAGAGCTTTTCCATTAAAATATTCCAGTTGAGAAAAATTGCTTTAGCTCCCTGATAATGCTGCTCATGTCTTAAATTACATTGCTTAGTCCTTCAGTTTCCCTTCTTGAAAATTCAACTTATTACACAGAGAACACTTGAAAATTTCATTGTGCTGCAGCAGCAAAGTCAATATAACAAGGACAAAGAAGATGCAGCCCACAAACCAGGACAAAACCATGACAGAGTACCCCAGGATTTTAGCAGACCATGGCAGAAATATAGAATGTAAAAGACAATGCATTTTTATAATATTAAACAGGATGTGACTTTAGTACTCTATATATGTATATACATGTAGATATGCCTTAGCTGAGCACTGGTATCTAACCATGCTCCTTGGATGAACCGAATATGGTCCTTCTCTGTGTGATCTGGAGCTCATAAATGAAATTCCTCTCCTCTTGAGGACTGCTTGCACGTTTGAGTGGCTGATTGCTGTGCAAACAGAAAGAGATGTCCTGCCCCGAGCAGTTATGAGGAGTGACTCTGAGGAACAGGGTGGATGCCAAACACATTGCTCTGCAGATCTTTTCCCTGCTTTCTTTTCATTTTGGATGCAGTACTGGTAGATTATACTTAACATGTATTTTGAAAATAATTAAGTTTGACTGTTTATTATGTATCTAAAAAGGCAAATGTCTAATTTCCACTTTTTAATATTCCGATTTCATATTTTCCTTAGAAGATTGCTAGTGAAAGCACTTCAACAAGAAAGACTATGACACATCACCTAAAGAAATAAAGATGAGGAGGATTTTTTCACCACATTTGCAGAACTTTTTTCCATACAGTTCTTTGGATTGAAAAGCCTCATCTTTGAGACACATAGCACAAGGCAGAAGGATAAACCAAAATCTTCCTTGGCTGTTCTCACATCATGTTGCAGGAATCCCCTATATCCTTCAGAACAGAGCAGAAAACACTGAAACAATATTTCAAAGGAAATAAATCCTGCAGAATGTACTACCCCAAAATGAACCTCACCTACAGTGGCTTCCTAGACCTTAGAGGTGTTCAGTTGCTGTTTTTCATAAGCCTCACTTTGATGCCCCCTGTTTTGCCTTAGGTATTGGCTGTAGATCCTGCTGGCTTTGGGATTGTGCTTTTAAGTCAGTGCAGGCATTTTCCACTGACTTTATTGGTCATGGGATCAGGCCCTATAAGAACAAATCCAGCTTTGTGAGGATTTAATTAAACCAGTGCACAAGGGTCCAGACCATCTCACCTGACTCTCAAGCCTGCTAAGGTGAGGCATGTAGGTTGTTAGATCAGGCTCCCTGTTGCTATCAACAGATAACTTCTCTTTTGTAGATGATTTAGGAAACATTGAAGGAGAATACCTAGATTCAACACATCACAGAGGTATGATGAACGTACCTATGTAATACCAGGAGCTGAGAGACATGGAACCACAGAATGGTTTGGGCTGGAAGGACCTTGTTCCAACCCCTACCATGGGCAGGGACACCTTCCACTAGACCAGGCTGCTCAAAGGCCCATCCAACCCTGCCTGGAAACCTTGAGGGATGGGTCAGTGATCACTGCAGATGCTACTGTCTCTCTGAAGTAGACCTAGAGGAACTCTCTGGAGGAACATGTAATGCTTTTGCTGGTCATGCGATATTTTATCATAGACAGAAATTTTTCCCTAGGGCTGAATGCCTTTAAGATATGACAGCCCCTGTGATTTGTTAATATTTACTATTTTGATTAGTTTAATACTTTAACAGATACAAGGAGGACCAAGGGGGAAAATGACATCCAACCATAGTCAGAGATGAAAGATGCTGTAATTTAAAATAAGAAATAGCACCTCAGATCCACTGTGTTTAGCTTCTGTATTGCCTCTAAAGGCTTATCCTTTTGCAAAACCCTTGTCATAAATTAAATACCTTCTCCACCAACTGTAAGAAAAAAAAGATGATTTGGAAAGCTTTTCTCCACTGGAAGGCATAGAGAAAATCTGTATTCAAGCTGGACACAAGGTTGTGTAGGACTGGGACCAGGACCCAGGTGCTTTGGGGCTGCAATGTCTTGATACTGATTTTGTCATCTCTGTAACATGTTGAACATTTTGAACTAGAGAAAGGCAGCTTCTCTTTTTTTCAAAATGCAAATGCTATAAAAATTAACTCTCATTTATGATACTGACCCAGCAAAGTTTTCTGATTAATAAAAGAAGTCCTGTCTTCCTCTAACATATTGATTGCTCTCAGGAGTAAAACAATTGAATACTCCCTTATCATCAGGAGTGAAGTCATCTAACTTTTGCTTAAGGATGCTCATACTATTTGCCTCCAGATCCTTTGAACCAAAATCCTTCCTGACTATTTATTCTTTGCCTAAAACAATGCCTCCTTCAATTCTTATGCTGATGTCATTTGAGGCATTCAGGATGTGCTTAAAAAAACCCATGGATTAAACCTCACAATGACCCTGGAAAACAGAGAATTATTATATTTCTGGCTTGGTAGAGTGGGGAATTGAGATGGAGAAAAAAATAATGTCTTTACCCAAAAGACAGCTACATACATTCTTAGCAGTAGAAGGCTTTAGCAAACAGAGTCATTATTTGTTCTCTGGGCTTCAAGTCCATGTTCTAGCAGTAACACAACACTTTCCCTCCCCTATGTAATACTTTCCCCTCTTCCTTTGGACATCTGTCCTTGAACCTCCTGCCTCACATAAATGCATTATAATCCTTAGTTTCAATATTTCATTCAAGTCATCCCATAAACAGACACTTTCAAGAGTAAATAATTCCATTTTGAATCACCCCCTTTTGTATGTGAGTCATTCTTCCCATGTATCATATTTGCAGTCAGATGCTTTGTGCTTTCCAGCTGAAAAGTACCTCTTGTCTCAATAATTATTTAGGAATGAGTATCTGCTTTCTGTATATTAGTGAGGGAAAGCTTCCAAATATTCTCAGAAGCTTTCTTACATTTTCATCACAGCCAACTCAATGGCAAATCTGATTTTTATTCATACAGAATGAGCATGTCAAGTTTTGAATCCCAGTATGGTCTTTGCTGCAACCCTGTATTATGTGTTCAGTTTATCCCGTGTTTCCATTGTCTTCAAAAAGCACTGGATCAGGGAGGGATAGAGCTGAGATTTTGGAACAGGTTTTCATTGGCATAAACAGAGTGAGGTGCCTAACCCAAGGCAGTCTGCATGCACAAGTATCACGGCTGTCCAAAGCCTTTGGGGATTTGAAAGTCTCTTCCCAATGCCCAGTGCAGTAAAACAACCAGATCCGCATTTACTTTGTGGGAAGTGTGTCTGGATGAAATGGCATTGCAAAAGGGAGTGTGTGCTGTAAAC
Organism: Drymodes brunneopygia; assembly: GCA_013400955.1. NCBI lineage: Eukaryota > Metazoa > Chordata > Aves > Passeriformes > Petroicidae > Drymodes > Drymodes brunneopygia. Next base: position 556,702 of record VZTZ01026497.1, on the reverse strand, counting down.
TCACACCTGAATTTGCTTCACAGAGCTGCCCTATGTAGAGAAGCCTCTGAAGTTATACCAAAGGCAAAAAAATTCAGTGTGTTCACCACTCTGCTGTTTGCTGTGATCATACTAGATTGAACATTGGAGTTCAAAATTAGGGTCTTGCCATTCTGTTGGCAAAGTCTGGGTATAAATATGATGTTTCCAGTGTCTATGTGAAACAGTACATCATGGTCCTTGCAACATGCTGTGAAATGATTGCCCCATATCACATCTGCTTTCTGCTTTGTTTTGTTTTTAAACCCAGGAAGAGAATTCACTTAAAGCTTGAAATTTTGGAAAAAGAATAAGTATTCATCAAATACAGCAGAGTAACAGGGTGCTTTTCCTGTAATCTGAAAGTTTATGTGGGATTTTGACAGCTAGAGGGAAAATTATTTCTCTTCTTTTAAGCCTGTTTCTGGTCTTGGGAATGGAAGCTTAAAGGCTTTGAGCAGGTGAATGATGTCAGAATCTATTCCAGGAGCACCCTGCAGTGACTGAAAGGACACTTGGCACACTCACATTTCCTTCCCCATCCATGTCAACGGAGAATCCTCAGCTCAAGGTTGGCCTTGGTGACTCAGCCCAGAAAATCCCTGTCCCTATAGTCACATGTATAGGAAAGGCTGACTGATTAATCCTTCTGCACCATTTGCCAGGTCCTTTTGGAACAAATGAAACAGTAAGAAACCCCAGCTATGCCTGAATTAAGAACAGCAGGTTCAGTATTTGGTACCCATTTGGAGGGAGGGAAAAGTGAAACAAGATAGCAGAGGCAGATATGGAAAAAATTGCCTTTGGCATCAGGCAGTCAACAGATAATGAAATGTAGCTCGGGAGAAATGTGGGTGAAGGGAATTTGCTTTAGCTTATATCTGGGATTAATTTGTGTTGTTGTGGTGTTCACACATCTGAGCTTACCTGACAGAAATCTACATTTCTCCATGCCTCAGTAGTAACTATTCAGTGTCCTGTAAATGTAGATGTCTAAGGAGGGTTATAATGTTCCAGCTGGCGTTTCTAGGGCCTGTTGTTATTTTGTCATGTGTTTGGTACCTGGAGGTAACGCCTGCAGTTGGTACCACCTTAGTTCAGGTGAGACAAGCACAGAGTAGGCTGAATAAGGGAGTCAGTCCTCTCCCCACTGCCAAGCAGAGGTTTTGTCAAGGATTTGAATGATCAACCACAATTTTTGGTTGATCCATTTTCAGCAAGTATCTTCTCCATCAGCAAGTCCTGCCTCTTCAAAACTTTAAGTGCTTTGCAGAAGTGTGTCCCTTTTGATCACAAATAGATGAAGACAACTGATGTCTGTCCAGTGCTCACAGGTAATACTGGAGCTGTGCAAAAGCTGTGCTGAAATCCATGCTCTGCCCACTTCACAACTTTCTTATTTCTCTGGAAAGTTTCCTAGCTGTTTAATTGCCTTTTTTAATGTTTTTTCCACCAAAGAATTGTATCTGCCTAGCTCAAGTTAGTGCCCTGCTGTTCAAGTACCTGTGTGCCTGTTAGTCCTCCTACAAGAAGAGCTGCTCACACGGCCAGTAGGAACAAAAAAAAGTTAAGCACAAAAAAGGAAAAGATTGAAAGATTTCATAAAAGTGACCCAATGAGCTGTATGAATCCAGGCAAGTTCTAGTCACTTCTTCAAGGTCTTTAGGGGACTTGCAATCAGCAGAAGAAACACTCTACTGACAGCTGGGATGTGCCGCGGACGGAGCGAAGGATCAGGGTATGGATCTCATCAGAGACAGGCGCGACCGGAGCCCCTTTGGTTTGTGCTCATTCATGCCTTGCCAGCTCTGCTCACTTTGATGATAAAATTCCTTCTCGCTGCAATTTCAAGGAAATGGGGAGAAAACACACAAAATACTATGGAAAATGTCACTGAGGCTTTTAGAATGATTTTCTGTTAAGGAGGCAATGTTTTGTCTCTAAGGGGGATTCGCAGTGTTTCAACCAATACCAAATAGGAAACTGAACCAACCTGTCACTAAATGTAAAACGTTGACTTGTGTTGACATTTGAGCCAAAACTCGTAACAGGCCTTGGGAAGAACAGCTAAGATCTCCTGCATCTGCTTCCTATCTGGAGGTAGAGGTTATTAACTTTCCTTTACTTTTGACTATGATAAAAAAATATATATGAATTAGCACCAAAAATATAAACTTGAGTTAAAAATAACAAGTCTCCTCATATTTATAGTGTCTCTCACAGAGAATTAAACTCTTGATAAAACTGTCCACATACTTCCACAGAATCACAATGCTCATTCTTTAAACCTTTATTAATCCTATTCTAAGAAGGAAAGAATTCAAAGTATTCTTAGTGTTAAGTGTGGTGAACTGAGGAAATGCTAAGAATTCTGCTCCAGTAATATTCACTGTCTGCAACAGCTAAAGTAACAACACCCAAACTCATGGACAAATCTGACATGGAGACAACTTTCCTGGCCCTGTAACTGATGATGCAGAGGACTGTAAGTTCTGAGATCTGCAGATGATGCAAGTCAGCTGTTTTGAGGGGACAAACTAGGAATACTAAAACCTGAAATACACATAACAAGAGACAAGATAATCAGTCTTCCATAAAAATTAACACAGCTCTCCAAGTAAGAGTTACAGTCTTTAGGAAAGCATCTCTCTGAGACATCTGTCAGGGAAAAAAATAAAGAACAGTCATTTCCACCAGATTTTTGAAGGTTAGAAAATACACACATCTACAAATAATCCTGGAATACATGACCATACAATGGTAACAAACTGTCAGCCTCAGAGCCTTAGTTTCCCAAACCCTGATGGAGGTGACTGAGACTAATTTCCAAAGCTTTCAGCTGAGATGTTTTATTTAATGGGTTTTGTTGTGTGGGAACTGATTAAGCCAGTGATATGATAAGGTCTGCCACTTAATTGGGAAATGGTTTGACTTAATGAATTTGAGCTCAGCCACTGCCAAGTGCTATCAGAGGGTGAAATGAATGTATCAAAAAGCCCCACCAAATGTTGTGTTATGGAAATGGGTGGCAGGATCTGGCTGGATCAGAGTCTGGTGGACCTAATGTGAGAATCACATGGTGAAGTTTTGTGGTTGGCATTATGCAGAGAGTCAGTCTAGGTGATCTGAATGGTGCCTCCTGGCCCCAGCAGATATTAAACCGAGGGAAGTTTTGATCTCTGTGTTGTCTAAAACATATTTCTCGTGTCTGTTTTCACACCATAAGTGCAAGGCATCCACTTGCACCCGTATTTGTGAGCTCTTAACTGCTCTAATCAAGATCCTGCAAATGTTGTCTTTGGGAATGGGGCTAAATATATTCAAAAACTTTTGCAGGAGCAGGCATTAATCAGAGCAACCCTTTCTAAAAGGACTGCATTTAATTAAATTAATTATGTTTCTTTGTATTTAATTAATTCCATGCTTCAGGGTTTCCACTGGAGGCCTAGAGAGGCCAGGAAGATTTTTTTTCCCACCTTTGATGAACAACTTGGCTGCTGATTTTTGGTGTTTATTTTTTCCCTATTTCGCTCAGATTCATCGCAGATTGCCAGCACTCTGACATGGGACATCAGGTCAGGTGCACTGCTGCTTCCCTCTTGATCTCTTTTTGCTCCTGTGCTCAGGTTTAAGCCACTCATCAGTTACAGGGTCAGGAAAATCCTCTCCGTATCAGATTTGCAACAATTTTTTGCATTGGGTGGATTCCTTGGGAATTTTCACCCAGCCAGTGTCCTGCAATTGAAGGTGCCAAAATCAGTGGTGATGATTTGAGTCTGTTCTGGCTCATCATGTGCAATATTAGGGTTTTAAGGTTGTCTTGCTTTCTTGTGCTATAGATCTAATTTTTAACTTTTTTTTTTTTTCTGAGTGCTGGGCAATGTAGCCAATGATTGGATTAGTGCAGAGAAAAGGCCCTTGGGGGACCTCCCAGGCTTAAGCATCTGCTACATCTTTGCTCTTGGGGGAGTAGATTCTGTCACCCAGGTGATGCTCTCCAGTCTGACATCCCTGAGATAGCTGAGCATGAAGTCAGAGCTTAAAATTGCTTTATGCTCATAATTCCTGGGGAAAAATGCGTCTAACAAAAGGCAAACTGCACAAATGACAACTAGCTGCAAATTTAAAGACATTCTAATGCCGGGCTCAATAAAGACAGGTGATCTATTTAAGAAATTTTTGGCTCCCATTGCAGTTTGTAGCAGCCACCATCCTGTTAAGGGCTTGAACACTGACCCATGGGGCAGAGCTGTCCCTGGCTGCAGAGGGAGAATTCAGAGCTGAGCTGAGGATGAAGGGTGGGATCTCCTCATGGCTGGCATGAAAACAAGCAGGGACCATTGCTTGTCCTCCCTCCACACGACAGGGCTGCATCTGAGTGCTCAGCTTGAAAGAAAACCTTGTGATGAGAGCTGGGACAAAAAGGCATGGATAGGGACTAGTGGTGACCATAATTAATTAGGACTGTGACAAACTGCTTTGTTCAGAAGGCACCCAAAAGCCAGTGTTGCAGTGGAACTAATAAACAAAAACAAAACATGGCTTTATTTCTTTTAGAAATAAAAGATATTATTGATCAAAGGGTTTAAATGTTGATTTTCTACTTTGCTCTTGATTTGGTTTTTTTGTTTTGTTTTGTTGATGTGCATCAGCACAGAGGCACATTCCTCAGAAAGTCCCAGGGGAAAGCAGCATCCAAGACTACCTTGGACATGAATGGAATTGCAGAAATGCCTTAAAATCTTTCTGTGTCTGTACAGGACAAAGCTCAGTTCCCACTGGGACAACTGAGACTAAAGTCACTGCCCTTAAACTGAGGAGCAGGAGCCTACTAGAGCCTCAGGGCCCAGGCCAATGCTCTGGGTGTCCATGTAAGAGATGTAAGGAGAGAGCAGCATTTCTCCTCAACACCCCATCTTTCTGGGTTCTACCCTGTGGAAACCTTCATTTATCAGGCAGGTCTTGCTTTCATTTAAGCCTGGGACCAATGTCACTAAATCTTCCTTCTCAAAATCCTCCTGCCTTCAGGTAGAGAGGGTGACAGAAATGTTCTGGGACAAGTGCTCTGTGGTTCAGGTCACAAACTGGGTTGGGATTGCAAATGCTGTGATGAGGCTCCATGTGGAGTGTTACGTTCCAGGGCTTGCTTGAGATCAAAGGCTGTGCCATTTTTCTGACAGAAATATTGGTCTGTGGAGGAAGGAAAATGATTGCTGTTAATGCATCCTGTCAAGTGTGACTTTCAGGGTTTTGGTGTTCTTAGGGTTCCCTATCTAAAAAAACTTTTCTGGCTCAAGAGAATTTTCTGCAATAAGGGTAAGGAGAAAGATTTCCTTTTTCCTGGGCTGAATTGTGGAATGAAATTCCCCAGGAATTGATGAACATCACAAAACTCACTGTCCTCTGGTGAAATGCACGACGTGGTACCTCCTCTGACATGGGACTTGCAAATATTCCTTGGGAAAGCAAAATCCCCTATTGCACACCTGTGTCTCCTGGGGAAGGAGTGACACCAAGCAGGTGACAAACACCAGTCACATCTCTCAGTGGGCTCCTGGGAGCTGGTCATGCATTGTGGTAGGAAGCCCAAAACACAAATATTCAAACAGAGCATCCCAGGGTCTGCCAGCCCAGCAGCACCCCAGCTTCATACCAAAGCCACGAGGCTTTGCCTCTGTAACAGAATGCCTCTTACTCACAGCCTCAGCATTTGTTGCTCTAAAACTTCAGAAGTTTTTTGTTTCATTGTTGCATTTTACTTTTTCCAATAAGTTTTAAAGGAAAAAAAAAATGTACAAGAAATTCCTTCCCTTTAGCAAAGCTGTCTCCTTTTTTTAGATTTGCAGCTGAGGAAGGGTGTGTTCAATGAACAGAATGCCAGTTTGTTAGGAAAGCTTTTATTTAACAACAAAACCAAAAAAACCTCAACCAAAACAAAAGTCAACAAACTCACAGGTAAACAGTCCAACACAACAAATCAGAAACTAAACAGTAATGTCACTCAAACAAAAAAAAAAAAAGGATTATAATTTTTAAGTAAAAGCTACAGATAGGACAAGCCAGATGCCAAACTGTTTTTATTATTCCTCTACTTTAGCATAAATAGGCAAATGTCAAAATACAGCATCTTGTCATTCGGCAAAGTGAAATTCTACAAAATTGAATCAAGTTGAACAGAGAGACGACTGTAGTTTAGACAGGCACTCCCTCCCCTTCTGACATTGTGGGCCTGCTTGGCAGAACACTCAGGTTGCAAATGAAAGAAATGTGTTGGAATAGAGCAAGTGATGAAAAAAATGTCCTTAACAGGAACTTCATTCATTAAAACCCAAGAGGCTGACAAGCTTTGAGCTAATATCCTGCAGTGTTGGGGTAAAGGGTATATATTACTCAGAGCTACAAGCCAGGTTTATCCCCTGCCCCTATTATCAGGACTCTGATAGGTGGAGGTCTGTACTGTAATTTAAACAGTATTCACTGCTGGAAGAGAAAAGAAAAGAAACACAACATCAATAAAACTGAGCATGTTGTACTTCTGCTAACCTTAGGGCAGTGTGCAGCTCTCATAATTTATGAAAATCTGGCTATCAGTGTCAGGGTGTTATGCTGGGTCACATCACCAGAGTATCTCTCAAAGTACCTAAAGTAGATTAGCCCCTAAAGCAGATTAGCCCCAGACTGGCTTCACAGCAGCTGTCATGGACTTGTTGACTTCTGGCATTTGAAAATCCACCTTGGACAGCATTGTGTCTCAATCTGTCCATGAGTTTTGAGTTTCTCTTAGCTTTCTACAGTTAGATTGGACTTTAGGCTGGCCAAGAAGGTAGTTGGAGGGGGACCACCCAGGAGCCTTTTAAGCATCTTTCTTGCAATAGTAGAAGAGATGAAGGAAGCATTTCCTGAAGATCACAGATTCAAATAGGTTGGAAAAGACCTTTGAGATCATCAATTCCAACCTATGACCTAATATCACCTTGTCAACTACTGTCAGATGCACCTTGTCTTCCATAAGCCCTATAAAGCAGATTTTAACTTCTGGTTTTTAGAGTTGTTCTGCCTGCCTTAATGCTGCATGATATTTTTCATTGTAGGATCCTGTGTTTGTTTGTCCTTGAATATCTACCTGATCTTTTTTCTATTCCACACATTGTCCTTCAAGCTGGATTACTCTGGAAGTATCATCAAAATATTTCATCCCCTTGCAAGTACAGAGCACAGAAAAAATATTTACTGCTGTCAAACAAGACAAGGAGAGAGTGACCGGAGGGAAGTTTAGACCAGAAAAGAACCTATAAGTCTGATGAAAAGTAAAACCAAGAACAATTAAAGTGGGAACTCTGGGGTGGAATGGTTCAGGCTGTGTACTGATGAAACCTGAAAGCAAAGAGATAGAGAGACTGGTGGAAGGTCACATTCCTGGGCATTATGTAGTTCCATGCACCAGGCCTCATGTCTTCTTCTGCAACCTTTGTAACTTTTAGTCAAATTCCAGCACGTGGTGATAAAGAATTTTTGTCATGATAAAGCAGGAACAGCCATCTTTTCACTTGGGGTTTGGAAAAAAAATTCATTTCATTGAGCTCCTGTTCTGTTCCCTGACAGAAACAGTGAGCCAAAAGTAGGGAAATACCACATCTGATTGGAAATATGAAATGGACATTTTTCACTGAGGACAATGGAAAGGAAAGACAAGGAATTAGGGTTAGCACCTCGTTCAATGTGCACTTATTTGCAACAAAGCAAATTAAAGGATCAGTAGGCCTTATGAGTCTCTCACTGCACTGAGCATCTGTGGGATTAACAGGAGGTAGAAAAAGAAGAAAAAAAATTAAAATTGCAATATTGCAAAGGAGATCATAAAAAAAAACAGTTTACTATCTTTCCTTTTTGACTTTGGTTTTAGATTTAATGTCAATTTCACACTTAGGAGGGAGCATATTTTTAAACAAAATCCACAGCACTTGGAAATTTCATCTTTTCATCAGGAACTAACAGACCTTCTTTTCTTTCCTTCCGCTGGTCAGTCTCAGCCAAAACCCAGAGTCCAAAATCCATGCTCAGTAAAGTATATGGAATAAAACAATACACATGTTAGAGTACCAAACAACTGGTAATAATCAGGCTATTGAAGTCAGGGGAGTAAAAGAAAAGGAGTTGGACCCATTTGGGAAAGAACAAGGAAAATGTACCCAAGGCTATTGTAAAAAGAAGAAAAAACGGCAATGAGAAAAATTTATTTCTCTAAGCAGGAATTGCTTGCTAATATAAAGGTCTCCTCAGGGCAGAGGAAACAGACAGATGCCTCACTCAGGATAGCAGCAGTTAGACATATTTATCTCATTGACTTTCACCTCCAGCTCTGTGGCAGTTCCAGAAGCCTCAGTGGAGGTGGACCAGCCATCAGATGATTCCAAGTATCTTCTCCATCCATTATTTTAGGCCATATGAAGTTTTACATCCAAATCTAAACAAATCATAGGTCATAGCTTATGACCTATGCCTATTTCAATTTAAAACTTCCCTTGGCATCAGACAGCAAAACAGATTTTTTTTTTCTATTACCATTATTAGAAATGGGATAAGATTCCAGCTTTGCCTGAAAGGTGAAGTTTAAGTTTTCTGCATGGGATTAGATCACAGAATTCTGGAATATTTCCTAGATAAATTCCTAGTGACTTCATATTTAAAGAAATTTTGAAAAATTGGAAGGAAAATCTCAAATTACTAGAAATGACTTCCAGTGAGAAATTTAATCTCAGTCAAAATTCTTCAGTCCATGGAGTTTATCAGAAAGATGATTGAGTAGTGATGCAACTAGATTCTGTGAAAATGTTCTCAAACTGAAAAGCCTCAGCATATAACTGGTCAGATAAATTAATAATGGGAATGGAAGCCCTAAAAATTACAAATAGAAATACGACAATGGAAATGATTATTCATAATTGCAAACTAAAAGGAAAGTAATGGAATATTCACTTGAGGAGCTTTTCAAGGGACTGTAAAATTGCCAAAGATATATTTCATCAATGCAATATCATGGCTTTCTCGAACAAAAATTATTGGCGTATCTAGCGAGGCTAGTTTGGATAATCTGATAGATGCATCTCTGTATTAAATGTCTTTTCATCAACTTTCTGGCCTTAAATCTGCTGGCTTAATTAATCTACAATAGTGTCCCCAATTCCAGCCTTGAATATCTAGGAAGCCACAGACCTAATCTTTGCAGAATGAGCATGTGGTTGTGGTGCTTTGGCACAGCTGAGGGTGGTGAGGCACTGAAATAGCTTTGTCAGAGCTGTGGAGATGCCCCATCCCTGGAAATGTTGAAGGCCAGGTTGGATGGGGCTTGGAGCAATCTGGTCTAATGGAAGGTGTCCCTGCCCATGGCAGGGGGCTGGAAATGAGCAGTCTTTAAGGTCCCTTTTGACCCAAAACATTCTGTGATTATGGTGTTAAAAATTGAAGTAAGTTGCATTATTCTGGTTTAAAAGTTGATGCAGGATTTGTACAGCTCATGTATGGGATGCCCCAAATGAGGTGAAAGGGGTTTCGACTGCTCGAGAAGGCTGCTAATGCTGTCTGTGCAGATCTTCCCTCTGAGCTGAAACATGCAGGGCAAACTGTGATTTATCAGCATAAAAGAACTGCCAAGGGAGAAATTAAGATCTTCCCAGTCTCTCACACGGAGCCTTTGAATTCAGGCTGTGTTCATAGTAGGAATATAAACCAATCTGAGGAGACTGCCTCACAGTCATTCCCAGGCTTCTTTGTGGAGTAGCTGGCAGAAAAGATGGGAGGGAAACAGCAGAGAAAGGTGGAAGATAAAAGGAAAAGTTTGAAGTGAAGTGTTCCACTTATTTAACTGACTAAAGTTCACCATCTGTGTAGAGCTGTGTTGAGAGCCAAGGAATTTGCATGTTACAGTGAAGCATTTATGAAATACACAAATACGCATATAAATATATTATAGTAAATTTTCTTGTAGCTGGGGGTTTTTACCATTAAAAGACCCTATTTGCACTAATGTTCATACCTTTACATTAATCACTTGCTATAAGGAATCAACAGGTTTCTAAAAATTCTGAGGATTTCAGAGAAAGTTTCTCAGGTTTACATGTAGCATAGTCTTAAGTATTTACTTGATGTTTTCATTTCAGTTCCAAAATGAACCTTTTTATTTTCCCTCTAGATACTATCACTATCCCTTTTAGCCTCCTGAATCTTAATTTTTTTTTTAATCGGCTGATACAATGTATATTCGGATCAGACTCCGAAGAATATTGTAGGTGAAAATTTTCCACTTTATTATACAAAGTGACCTCTCTAATCCTTTCTGACACATAAATTTAAAAAAAACCTCTATAGGACCAGGTCACACCTGGCTCCTCTGTGGATTTTCATGAAGAAATTCAGTTTCCAACTTAACTTTGTTTATGTCAAAGGTTTCATATTTGCAACGTTGAAGAATCTGGAAGCTCAGCTGCTGTAATGTAGTAGATCTTGGCACAAAATGAAGTTCTGAACCCATCTGGTCACTTAATGGCAGTGTGTGTGGGTAGAGAGAGAAACAAGAGAAGATGCCCAGAGGTATCTTCCTTCTGTGCATTCTCTTGCAGTATTTGTCAGTCCATCAGCAGGTACAGCTCTAAATTATTCTGAACCCTCAACACCTACTCAATCTTCAGCTAAACTGTCTGCATTTCTTCAAGGAAATCATGATGGTTGTTCAATGCTATTGAACACAGTTATTCTTTTCCCTTCTCCATGAAAATCAAGGTTTGGGTAGATAAAACCTGCAGAGGGGCCTGCCCTGGTCTTGCACTTTCAGTATGGAATGGATTTTCTCCACTTTGAACAAAGTGGAGAAATGGTCTGAAAAAACAAATAGAAGCACATGAAAAATTCCAGATTGAGAGATGAATAATCAACTGTAGAAATACAGGATGAGGACTGGAAGATTTACTAAAAAGTATCAAGGTGTTACAGTGGATCAGTGGTTGAGTGAAGGTGCATCCATGGTGTTGTGCCATGGAGAAAAAAAAGGCAAACACAAGGCCATGAAGCCCCTCCTGCTCTCTTCAGTATCAGTATGTCCCCAGCTGATTACAGCATCCAGTTCTGGCACCTCTCTTAGGGAAGAGCATACCCTGACCAGGACAGCAGAGAAACCACCTGAGAATGGGAGAATGCCTAGAAAACCTGGTCTGGGAGAAAATTGAAAGAATTATTTCTAAGAAGACAATAAACCTGCAGCAGCTCCTGAAGGTATCTTCCCTATACTCCTGTTTACATGCAATATCCATGAACACGTTCACTTTCCTACTTCAGCCACCACATATGGACACATTTCCCTCTGCTCCCATCAGTGAAAACTCCCAGGGATCCATAGAGTCCTGTGCCTCCTCACTCAGCCTCCTCCAAATTTGGCTTTAACCTCCCCATCTCAAGCCTTCAGACATCTCCAAACCTGTCAGCCAGCAGGTCAGGGCTCTCCCCAAACAGCTGCCTTGCAGCTTCTGGATGAGAAGTTGGCTAGGCCCTGCCTGCTGTGTACAAAATAATCTGGGTTTAGGCACCAACATGTACCTGATTTCTTCCCCCTGTAGAGCAGTGTCTTCCCAGCTAAATTACAAGAGCTCTTATTTTGTAAGATAACAGGAAAGTAGTCAGCTATGAGCTATAAATGCAGACCTATTGCCTTTCCAGCTCCAGAAAATAGCAACTGCTCATCTTTAGGGCTATAAAATTAACTATAACAAAACATATACTTTCCCAAAAGGGGTTGTGATTCAGTGAAGCTGGAAAAGCTTCTGTCTGAATAGGCAATAGAACAGGTATTGGGTTCCAGCCTCTTCCATAGGTGCAGCATTTGAGCTACACCAGACTTTGGTGCTCACTGGCCATGGAGAAATCTGTGATCTATTGAATTTCCTCGGCACCAGGCAGGGTAAAACAAGTGAAGGTTGCAGGATCATGTCCACTGCCATTACAACACTTGCTGTTGTGCTAAGCAAAGGTACTAATCATAACAGAAAGAAACCTAAACTGCCCAAAAAAACCCCTAAAGATACATTTTTATAGCAGAATATTTGATGTAGGACAAAGTGCACAAATGTATGCAAACAGATGCACTGAACTGGGTGAATTGTGGACACTCCCATTGAAAAACCTGGCCATGACTGACCAGTGAGTTCAGAATAATTTGCAAAAATTGTTTAATAAGTAATCATTAATATGGAATAATTCCAAGGGAATCATGGAAACTAAAAAAATGAGATAGGACTTATTGGTTACATATTTTTGTGAATTATTAGCCTGCAGTCTGCACATAGCACATATATCTTGTTAAAGAAACTTATTTTCCTGGAAAAAAAGTCTTAGGATAGACTTGAACTATAGTGAATATTCCAGCTGTTCAAACCGATTTTATCTCCATAAAAACAATTCAAGCCTCTATTTATTTTTGCAGCTATGCTGTTGCTACTGAATGAGAGAGCTGTGACTCCACGTGTTCTGTATGTGCACCCATTCAGCAATCAGATTATTGGCATTCCAGTCCCCTTAGTCTTCAGGCAATATCTCCAATGGAAAACTTCCCTTTGAGGTGATGGAATATTAGATCAGACCTTGTGGTCGTAATCAATCCATGAAACGAGGCCAAACACAGGGGAATTGTTTTTAAACATATGTTGAACAAATCATCCGAGGGCATTGCAAACACTGAACAATGGTGAAATTTGGAGAAGAAAATACATTGTTTTGCCTCAAATGTATCAAGCATATCCACAAACCCACCTTATGAGTAGGTGTGTGCACTTACACCCACTTGCACTCATGCACAGAGCCAGGGACGTGCACACACATATCCATGTGCATATAAATAGTTTTATGGCAGGTGCCTCCAAATGGCAGGGTTCCCACAGAATCCCCAGCTCTGTTTCTTGGCATGGGAGCAGACTTCCCTGCCATGTAAAGACATGCTGTTACGCTTTTATGAGTTTTAATTTTCTGGCTAATTGTTGACAGAAGATCATGAAATCTCAGGGCACCCAGTCAACCCTGAGACTGCAAGGGAAAGTGAGGAGCCCAGACACACTTAGCAGCTCTTAATAACTTGTTGAATCTGAACTTCTGTCAACTCTGGCCTTTATTCTTTCCCTAAATCTGCGCTTGGAGCTGTTTTCTGTGTTGAGACATCTTGGGAGCCAACAACCAGCATGAAAGGAAGGATTGCTCTGCCCATCCTTGTAATCCCCTCTCTACAGGAGAGGTGCAGACATCTAAATAAAGAAAATTGCACTTTGTATGTCACCAGGCTCCTCATCCATCATGCTGCTCAGCCAAAACGTGTGCATATATGCCTCCAGTGAGCTATCTATGGGGGAACAGAAGAGAGAGCAGGAGGGATTGCTATGTCTGCCTGGTTTCCAAGAAAGCAATGGACTCCCAGCCTAGGAAAAAAAAGCATTCTGATTAGAACACCACAGCCCTTTCTGATTCATTGCCTTGAAGAAGTGAGAGCAGCTTTGGCATATACCCCTGCTATTGTGTGCCAGCTCTGAGAGAAGCCACACTGAGGAGCCTGGGGCCGTACACCATAAGCAAAAAAAATAATAATCCACCGCAGTAATTGCTTCTTGTTAGTGCAGCTCAAACCCGCAGACTGCAAAAGGTTAAGCTTTTGGTATGAAACCTAAATAGAGTCTGTCATGTTGTTCCCTAATAAATACAGTACTGTACTGTTTAGTTTGGTTGCTTAAATCCTAATCTTGCTAGTGCCTGGACCTTCTGCGGCAGTCTGAACACGAGAGAAAAATTCTGGTGTCAGATTCATTTTGAGAGTAAACATTTATTTTGTTTTGTTGGGTTGTTTGGTTGTTTTTTTTTTTTTTTTTTTTTTTGGGGGGGGGTTTTTTGTTTTTTTTTTGGTTTTTTTTTTTTTGTGGTGGTGTTGTTCTGTTTTATTATTGGTTTTTTTATTAATATTCTTACTCTCTTCACTGGAATCAGCCTTCTATATGTGACATGCAGAAACACACACACATGCACATGGTCATGGAACAATATTGTGGCCTCGTGCCAAGGAGAAGGTCAGGTCCTCAGGCCATCAGCCTCTGGGTTTGCATGTGAACTCCTTCACTGTGGGAGCACACCTGAAAGGGCTGGAACAGGGCTCCAGGCTCTCTCTAGGGAGGCTGTGAAGAAGCCACAACCCCCTTGCAGATATCTCAAGCATGGCTAACACGGTCCCAAAAGCCTCTACGCACAATTAACCTGGGGAACTCACCACCACCAGACAGAATTGAAACCAAGGTGGCCCTGCTATTCAAAATATGGCTGCTGAAGCACACCACAGAAACGTCCAGAAGTACCTTAGCTTGCATAAAAATATGTGCATAGGGAAAGCAGCAGTGAATTTACATTCCTAACAGGCAAATTTCTGCTGTCTACACTCATTAACAAATTGCCTTAAAAGGCAGTGAAACAGTTAACCAAGGCGACAGCTCCCTGCAGAAACTGTGCATAAAAATGTACAAATGTTGTTTTCCTTCCCTGTATCAGCTTGTGTCCCAATGAACTGCTATAAATTATTCTGCAATACAGATTCTGAGCAGTACAGTTAAGCTCATCCCAGATAAGAAAGGTTTGTTGTTTGCAAAGATGTCATGGTTTTATCCACAGTAATAATGTATCCCTAGACACAGGAATCTCAGCCTGCTCGTGTGAATCCTCGTGACTGAGTGGGAAAATATCGGAGTTAGAGACGGGTCAGAGATGTTGAGTGAGTGATCAGCAATTCAGTCTCCTGAACTAACCTCTGGAAACCTTGTACCAAGCTCAGGGGAAATACAGAAGTTCATCTTGAGCCATTTCAGCACGACCTAAACTGTGCTCCTCAAGCTGTACAGACAGCAGGAAAGCATTTTGTAGCAATTTCTCTAATTAAAAAGTATTTTCATTAAACAGACTTCAAATAGGTTCCATTTTCCAATGACAATTTTTGTGAAGCAACTCATTTAAGTACTTATCAGTATGACAAACAGGATATAAAACCAACTTGAGAATGAATGAGATTTCTAAAAGCAATTATTTTGATAATGGCTAAGACAAGAATTTTCATAATACTTTTAATTAAACGCGTGTTGTAAAAAGTCAAATAAAACTAATAATATTGGCAATTGTGCACCCACAAAAATGTATCAGACAATTTCGCCTTCTTTAAAGTAAGCAATTTGAGACATTTGTTCACCTGCTCTATTCTTTTGCTTGAAGCTATTAAACATTCAGTTACACTGATCTGAGATTGCAATCATGTCTGGTGTGAAGAAATGTGTTAGATTAGATTTACTGACTGGGGAGCCTGGATCACAACTGCTTCCTATTCACTTCAGAATGAATCTGAAATTATTCCTTTAAAAATCAGGTTATGAACCTCATACCTGATTCAAGTCTCATTTATGGATGTTTAGCAAAAGATATCTCAATGTCTAACCTCTGTCCTGACATCCCTTGTCAGATTCCAGCTCCACCAGCAGCTGACCATTGCTGGGCTCCTCAGGCATGGTCCATCCTCTCCTGACCATCTCTGTTGCTGGTCTCTGCTTTGGTGGTCGTTGGTTCTGCCCCAACTTCCTCACTCCTACCCTTCCCTTTTGTGTCTCATCTCCCTTTTCTTGTCTGCCCTGCGTCCCACAAATGGAACTCACCCCCAGCTGCTTCTCCATCACTCCTCTTGGGACCAGAGACTCTCAGGGAGCCCAGGACTTGGCTGATTTCCCTCTTACCCAATACATCTTCCTGTAATTTTGCTGGTCTTCTAACTAAATATTTTTAGCTATTTCCAGACAACTCTTCATCGTAATATTACCAAACCCTTCAGTGCAGTTTTCCTCTGCCTTACTTTTGCCTTACCATATCCAATTTTGAGTTCCTTTCTTCTTGAACTTTCTCCAAGTCAGATCTCACCAGTGCTTTCAAAGTAGCAGCATCACCTTCCTCTGGTTTTTGGTGCCATTTCTTTTGCTCCCTTTCTGTCTCAGAGCACTCTCCTTCCCTCTTTCTGATACAAACAGGGACATGTGTGTTCCTCCTTTAGCACTGGCAGCTCTACTTCACATGATGCCTTTGCTGATCCTGTCCTTCTCATCTCTGAATTTTTCACTTTCTTTTCATTTTTACTGCATTTCATACCCCTCCTTAAGTCATTGCTCTCCCACTGCACCTCCAGAGCTACTGGTCAGGATTTACTTAGGGTGCCAGCACACCTTGAATGCTGATTGTCACACTGAGCAGAAATTGTCACCTTACCCCACTACTGCTGTCCACAGACACCTTTTGCTCCTTGCCTCACACCTACAAGAGCTCGTTACCAACACTTGGAGGGTCACCAGGACCCACTGAGTCACCAGGAGGGCCCCTGTGTGAGCCATTAGCCCTTGGCAAACATGGTGTAAAACAGCTTAAGTGGGAACTTTATTAACACAGGATCTGTATTTATGCAGCTCCTAGTAGGGGACCTGACCCCAGAGCTCAAGTCCCCAGGGGCCGAGGCACAATGACTAATAATAATACTAATCCCACAAATATCAGCAAGGGAATGTTTTTGATTACAATACAGACACTGATGTTTGAACAGAGGATTTCAAAATCTGCTTGCATTGTAATTTAAAAGAAATGGTTATGCTGTGGAAGGCCCTTTGACCTGTCTATACTTGCTCCCAAAGTGATGTGAAATTCATCCCCTGCAGAAAGGCAGAACAATGAGCCAATTAAACCCCCAAGACCCACAAAGGGTGAGTTATGTCCATAGAGCACCTACATGTTATGAAAGTATATTGCTGAAAAAAGTGCCCTAACTCTGTAACAGTCTCTTTGAACACAATATAAATGCTACTGTGGACCACAGGGGTTAATCCATTACAACAAGGCAATTAGATTTAGTGACTGTTTGGAAGATAAAAGCAGCGAGTCATAATCAATCCTGAGAACCCAGACATGATAGATTTCCATAATTTCCTCTTACTTCATAGATCTGAGCATGACAAAGCGAGTTAGGGTGGAGTGGTTACAGTCGCATGTCAGAAACACAAGAGGAATTTTATTTTTATTAAACAAGTTACATGTGAAAAAGGAATCTTTCTCTTGCTCTCTTTCTGGCAGTCCCATTCCAGATGTTGATATGTTTAGCCCTCAAATATTTTGACAATGCTTCTTGCTAAGCTTTGAATGTCAGTTTCTGGAGGAAGATGGGAACAAAGAGGTTTTTTTCCTGGTTCTGCTACAACCAGGGCACTTCAAATTGAAGGTCCCATTCACCATCTTCTGGTTAAATCCTGCTTAGGATAGCTATACTCTGCTTGCAGCTTGTTTCACCCACCGTTGCAGGTGGGAAAGCAAATTTCCAGTCTTGCCTAGGGGTGGTACATAGAGTTATGTACACCCAGGTGCTTCCGAACCTACACCTCAGTAGTGGACCAAACAATTTCTGCAGCTGAAAGTGGCAAGTCCCTCAGTCATTAAGCAGTGGGCTGTCCCCAGAGTCAAAACCCCAGGCAGGTGTGGGAGACTGTCTCAAAGTAAAGCCACCCTGGTAGTTTGAGTTGTGCACCCAGTGGTCCACTCTGCAGCACAGGCCAGCAAACCTGGCTGGAGGAGGATCCTGACTCCCTGACCATGTCCTCCAGCAACCTGTGTTGGCCTAAATTAGGTACTCAGGGTTGGATGCCTGCTTGGTGTAACTCCCCTGACCTCACTGCACTGTGATATGCATACAAAGGAAAATATCTTGTTCTGGCTGGATGTGGCATCAAGGCAATGACCTTGAAATGCTGATGAGCAGAGTCACAGCTCAGACTTTCTCTGGAGATTTGGGTTAGAGGAACAGGACTGTGAGTGCAAGGCTCTGCCACCCTGCACAGCACAGCTCCTCCTGGCAGTGCTGCCTGGGGCCAGGGAGCAGCTGGGCAGCTGGGATTTAGTCACAGGCAGTGGGATTCATCTCAGTTTTGCCTCTCCAAAAATTAATGACCTAACCCAGGCAAGCCATTGAGATTCTTTCTGAACTCAGAAGGAAAAGATCAGAGTAGGATTAGAATGATAGAAGTGTTAGGTTGGGAAAAACCTTTAAGATCAGGAGTAGGCAGAGGTTACTGAGGGATAAAATCTCTAAATAGGGGGGGATTCATGAATTGTGAAGGTGCTAACCATACAACACAATAAACAAATTGTTTAGAAAAGAAATTTAACTTTTAAAGAGCTGAAGTGAGACAAACACAGCTCTTTAAATCTCTATCAAGCTAAAAGCAAAAAATTAGATAAGATACCCCAAATTGTTTGATACATCCAACAGCTAGTTAGCATCCTACCCACCTTTTACCCTTTTCCTAAAAGAAAGCCCCAAATTGAGCACATTAGGCAGAAGCCAGGCATTGTCCTGGCCCTTTGTAGAGATGTTGGTTCAGAAACACCACACAGGAATTCTCAGGAAGAAAAGCTGTCCCTGGTGGGATAACTCTACTTTTTCCTAGGAGGATATCAGAGTTGTCTTCTTCAGTGAGCTCCCAGCTTGGCATCACAGGAGTTGCCAGCCAAAAAGGTGACAGAACTCTAAAAGTAAATAAGCAGCATCCCCCTCCTCTCCCCACCCACCCATCAGACCCAGCACTGAGCATCTGCTGGCAACATTTGTGTTGGGAAAGCTGGGAAGAGCCACCTCTCTGGCTGTGCTGTTACTCAGTGCCTTAAGTGACACATAATCCCCTGTTTGACAACTGGCCTGCATGTCTGTGGTGATGTGACCAGCTAACAGCAGTTCAGGCATTCCTCTCCTGTGTGTAGCTTATTAGGTCTTTCAACATTTTTTCTTATTAATATAAGAATATGTGAGGAGGAAGAACATGGTAGCAATTAAGTGCAGCCATGAATTTTATGAACAGTATGCTGGAAACCACATTAATGACTTCATCAAGGCTAAGTGCACACATCAGCCCAGTGATATTTACTTCTTAAAATAAATGTAGAGCTCAGGAAAGACGCCCAGCTGGCAGCCCTGAGGACCAAAGCCCCCTCCCAGCCACAGAAAAGACACAGTGAAAGCAGCAATACCTCACTGCATTGCCATGTACATGTGGGCCCCAAGCCTGCTGCAGAAGGGTCACCTCTAGACTGGTAGAATAATTCCATATTACATCCTTTGCTGCTTATCTGCACTTGGAAGAGGTTCCTGTTTACGCCAGCAGTAAGAGAATCTTTAGTGCTACAGTAACCAGAGCCTGGATTCTCCTCTGAACTGCAGCAAAACAAATCAAATCACAGTTCTCCAAGAGTCAGCATCGTTTCCATGCACCTCTTTGCCTGGTGGGAAGTAGAGGCTCTGAGCTGCCAGTGAATTTAGTCTTTGTTGTCTATTTGCTATTTTTTCCTAATATATTCACACCTTTTTTTCCCCTTGAGTTTGGAAGACATTTACCATAAATATCCCTAAACCTTCCCTGTTTTCATTACTGTGGTTCCCTTCTTAAACACCTCCTTTGCCACACTGGCTAAAGATGACCAACTTGAAAAAAAAACAGTCTTATCCCAGTCCTTATCATACTGACCAGCAAAGCCTCAGTGACTTTGACTCCAGGGCTATCTGTTGGCTCACTCTCATCCAGCGGGTGGCCAGTGGTCAGCTCTATCCCATGGGATGATTTATTCCAGCTCCAGACACCAGACACTCCCACTGCATGGGTACATCTCAGGGGTGGACAGTCTTGGACTATTCTGATGAATGGCTGGCTTTTGAATGCAGAAAAGTGAGGTTTTTAAAAGACTGTTGGCTTTTTAATGGAAGAAGCCACTTTTAAGGCAGTTTATGCAGTGAGAACAGTGAGGTCCAGGTCTCCTGCAACAGCAACAGCAAATATTTCAGACAACCCCAACCACAAAATTCATATCCAATACAGGATTTGAACGTCCATAAACTTTGCTCTTGGTTGTGAAATTCAGCTCAGATTCTCATGGCTGATCATTTCTAAGGCCAGTGTCATAACTGGACCCAGGCCATTCTCTGCTAGGAACTGAATCACTGCACATAGAAAACTGGAAAATTTTCGAGTGAAGAGAAATATACTGAAAAAATTGCTAATGGGCAACTCCTTCAGCAAAAGGATGTTACCCAGGTACTCTTTGCATAACCCTTTAGGCTGCTTCACCCTATTTTTTTAAAATTTTATTCCAGTGTTAGTGAAATTTGTCACATATTGGTTTTGCATAGGAACTATTTCATGAGAGGATATTTGAGATAAAAAACAAAACCAAGTTTTGCTATGTATTCTCCCTCGTAGTGAAAGAGCTAAAAGAATAAAGGAAATGAGAACAAAACTTTTCCAAACAAAAGAGAGGAAAGAACTTTCTAACAAACGGAATGATGAACCTGTGAAATTCATTACTTTTACATAAGATTACCAAATACACATGAGGACCTAAAACAAGCAATTGATTTTAAAGTAGTCTTACATATGAGCAGAGCAGATTTATCCTGGAACAAAGGCCAACATTTAATTTCTCTATAAACTTTTATGGGTTTTAATGAAGTTAAGCAACTGAGGAAATCATTCTTCAGATAAATCCAAGTAATTGTGTTCTCTTCAACAGAGTCGCAAAATCACAGAACTGCTGGGTCTGGAAGGCACCTCTGATGATTGCCCAATCCAAGTCCTTGCTCAGAGTAAGGTCACCTGAAGTGGATTGCCAAAGACCCTTTCCAGGTGGGTTTTGGATATGTCCAGGGATGGAGACTGCACATCCCTGGGAAACCTGTGTCTGACCACTCACCCAGCAGAAAAGGCTTCTCTTATGTCTAAGTGGAATTTGCTGTGTTTCAGTTTGTGCCCACTGCCTTTTCTTCATTTACTGGGCTCCAGGAGATGAGACTGGCTCTGCCTTCTTTCCCCCTACCCCCTTCAACCAAATATTTATACACAGCGATATTTTTATTTTTCTCCTCTAAATTCTCTATCACACAATCCTGCAAACACATATGTGTATATATATATCAATTTAAAAATATAAATATTCACAGTTATGTGGCCGGCTTTAAAACTGCACATAGTCCTGATCATTTTATAGTTACTCTTGTGTGCGAGCCTGTACAGGATCAGAATATTTAAAATAACCAATCTGGATCCCAAAAAGAAATATGCATCTGACCTCGGGACGCTGGGCATCTCACAAACATAGCTGAGAATTATGTATGTCAGGAAACTTATGTGGAAAAAGATTAGAAATGGAAACTATGAATATTTAAGTGTCTCCTTGGGTTTTTTAATGTAAATTTCACTGAGGCCAATCTCTTCAGTCCATGTTTTTTTTTAAACATTTCCATACCTCTCAAAGTATCTAAGGTATGTTAATAGCCAGCTTTTATGCAACACAAGCAAAACGACACCATTTCAACTTATCACAGCTCCTGCTTAGCAAAAATGTCACCTTTTCACGGTTTTTCACTTATTTTTGTTGAGAAGTGGGGTCTCTTCCTGTGCCTTTTCTGAATTAAAAAAGGAAGGGCAAAGGTGGGTGATGAAACGTGCTGTGAAACACAGTTATATATGAGGAACCAGGCATGTAATGTGTATTTTCATAACGTTCCCAGCAGCAGCCAGACTTCCACTTCAGAAGAGCTAGCCTTTCACATTTCTTTTTTTCTATGGGAGGGAAGATTTCCAGCACTGTGTTTAGTTTCCATATCACGCTTTTGCTGGAAATGTCCTCTTTCCATACAGTGCCTCTGAGTCACGGCTCAACGGGAACGCTGACTATAATCTCCTCTTGACATTAAGATGTTGCTGAGCGACCAGAGGATATTTCAAGCAGTGGAATTCATGTTCAGCCACATGTTTGGGCTGACGACCAGTTAAACCTTGCTGGAGCAATATTTTTCTGTGCCGTTAGTTTTTATACCAAACAAGGTCTGTAGTAACTGGATGCCCCCAAATTGAGCAAAGCTGTTTACAAGAAATAAATCACTCCTGGCATTAAGAAAACACAAGGCCCATGACTCTCAAGCACAACATCATTCAGATCTTTATTTCTCATAAACCAAGCCCCCAACCATGTGCATTCTCCTACATGGTGACTTTGAGTTGTGATCAGTGCATTTCCATAACCCTTTATCACCATGCTTACCTAATCTCGCACCCTTACTTAGCTACAAATGGGTCAGACAACATTTCACTGCTCAAAAAAGGTAAAAAAATGCAGGTGAAGACCTGACACGAGGCAGAAATTTTATTTGCCTAGTAAACCAAACCTTAATTCTCATGCAAAACCGCCAGTGATGCATGAGGACCAAAATTTGGCGCTGGGAACCGTGCGTGGCTGGTGCAAGCCCCTGAGTTTCAGGTCCTCTTTCCACCAGCCCGCAGAGGATATGAGTTATTACAACTCCTGGTGTGGCTTTCTGCTCTGGAGGCTCCAGAGTTGCACCCTGACGTGTCAGGTAAGCCAGACCTGTCAGACACTCACGAGCCTCAGCCCCTGGTGCTGCAGAGGAGCTTCCTCCGAGCAGAGGGGGAGTGCAATCCCTGATGATGTGGAGCTCAGTTTTCAGACAGATTTCAGACGAGAAGGTGGTTGCTCTGTTTCGTTTCTGGAGCAGCACCCTCAGTTTTACAAGCCCCAGGGAGCACTGAGCAAACGCTTGGAAGGAAAAAAGAAAACAGATCCCAGCACCTTGCTTTCTTCTCTTTCCATCACAGGAAGGTGAAAGGGGAGTTCTGGACCAGAACTGGAAGTCAACCTCAAACCCACAAGATGTCAACCCTGTCTGTGGCCATTTTTGCATCAAAGTGTCAGTGACTGGCCACAACCACAAGGTCATCTCGATCCCTCTGCCTTCCAGTGCAAGACCAGATCACACCCAAGAGGCTACAGAGGCTGATGCTCCTTGGAACAGATTTCTTTCCAAGCTGGAAGTTTCTTGTCTCAGATAAAACTGATATTCCAACCTCTGCGTGATGCATGTAGCTGTTAGTTCCCCTTTTGCAATATCAGGAAAAGAGTACTTGCATTTTAGTGCTTGTAATCTCATCTCTCCAGACAGTTATCTTTCAGCATCAGAGCCTGCTTCTTCCTCTCTTTCTGTACAACATGGAGCATAAGAAGACCTTGATTTTTGACTCAGACCTCTCATTTCCTCACCGTGGAAAAGAAAAAAAAAGTTATTTTGAGACTTTAAACAAGTTCCCACGCAACAGAATCACAATTTTTTCTCTCATATAGGTAGTAAAATGGTGTCAAAAGCAAATAGTTACTGCACAAACATAAAGTACATAGTTACTGCTCAAACATAAAGTTATGGTATGATTCATTATTTTATGTTCACTGCCTTTGTTTTGAAACATTTTGTCAAATGTCCTAAGGGTTCTCAGCCCATTTTACTCACCCTTTAAGGTCATCAAGTCCAACCATTAACCCAGCAATGTCAAGTGCATCCCTAAATTATGTCCCTAAGCACCACATCTATAATAATAATAACTATAAAAGTTCTCATTTCTGCTGACAAATGAACAAAAATATTTGTCATTCAATCTCAAGAACGTGTGTGCAGAAATTTTGGTTACTCTAGGAATGGTGATTGGCTAGATATTAATTATGATACTTCTGGTTCTAAAAGTGTGGCTTGCATCTACTTGAGAGACAATTCTTTGTACTATTTTCAAGTACTTTGCTAATTTTAAACAATTTACTAATTTTCCCATCCTGGAAATGGCTTTTTAAAAATGTACATTACAAGACAGGCCAAAGGATCCTGCTCAGAACAGCTGCACTTATTAAAATTAATTAATTGGGGTCAAGCCCCTTTCTCTGGTCTTAAGAGCAGATGGCACAGCATAGATCATGTCCATGTGCTTTTCTTCATTCCCAAAAATTCCAGTGGGTCATTTCCTACAGTGCTTCTCAGGAACACCATGAAGGAGCCAGGACAGACCAGGTGAATGACCAGGTGAGCACCTGGCACAGGTTGTATCAGTGCAGAAGTTTAGCAAAGATTAGTTTTCCAGCTTTTTAGGGAATTTGTGCTTTTTCACATTATTGAACAAAAATATAATCCTAGACTACTAATCCAGAGAGCCTCCTTTTTTATACTTCAGCTATGGACAGTCCCCTGTTCATCTCTGCTGGGATGCAGAAAATTGCACTTTTGAGGCAATTAATGGAAGCAAAGGTGAATGTTCCTATCCCAGGCTCACTCCCATAAATGCAGGAGCTGGGCTCCCTGTGTGGGCACAGGTTGGAGCTCAGTGGGCAGATTTCCAGGCTCGGTGGCGAGTGCAGCAGGTAGATCTCCTGAGACTCATGACAGGAAACTCTATGGCCGTGAAGTGCTTTAAGATGCCTTTGAAGTCTCAGCTGTGAATAATCATAACATTTCCACAAAATTGACATAAGTTCTATGGTGATTACACTGAGTTCATGTTAACTGTGGAGCCAGAGGTATAAAGCTGTGGCACCGAGTGGCAAGTGTGCTCATGAAATTGGATAGCCCACACTGTAATTTGTAAAACCGGAGCGTGTGTTTGGCCGTTGGATAAAACTGGAACAGCTTAACTTTGTGTCATCAGTCCTAATAATATTAATAACACTTTTTTCCTAGATGGTACTTTTGGCCAATATTCCTCAAAAGTATTTTACAAAGTGACAAGTAAAATTAACTCCAGTTTATAGGATAATAATTCGAGGCACAGAGAGGTGAAATTTCTGGCATTAGGACTCACAGTCAAAGATCTGAACACCCTGCACACCAGACTGCCTTCTTGGTGGTGCTAAATCCACATTTTGGACCAGCAGATTCTGGATTTATGTCTTTATATACCCCAATGCCTTTTCAGTGTTTTATGTATGATATTTGTAGGTATATATCTTGTATGTGTGATTTAAAGGATTCAGGCCAGTTGCTAAAGAGAAAACAATTTGTTGCTACTGGTGTGTTGTTTTGTGCCCAAAGCTGTGTGAGAGAAAAAAGCAGGTGAAAAGAAAGTAGAATAGATTTTTTTAATGGAGCAATATCACTTGTGAGGTCAATTCACCTTTTCTAAACTACTTAACAATCCCAAGAAATGTTGTACTTTAGAGATAGTGAAATAGGGAAGCACAACACATTGGTACAAAAAATTTAGACAGATAAATTAATAAAAGCAATTAGCAGGTAGGAAACACTGAACCAGCTCTATTCGTCTTCTAACTCAAGTGTTGCCTTCACCCTCTCACACAGCAGTAAATAGGAACAGAGCCAGACACACTGGGTTTAAAGGTTCAAACACTTCCTCCTCCCCTGCGCAACAAAGAAGAGAGATGTCTAAAACATTTCCAAAGTAAATGATGATGAAGCCAACCACAAGAATGTCCTGCCATTTTGCAGTGGCTTGTACCAAGCCGGCCTTGCTGTTTTCCCGGTGGAACGGGGCAGAAGAGTCACAGCGCGTTCTTCGACCTCAGCCCTGTCAGCCCTTTCCAGCCTCAGGAATCTCTGGATAATTGATGACCAGCTGCCCTCTGCCTCTGTGGCCATCTAGGTGGTTAGCAGGGTACTTGCTCAAGGGTGAGAGCCGTGCACTTTGGATCACCCTCCATCACAGATGTGTGGATCTCTTGCCGTGCTCAGTGCCAAGGTTGCGGATGGACGTGTCAGGCCCTGCTCCACCATGAAACACATCACTGGAAAGCCAGGAGGGCAACACCAGTGTTTGTTCTTACTTTCTGACAGCTTGGCTTTTACTAGAGTCTTTCATGACCTTTCTCTTGGCTTTCTCAAGAGTGGTTTACAGTTCAAATGTCCCATTTCTAAAGGGAGCTTATTATAAAGAGGGAAAGAGTTTTTACAGAGGCAGATAGTGACAGGACAAGGGGAAATAATTTTTAAGTAAAAGAGGAGAGATTTAGATTAGATGTAAGGAAGAAATTCCTCCCTGTGAGGGTGGTGACACCCTGGCACAGGTTGCTCAGTGAAGCTGTGGTTTCCCCATCCCTGGCAGTTTCCAAGGCCGGGTTGGATGGGGAGGTTGGAGCAGCCTGGAAGGTGTCCCTGCCCAGGGCAGGGAGATTGGAACTGGATGGTTTTTAAGGTCCCTTCCAAACCCAAACCATTCTGTGATTCTGTGCTTTTTAACAATATTCTTCATTGCACAGTTTTTGAGGCCAAAAGCCACAAAAGGTTTTGGGTGCTCAACTTGTCCTCATTATCCTTCTAAGATTCAAATCCCTGAATTACCTCCCACCTAATTCTGGTGGTGCCTCCAAGGCACCACCAGCTGTATTCCCTAAATTTGCCACAAATCCTTCCTCCTGGCACTGCTAAATAGCAAACAGTCTAACATGTGTCATTTCTAAAGGCTGCCAATCCCCTTTTAAGGGTAGAGCTGTATCTATCCAGGAATCTACTTAACAATGGGGAGGACAGGTGAATAAAGAAACCCTAGCCCTCCTTTAACACCACTTGGTGTGGGATATGCCCTCTGTGACAGCACTGGGAAGAAGCTGGCAGGAGCACAGCCCTCTGCAGAACTGCATGAGACCTTAAATCCATACCATTATTCAGAGAACACTGTCCTATATGTGGCTTTCATCCCATTATTGCACTCCTTTTGCACATCTTCATAAATTTGTGAATTTAACCATTCGAGCTGAAATTTTATAAATGCAGTTCACCTGTTTCCAAAACAGAGTCCAAGAAAAAAAATAAAGTTCCATTGTCTTGCAGCATAAAACTCAACAGAATCCAAATAGGTGTTTCATTAAAAAATTCTACTATCCCTCTTCTCCAGAGCAGGGATTTGGAATTCAGCAAGGGGCTTACCCTACTGTCAGAGACATGCCTTTTCCTGCGAAAACCTTCTCCGCTGAAATTACCCGGTGAAATTATCCTATGAAATGAGCCTTTGGGAACTCTGAGGTCGCACACACTCCACAGAGACTTTTTTTTCAAGTTTAACAGCTTTGGAGTTTCCTCCAGCCCTGAGCCAAATACGAGTTTCTAGATAATTTGCTGCTCTTGGCTGTGGGAGGGGTGCTGGTAATGCTGGGGGAGCACAGAGACAGGGGATGCTTCTCATGTGCTCCCATTGCTCCTCCTGCTGGAGTTGAGCAGCATGAGGGATGTTGCTGGGGAGGGAGATGGGTAAACCACCAGCTGTGTGGGTATAGGTAAGGCAAGGGAAAAGGGCTGTCTGTTAAGGCTTTTTCCACAGTTACTGAAGTTGCCAATTTATATAGTTTTTAAAGGAAAAATGAACTTTCTGTGCAAGCTTTTTTGTGCTGTCAGCTGAACAAAAAGAAGTCATTCTGATTGCACGGGGAGTTGTAAGCACAAGTGTTCCCAGCACCAAGAGCAGGGATGTCAGCAAGAAAGCAGATGGGGCCTCTTACACCTCTCTTTTCTGCCCCTGCAGTCCCTTACTCCATTTCCCCACATCCTCACAAGAGTTATGGTACTGCCACATGGCATCTCCTGGGTCTCGAGACTTCTGATCCTGAGCACTGGATGAGACCAAGATGGTTTGGAAGAGACAGGATATGATCATTTCATTTGAGACAATATAGAGTCACAGATTTGTATAGGTTGGAAAAAACCTCTAAGAACCTTAAATTCAATGATTAACCCAGCACTGCCAAGCTCACCACCAAACCATGTCACCAAGTCTACACATCTTTTAAATACCTCCATAGGTCTTCTACACACAGAAAGAAAACTGAGACTGCAAAAGCTACCTAAACTGTGGCTTTTCCTAATTTCTTGCTTACCTTTGTGACCTAAAGCTCTTGAAGAATAGAAGGATGCATGCATGTGTTTGCATGTAATATCCATTTTTCCCAGCTAATTTGTGTCTGGAACAACACAGACACCAGACCATCTAGTGTGAAAATGCACAACATCCCAGGTAAAAATGCTGTCAGAAACTGGCATTTGGCTAAGGGCTGCAAAGCTGAGAGACACCACAAATAGGATAACAAGGAGAGTTTCATGAATCCAGTTGCTCAATAACCTAATGCAGCCTTTTCAAAGCCTCAGCGGTGGATTCCTGTCTCCAGGCTCTATTGTGGTCAAGGAAGTGTGAGGAGCCACAAATGACAGCATGTTCTTGGCAGCAGCAAGCTGGCCTTGCAGGCCTTGCAGGACTCTGGTACTTCAGGACTTCAGGTTTTCATTCACCACAGAAGTAAAAAGGGCATGCACATGATTTTCTAAATTTTCTTTCCATCTTCTGTACTTCATGCACATCCTCTAGTTCATACGTGTGTGAGTCTGAGAATGAAAGAGGAAACTGACGGATTTATCTATTTCACATCACTTTTCAGTAATGTTATTAGATGCAAAATGAAAAAAAAAAAAGAAGAAAACCCGTCAAGCAATGAAAAAGCATTTTTAGAAATGGAGACAGTAGACAGAACTGAAAAAACCTGTCTGAAATGTCATAAGATTTGGTATGGACATAATTGAAATTTCTCAACAAATCTGGAAGGGAACATATTTATTATACATCGTTGCGACATAGGGTGGCAGATGGCTGGATTCACTTTGAATTTCACTGTAGCGGTTTTCTAGGTAAGTATCTCTCACCACAAGAAGACACAATGTCTGAAGTCCTTTATAACTGTAAAGGTAAAAGATTTTATGCTGGACACCATGTGAGATAGGCTTGCCTGTTGAGATCCCTAGTGAAAGGAGGTGTTAAAAAATTACTCCTGGTAATGGGGAGAGGACTAAAACACCACTCCCTCACCTCAAGAGCAACTCCTCACCAGGCTGTGTGGGCCTACTCTTTGAGTCACTGAGTAGGACAAGCTCTTCCACGACTGGAGGATACCAAAGCTTCCTCTAGAGCTTCAATGAAGAAACCCAGGCTAAACTGAAAAAATACTGAAGGATCAAAGTGAAAATCCCATTCCTTTAAACCATATCTTCCTAGACAGGGATACATAACTGAAGTTAAAGCTTTCTTTGGGAGACAGAGAAATACAAAACTTTGCTTTGGACAGTTCAGAATTTTAATGAGCTTGGACACACAAGGTGCAGACAAGGAGCAAGGAAGGATAAACAAGAAGCAATAAGCTTGAAATTCAACAAGAACAATTTAGATTTGACAAGAGAAGAAACTTTTTAAAGCTAAGAAAATATATCGCTTAGGAATTTGAGTTTGTCATTACAGGCTGTATTTTAGAACATGCAAAAATGTCAACAACAACATGGATGAAGTTCATGTCTTCAACATCTTCATGAAGTCTTTTCCAGAGTTCCTGACTTAATATTCCTCTAATTCTGATATGTCACATACACACATGTAAAACTCTATTAGAAAGACACCAGTAAGATTACAAAGCAGCTTCAAAGCATTCATAGAAACCAGACTTTATGCTTTTCCTATCTTTAGCCCCTGCACATGTGCATGATGAGACAGCCAGCAGCATTATCATTGCCTGACTGCCATTTTCATTGGGAGCAGTGGCATTGGGGCTGGACTGCACAGGCATGGGGACTAAAAGCCAGATCTCTTTCTACTCCAGACCAAAGTGATAATTGAAGTGTAAACTGACCTTTGCAGTGCATTACCAACAACTGTTCTGGATGTGCTGCCAAATTGTTCTGCTGGATGTTATGGTGGGATGGATTTAAGGCCAGTTTCGGAGTCGATACAAGTGAAATTGTGCTTCACCTCCTTGCTGACAATGGTGAGACCAGAGGGTTTAATGATAGAAAGATACTGAAGGGATGCTGTAGACCTTTTGCTAAGGTAATCTTTGATTTGGGTGTCCTTCAGTAGAGTTTAGGCAGAGATCACCAGTTCTACCATGAGTGTGCTTGCTTTGGGACAGATCAAGAAGACCACCACATCCATTAACTGTATGTGTAAGGACACAGCTTTTCTCAACTCTCTGTTATCAAATACCCTCAAAAGTAGAACTTCTAATTTTTTTTCCTGCCAGGAAGAGAGGAGTGAATGAGATTACAGAAACTTGAAGGACTTACCACCTGGCTGGGCAAAATCTTTGAGAAGTTTAATAATGTATCAGTATTGTTTCAGTCAAAACAGTAAAGGTGCAATAGCAACTCTTGTACATCTCTATAAATCTTCTAAATTTGAATGTGTGTGAAGATTGCATTTATGGTTTCACAACAAGCTAGAATCTGTAATGCCTCAGAGGAACCACTGTCAAAGTGATGACTGCTCTGATGGTTGGTTATAATCTGAGTCAACACTTCCCCAGATACACAGATGAAGAAGACATCATATTAATTGTCAAAAATTTATGATCTCAAAATTAGTGGTTTGACTCTGCTTTTGCAGATATTAGCGCCTCCTTTTTTTTTTTTTTTTTCTGCTCCATTTTTGCACTCAGTTCTGCTTCACTTGATGCAAACTTAATAGGCAAATCTTCCATTACTTTTTCTCCTCCTTAGTGTTACATGTGCATTACTAGAGACAGGAGCCTTGAGGAAAAAAGTGTATATGATTAGATAACTAAAGACTATCATAATTTACAGTGCCAGAAGGCAATGTTTGAAACTTGACTGACACCCTTAATTCTGGCATTTATCAGCTTTTAAGTGCTTGATTCTACAACTGTAAAATGTTCTTTCAGGCTGGTTGGATTATTTATTTATTTATTTTCAAATGCAATATCCCAGGTATCAAGAAACCCTCACTTTCCCTTCCCTTCCATGACTCATCAGGTGCCACCATGACAACATTCACGTGGGAAGGACTGGGCTCTACTGACACAGACTGTGGACCAACCTCTATTAAAGATAAAAGAGAAAGCAGTAGTGAGAGTAAACTGTCCTCTTCTACCAGAGTTACATGGAGGTGAGAAAACTTCACCAGTAATTTTCACAGACATTTACTGACTTCAAAGGAATAATGAGCAATAGAAATGCTGGGAGTCATCCAGACTGCAGTGAGCACAAAACCAGGGCTCATTCATTCTTCCCCTCCTACTTCTCCTTCTACTATACCTAATCCCATCCTTCTATCCTAGACAGACTCAAATACAACTGCTCAACTCACAGCAGAAAAATATCAGGAGTCGAATTAAGCATGTGGGCATTTAATGATTCTCCAATGGACAGACTGAAGACCAGCAAGACAGACAGACAAATAGATAAAAGCTCCTAAATATGTGGGCTAGCACAGGCAGAGGTATGCTTTTGTTTGACCTGCAAAATATCTGATCTCAGATTTCATATTCTTACTGTGTCCAAAAACTGCATTAAAAATATTTAGGGACACATTATACTAAATTTACAAAATCTAGACTCAGTACTTGTTCACATACATCAAAGCCCCGTATAAACATGGGCACATTTGACTCCATTGTACAGATGCTAATGACTTTTTTTCTGTAGAGGTTTATTTTTTGGTCACTCATGTGGTGGGGAAGATAATTTTCAAGAAGCCCAGTAAGTAAATTCAGTAATGCCCAAGGAAGTGGGTATTCTCATCTGTTAACTACCATGTTGAGCTTTGAAGTCAGGAGAAGCCACAGTGCTCACCACATGGCCATGGTTAATTTTGAGTGGTAATGTCTTCCTCCAGATGACATTATGTCAACCACTGCAATAATGTGCTCTCTCTAGCTTTGAAGGGTTTTTTTCTGATCAGTGCCTAGGATTTTATCGGAAGAGTCATGGACCTTAGAGGAACAACTGCCAAAAACTCATTGTGAAATTTTGCAGGATCAGATTACTGTGGTGGAGAGAGGGTGAGAGTCCAAGACAACTTTAGACAAATCTGCCTAACTCAGTTTATTTGATACAGGTTGCATGATTGCACAAAGCCTTATTTCCCTGTCAATAAGAAAATAATGTTGCTTAATAACAAGAAAATTATATGGCCTTATTCCAGCTCAACAGAATGGATCTTGTAGCAAAATCATTTTTTGCCTTAAGATAGTGTATTTCTATTAATATGGAAAAACAGGGCAACAAAATGTTTGCAAGAAAGATGTTTTATGAATGACTAAACATCTGTCAACTCTTTATTACTCAGGTATCATGTACTGACAAGACTTGTGCTCTAATGCTTTCTATTCTTTACCTCTTTCTCCTTTGAGTAACTCCTTTTCAGTGCAAAGAAATTCTCTCTCAGGTCTGTAACAATCATGAAATGAAATTAGCAGGGTTAGAGCCTCATTATCTCAATTAAAATATAATCCAGTGCTAGCCAAGCTCCCTGCGTAGCATCCATAACTGTATTACTCTTACAGTACTACTTACCCATGATCAAACAGCAAAACCATGAGCTGACCAGAAACTTAATTTATGTCTCCAATACCCAACTCCAATGCCATGACCACAACACCATCATGCTCTTAAATCAGTCACATTTGGTTTTGGTTACCCCAAATCTCATCAATGAGGTTTTGCATAAGCAGAAAAGCATCATCATTGGGCTAAAAGTAGCAGCCAGTGGGAGTGTTCCAATCCTGATGGCTTCTGTGGGCTTCAATTGGTATTAATGAGGGCAGAACTTGCCCTTCTGCTGCTTGGCCCACAAAAGGCTTTCAGTATGCAGTGCTTGAGAGGCAGGCATAATGGGAAAGAGACGGTCAGGATATGGATTTGTGCACGTCAGTTACTTTAGTAACTTTCAGTGCAGTTTTAGTGGTCCTTTTGTGCAGTTCTTTTTCTGGGAGCTCAATCTCATGGTCAGTCATTCCTCAAACATATTGATCTCACCTCACCTTCACCAGTAAAAGAAGTGTTGCATTTTGTTAACAGCAACTCATGTCTAGTCACGTGTTTCAGCCGAGGCTTGCATGAGACCCACACACAGAGGTTCTCCTTGAGCTCAGGTCACTGTGGTTTGTGGATGGAGAGAGAGTTTGGATTCCAGCCCAACTGCCTTCAGGAAACACTCTCTGATAATCTGAGGAATTAAAATTTTTTAATTCAACAGATCTTGGTAATTTGCACCTAAAAACTGCCTGAGAGTTTTTATTTTTAATAACCACAGAAGCTCAGAATTCCTGAAGATCAAAATTCATGTGTGAGTTTTCCAAGGCAGAAAAGAGAGATGATGCAGATAGCTGACTGAGGTGGCTTAATTCATGGCAAAATTAAAGGAATGTAGAAAAGTGATTGAATAAGCAAAGAATTTAGAAATAACATGTAATTGGGGCCACTCAGTAAGTTCAAATTAACCTGATTCTCTTTTGAACCAACACATTTGGTCTATAAAAATATCTACTGAGATATATAAGATACATAGACCTTTGCAAGGTCAGTTGACTGTGCTGTCATTCTCCTGTCTCCTGCACCATGAACTTTGCACAGCCTCAATAGCACAGAAGTAAAATGAATTAAGAAATGATTAGCTAAGAGATGTCAGAAATAGGAATGTCAACAGGAAATTAGTTTTTTATATGGTACACCCCCTGGGCTCCTACAGGGCTTGGTATTATGTCATCTCATCCATTGCTTTGATCATTGTTCTGAGAACAAGTATAAATAAAGTTCATAAAGTTTCATGAAGTTTTCAGGTTGCACAAAGTTTTCCAGGTGGCTAAATAATAAATGAAGACTAAGCCTCATAACCGAGAGAATTGGATCAGTCAGTAACCCCATCTTAGTCAAATAAGAGACATTTTGGCTAGTACAAATGGAAGTATAGCTCTAGAAATAAGAGGTTCAAACAGCGCAGAAGATCTCCAGACCACCAATGGATGCTTTTCTAGAAAATATAGATAGTTACATTAAAGCTATGATTTGCCCAGGCAAGATGTCAGTCAGATCACACTATTGCCAAATTTCCAGTATTAGAGCACAAGAACCAAGCTAACTTGACCACAGGTATACTTTCTGCACAGAAGTAGTCACTCTGGACTCTACAGTCACTGAATCATAGAACCATGGAGTGGTTTGGATTGGGACAGGCCTTCAAAGATCATCCAGACCAATCCAGGGTCTCACCACCTTCATCACAAAAAAGTTCTTCCTTATGTCCAATCTAAATCCTCCTTCTTTCAGTTTTAGACCATTGACCCTTGTAGTGGCACACTACAGGCACTCTAAAAAGTGTCTCCATTATTCTTGTTAGCCCTCTTTAGATATTGAAACACCACAATAAGTTGGAACCTTCTCTTCTTCCAGCTGAACCACCCCAGCCCTCTCAGGGGGAGATGCATTTTAAACCCTTAATGTATCTCTTCCAAATATAGACAACAAAAACAGACTAAATTAAGCAGTCCCCAAGGGATCCTATATCTTTCCTTTGCTTATAGTAGATGCCTGGGTGAACGTCCTCAATGTAGCTTTCCAAAGTTATACAAGATAAATCCTACCTTGAGTGAGAACAAAGGAAACAATTCCATCTAAGTCATGAGACATTCACATATCTTCTACTAAATTATACCTTCAGAATAGCATCAATCAGGAATCAGGAGCTCAATTCACTGTCAGAGAACTGACAACTTCTATTGGAAGACAGTCTGAGAAATTATGAAAGACCCCAGTTTTCAAAAACAGTTTCCCAGTTCCACAGTGCACTTTTTGAATCACAGGCTGTGTACCCCTCATATTTCATTTGTATCATGATCTTTAAGATTGAGTAAAATGGTGTTTTTGTGGTATTAATGCCATTAGTTTTCCCTTAGAATCCATTTGTCAAAGTAAAATTCAACAAAAACATCAATGGGTCCCGACTGGTGGAGGGTTCAGTGTGTCTTTATCACAAACTCAACCACATCTGTCCTTCAAGCAAGTCTACTGACATTTCCAATGATGAGGAAGGGAGAATGGCAGGCCTGCTCACCCCATAGTGTCTGGCTTGCCTCCCTGATGTGACATCATTGCTCGTGCCCTGTTCCAGCATAATCGAGCAGGTCAGTGGTTATTCCAAGCTTCACCCATTCCAGATTCCACCCTTAACCCTCCAAAACGAGTCTTTTATAGTTAAATGATTCACTTATTAGGTAAAATAAACATGAAAATAATGTCAAATTAAAATAAAGTGAAGTAGCATAAAGTTAAATTCAGACTGACACTGAGCAAACAGTCTGGCTGGAATCATTATACCCTTTTGGAAACAGGCACGGATATCGGAGCATGGATCCAATTAGTTTCAATTGGGAGGACCCTTCCTGTTCCTGGCTCCCTGAGCTTAAATCTCACCATTTAGATGTTATTTTAGAGCCAGGGACAACTGTCCTGCAGTTGCCATCTACAGGAACTCAAGAAACCTGCAAACTGTGTTCTGGGCTCAAGACAGTAAAGTACTGAAACAAAGCATGTGATTTATCATTTGCAAAGATCTTTAAGACCTCTGAGATGCCTTGTCTTCTATGAAAACTTGGAGAGAGAGCAAACCCAAGCCAGGTTCACCATGTGCAAGCATTGCTCTTCATGTCCAGAGCCAACAGACAGCCCAACATACACAGAAGAAAAACGAGGGGAAAGAGACGTGCAAGGGTTGCTCTGCCACTGCCTCAGGCAAGTGCTGTGCCACTCTTTCAGGCTGGCTTTTATTAATTGTGGTCCACAAGTGATTTATTTAGATGCACTACCAGACCACCCACAGCCACTTTTGGGCTTTTCTGGTGCTGCCCCTTACCTCAGCCCAGCAGAGGCAAAATGACACACAACGTGGTTTGAAAGAGCAAGTCAGCTGCACTGGAGCAAGCTTGTGGCTGTAGGCAACTTTCTGCCTTTGAGACATAGCTCCCTTGTTGAAGTTGTGGTATCATATAGGGAAAGCACAAAACCACAAAACTAACTTGGTGGTGCCAAGTGAAAGTCAGAGAGGAACTTTTTACAAGGATAGGTAGTGATAGGACAAGGGGGAATGGCATTAAACTGGGAGAGGGCAGGGTTAGATTGGATATTAAGAAGAAATTATTTACCTGAGGGTGGTGGGGGGTCCCTGACACAGGGTGCCCAGAGAAGCTGTGGCTACCCCATCCCTGCAAGTGCTCAAGGCCTGGTTGGATGTAACTTGGAGAAACCTGGTCTAGTGGAAGGTGTCCCTGCTTATGACAGGGGGCTAGAACGAGATGATCTTTAAGGTCCCTTTTGACCCAAACCATTCTGTGATTCCATGTCAGTTCAGGATATGTTGGACACAAGATTCTTTACTAAGTATGGCTGCTGTTGGTACCACTCAAATATAAACCCCAGAGGAGGAAGGAAGCACATTTCCCAGCTAAGCTAAACTTGCTTGAGCTCATTGAAAAGACATTTTTCAGGCCCACATCAGACAGCAATTCCCAGCAGCACTTGTAGATTTTGCACACTATGGAAACCATGCCCAGGGTGTGTATAGTGCAAGGTTCATCCCCACTTGTTTGCAAACATTCCACCACCCTGAGAACTAGTACTTCCCCCCAGCTATGTCACAAGAGGTGACATTTTAATATCCTGACCCAACAGAACCCAAGAACATCTCAGCAGGTACCTGTCACAAGGCAGCTGTGAGCACCACAGATAAGTGCAGTTCCTGATTTTGCATGCAGTGAGAATCAAAAAGAGTATCAGGATGCAATTTCAAATACCTAGATCTTTATTTATATTTTAGGAGGAAATACGGACATTGAATGCCTTTTATTTTATTTAATTTCTTTGTAAAATCTGAAAGCAAATGGTGCCACAGTATTTCTGCTGGTACATCCGTATTTTTCTTCTGATTTCAGTTATTTGGTGGCAAGCAGTTTTCATCTCTCTTTCTCTGCTACACCAGGAATTGTCAATGCACATAAGTGTATTATCTACACACTTAAATTCCTTTTTATCCCAATAAAAACCATACATATTTTTAATTCATAAACTGTTGAATTTGAAAATTTCATAACAGTGATCTAAAAGAAAAATCAAAGCTGATAGCACCATCTCTGCCAAGTCAGAGTGATCCAATCAAAACTTGGCGTAATCAACTGGTATGAATTCTTCCAAACATTTGTTACAATCTTTAAAACAATCCTTTATCCAAAAAGATACAGCATCAGTCATCACTCCCAGGAAGCATTAACAAAATAGGCATTAGAAAAGGCAAAAGCAAGAAGCTCTTATTAAAAATCATGCAAATTGGGCAAGAAAAGTCTTAACTTTGTTTTTACTATACTTGCCTCTCAAATATGACAGCTGGTGTTGTTTACTTATTCTCTGTATGTATCCAGTATTCTCTGGATGGGGACATCAGTTTTTCAGCAGGACACTTTACCTCCTGGCAATGTGTCACAGGGCTCTGGCCACACAAATAAAAGCCATGTCGAGACAATTTTTGAGAAATAAAACCAGTAAGATGGCATTGCTGTAGAATTTCTCCCTTCCTGTCTCTGGAAAAGTTGATGACCTCTCTCAGCATTTGGCAGCTGTGGGTCAAAACCACAAGCACGAATGAAAAAAAGGTGGGAGATAAGTTTGGCTGGGGAAAGAAAAAAGGCATAAAGATATTACTATTTGTAGATATCACCAGTTACTATTTCATGTAATACAGCATTTCATCTCTTCACACTAAGAATGTCTTAGAAACAACCATTTAAGATCTATTTTCAGTGTAATCACGTGAGTAAGTTGAGCAAACACTATGGCAGTAGATGGTAGTGCTGCTGTTGACCTCACAGAAATCAGAGACTAATAAAAAATGCTTCTGAAAACACCATCATGAAGAAGAAATTGCTCAACTTGCTCCCAGTAATGCATTTTTTACATTTGTTGCCCAGAGAAGCTGTGGCTGCCCCATCCATGGAAGTGTCCAAGGCCAGGTTGGACGGGGCTTGGAGGAAGCTGGGATAGAGGAAAATGGCCTGCCCGTGGCAGGGGATTGGAATAAGATGATCTTTGAAGTCCTCTCCAACCCAAACCATTCTGTGATTCCATGAGTATGTGATTTCCACAGCCTTCCCTGGCACAAGGTGGAGCACACAAATGGGAGTCCCTCCTGATGTCTGCTTTGTAGCAAGAGATTGTGCCCATTCTGGCCCCTTGAATTTTATAAACAGTGCAGTCTCAGCACACTGGCTACTGTTTTGTATATTAAATTGTTGGAGAGGTGGTATCAATAAACAGCTGCATGGTCAAATTAGTACTGTTTACTGTCAAATTAACAAGGAAAGTGATACTTTCTGCTCTTTGTTTATAACCTTGCACAGTTGGCCCTGGCATCAGAAAGACTAAATGAAAATGGACAGCTCCTGATGGTAGATGGTCTCTGAGATCAAGCAGAAGGGAAATTTTGTTTGTCTTATAAGCTAAACAGTATCTTTTCAGGTTCATGTGCTCAGAATAACAGCTATTCAGCTGCACCAGCTGTTTTGTATTTCTCTGCTAATTGTGTGTCTCATTCCTTGCAGGTCATTGTTTGATTGCTGATGTTCACTCAGGGAAAGGGAACAGGAGTCCAGAGCACATGTGAGTGCATGAGGTACAAGAGTGGGGAGATGTTTAAATTCTTGGATGAAAGTTTTGAACAGCTGTAGGTTCTTGTTGTACTGAGCTTTAGAAGACAGGCCCCGGCCTTACAGCACATTCTCTGAGCTCTGATTTTGGAAAGATGGCATAAAAGGGATTTCAAATGCTTGCAACAGTTATATGATACTGCACCCACACTAAGGGTGCTTTACCCTGATAAAATGCCTCAAAAAAATCTACAAACAGACTTTGAGTCAAAAGAAATCTGAGCTCTTCAGTCAAAATATAAATTTTGAACAGAACTGAATCATTGCTTTTTTTAAAAATATCTACTTTAATAGGGAATACTTAATTTATTCCAGCTGACCCTCTCTTTAGGTGTGGTCTAGACTATTTGAATTAGGAAGGTGTTACCTCTGCATACTTCTTCTTGCCATTCTCTCACTCTTCTGACTTTTCTTCCTTCACCTCTCCAGTTATTAAAATTTCTCTTATAAGAGTTTATTTTCTAAACTCCCTTCACTCAGACAGAAGTACAGAAAGGCTGTCATCACACAGAAAAATAAAAATAATTGGCCATGAAAAACAGGCACATCCTTTGCTTATGATAGATTTTCCCCTAATTTTACATTATTTGCCTTATTGTCACTTCAAGACAGGTTTTTGCAAGACACTTGGTGTTGGTGTTCCCTTCTCTTTAATCCAATAATAATTCTACCATGTATTTACAGGAGTATGACTATGAGAGCTGTGTGGACAGCTTTCTAGGGCTGTATTTCTTGTCAGAGGAGACAAAACATGGAGACAGCATCTCCATGTTTTCATCCTTCTCTTAAATGCTCAGAAACTATGTGAATGAGGGTGGCATAAATGCTTGGATGCATTAAACCCGAAAGGAAGCTCTTCTCTGTCTCCAGTTAAAAGGCTTTTGTGGTGATATCATGTTGATAAGAACTTTTAAATGCTATAAATAGGTAGATAGGATCTCTAAAGAATGTGTTTGAGGTCATTCTAACTCATCCATCTCGAGAAAAAAAATCACTGCAGGCAACTTTTGCAGATCACATAATGTTTGGTGAACAGCTAATACAGTAAGAGGGGTCATTGCTCCAGAGTGACAGATCAGTCCCACAGTTAGGCATGAAGAGCAGGATGAATCATGTACAAAGTGCTTTCAGGACACATTTAGATGTGTGCTGGGCATCTGACCTATGTTTTAGTCATTGGAGGTTTCATCCCAACAGTCAGTGAGGTTCATTTGGCTGTAGACACCTACATCTGGTCAGAAGTTCTTTGCCCAAGGTTCCACTAACCAGAGCAATGAGGTTTTGACTATTGTGGGAATCCAGACAAGTAGTTCACTGGTGGATATTGATATTTGTAGACACCTGAAACTATCAGTTAAGGTGGCATCTAAGTTCCCTATGTTCCCTGTATGAGAGATGGAGAGGAGTGTTCCTTATTCCACCCTAAGAGGCAACTGTAAAGCCACAGGTGGGATGTCATGCTCCACTAAATTGTAAGGAAACCTACTTGAGTGGTTTAAACCATCCATACAGCTTTAGAGGACTCTGAGTCAATGAGATGAGAGAGAGGTGACGGAGAAAAGGGGAGGGGGGGAGAGAGAGAAAAGGGGAGGAAGGAGGGAAGGAGGGAAGGAGGGAAGGAAGGAAGGAAGGAATTCCGGAAGGAAGGAAGGAATTCCGGAAGGAAGGAAGGAAGGAATTCCGGAAGGAATTCCGGAAGGAATTCCGGAAGGAATTCCGGAAGGAAGGAAGGAAGGAAGGAAGGAAGGAAGGAAGGAAGGAAGGAAGGAAAACAGAAAAAAAACTTATTTCTCTTTTTTTTTAGAAAATATCACCATATATAAAGAAACTATATGGTGATCTTTACCGGCACTTTTGGAGAACAAATCATAATGTGCTATAAAGCAAGATATCAAATCAGGATCCTATAAATTGAATTTTCTCCTGTGCTTTCATCTGGATGTTTAATGATATACTTCTGAACCAAAAGCCTCTGTAATATTATTCCTTCAGTATAACACTTCACAAATGACTAAACTTCAGAGATAACTGAAGCTATTTCTGAACCTTTCTGGTCATTTTTAAGCTGAAGAAAATGTGGAAACACAACAGCAAAAGGTGCCCAAATAATATACAACATAGCTCTGTTAAACCTTGAACGTGGTGTCTACTTTATTTAACTCTAACAGCATTTCTGTTATGTGATGCCAACTAATGCAGGGCAACTGTAAAGTCAAAGAGGATAAAGGAAATCACTTTTTCAAATCTGTGCCAGACTCTTTCAAAAGACAACTAGGAATGCAGCAAAAGTGATCAAAGGCAAAAGAGCCTGCCAGGCTTTATTTACTCTCTACTCTCTGTCTGCTAGGGATTGACATTTTTTATATTTTTGTTTCTTTTTTAAAAACAATAGTTTAGACAAATGTGTCTAGACTGATGGTAGAGCAAATGTGACATTAATTATGGATTCTTACACAGTGGCTCAGCGTATGTGGGCAGTTGCCAGTTCCCAGGGAAACAAGAATTGCCAGGCTGCCAAACTGGAAATAGCTGCTCATCTTACCATGGCCTCTTCTCAGAGTGTGTCTGGTATCAGATGCTCCAGAAGAGGCTGTTGGCTCATGGACCTGGGCAGCTGCTGGCCAGCAGCACCAGAGAGGTGCTGCCATATCTCCAGGTGTTCATGGAGAGGAGCCTACAAGGAGATTTGTTTTCACAGCTCTGCAGGAGGTACTTCAGATCCCATCCTGTGCCAGGTGAAAGCCAATCTGACTTGGAGAAGGTTTTGTGCAACTGTGGAGAGGCTTTGTTTGCACCCCAACCAGGCCCATTTAGTGAAATCCCTAAGTCTGATCCCACAGGGTTGGTTTGCTCAGGCTTGACCACACAAGAACAGAGCCCAGGCATTAGACAATATTGCAGATCTTTGACAACAGTGGAAAACATCTTCCTTGCTGGGGACATCTTGCATTTTGGGATGGCTTTCATACTATTCTGATCCCATTGCACTGGTAGCTCTAAATAAATGTGCTATCAGCTAATAAACTAAAGCCTTTCACATCTCAGCTGCTTCCAGGTGATGGCTCTGATATTAAAGCAAAAATTTTCATTAATAATTCTAAAGTTAAATCCTTGTATTTTGCTCTTCTGAAAATCATAGTATTTCTGCTTTCCTCACCCTCAGGACATTAAATCTCTCTGCATGATAACCCTGCTCCTTGTGACATCACCAAAATATAGAATCATGGAATCATAGAAGGATTTGGACTGGAAGGGAACTTAGAAACTCTTCAATTCTGAGCTCCTGCCATGGGCAGGGACACCTTCCATTAGATAAGGCAGCCCAAAGCCCCATCCAGCCTGGCCTTGGACACTTCCAGGCATGGGGCATTTACCATCTCACTGGGAACCTCTTCTGGAGCCTTACCACCCTCAGAATTTCATCCTAATATCTAATCTAAACATACCCTTCTTCAGCTTAAACCCACTCCCCCTTGTCCTATCACTCCATGCCCTTGTGAAAAGTCCCTCTCCAGCTCTCTTGTAGGCTCCTTTAGATACTGGAAGAAGCTGTAATGTCTCTTTGGAGCTTTCCCTTCTCCAGGCTGAACAGCCCCAAGCTCTCTCAGCCTGTCTTCATACAAGAGGTGCTCCAGCCCTGTCATCAGCTTAGTGGCTTCTTCTGGACTCATTCCAAGAGCTCCACATCCCCCTTGTGTTGGGGGCTCCAGAGCTGGATGCAGCACTCCAGGTGGAGTCTCAGAAGTGCACACTGGGAGATCAACAGCCTTTTGTGCTAAAATGATCAATGGCTATATTAAAAGTGCTCATTCTTAAGAAACGATTAGTGACAAGTATAATTCTTGAAAAAAACCTGATCTAGTAACCTGCTTCCAGCCAAACACATAATTTTTCTCATTGCATTCAGTATTTCTTTTTGTTGAGCTGATTCCTTACACATCTTCCAGCTAATTCATATTTGACCACTGATCAGCTATCACATATATTCTGATTTCTTGTGGAGTTTTTGGAGCACACAGCAAGATACAAACACACTGTAATAACAGAACCATGTCATTTAGTGTGGCACATATTGCTGACCATACTCAGTTTATGCATAAAAGTATGAGTTGTATTAGTGTCCCAGACCAGGTTGTCAGCTTCTACACACATTTATTGATAATGTGTTTATCTAGAAAGGTACTTTTTAATAGTTGAGCCCATGAATGAATCTGAAAAGTAAATATAAGATGAAAAAGAAAAGAAAGAAAGAAAGAAAGAAAGAAAGAAAGAAAGAAAGAAAGAAAGAAAGAAAGAAAGAAAACTATAGGCAAATTGTTCTGCCGTTTAACAA
This sequence comes from Drymodes brunneopygia, assembly GCA_013400955.1. Taxonomy (NCBI): domain Eukaryota; kingdom Metazoa; phylum Chordata; class Aves; order Passeriformes; family Petroicidae; genus Drymodes; species Drymodes brunneopygia. Next base: position 513,927 of record VZTZ01026497.1, on the reverse strand, counting down.
AGACTCAGCGTTATAATTTTTAGAACTTACCAGTGACACAACCCATTATTGGTTTGCCCATATTAAAAACTTCCTGACTTTATATTTAATCAAAAATAGCTCCGACTGGCAGAAGTGCTGAAGGCTGTAACCTTCTGGTTATCCACAGAACTAGAATAACAAGGGCAGCAGGGCAACCTCTCCTCACCCTGCCTCTTCATGCTGTCTCTGTTCTCCCAGAGGGTCCAACTCTTCCCACTCAGTCTAGGGCTGTTTTGCTGAGTCTGACACCAAAACTGTGCAACTGAGTTTCCTGTAGGGATGCCAGGGATGAAACCAGAGTCAATGTGTAGCCACAAAGAATCCCTTAAAACTTAAGACTCAGAAAAATGACTCAGACTGGCTGAGGAAGTCAATTCATACAGATAACTACTCTCTGCAGCACTCAGGCTAGGGTGAAAGAGGTGGGTGAAAACTCCTGCCCTGTTATTAAAAAAGCAATTTCCCTGAATTCTCCCTGAACTGAATTCTCCATTGCCTTAAGTGATTTGCTGGTGAAAGTGCAGCAGTCAGCTCCTCTGGTGCCAGAACCACAGGCGCTGGGCACTGAGAGCACCGCGCGCTCTCTGCAGACAACGCGCTCCCCGAATCTTTAATTCCACGCTTTTTTGAGAGGTGTGAATATGAGACCACTGAAAGTAGATTGGGTGGAGATGGACCATACTCTTCCCTCCTGTGTGTGCTCAACATGGAGAAGGAAAAGTTGTGGGGAGATCCTGTTGGAGCTTTTCTGTCCTTAAAGAGAGCCTGAAAAAAAGAGGGACAGTGGCTTTTAAGTTGGAAAGATAGTGAGAGGACAATGGGGAATGGTTTTAAACTAAAAAGAAAGATTTAGATTAGATTTTAGGAAGATGTTCCTCACTGTGAGGGTGGTGAGACCCTAGCAGAGGTTGCCAAGAGAAGCTGTGGCTGCCCCATCCCTGGAAGAGTTCAAGGCCAGGTTGGATGAGGCTTGGAGCAACCTGTTCAAGTGGAAGGTGTCCTTGCTACCTCATCTTTAACATCTGTTGATGTTCATGTTGAACATCAATTCATGGTTCTTTATTCCCTCACACACAAAGAAAATCAGGATGCACAACTTTCCATTGGAGGATCCATGGTGCAAAGGCACCAAGCTCATTAAAAGCATTTATTTCATAAAAGTAACAGACAAGTACCTGGTGTGGAAGGGACTATCAAGAAGGATAGGAAGAAGGTAAAACCTCCTGGGTAGATCAAATCTACCAAATGACAGTAAAAGACTCTGAATGACATTTAGAGCTTCCTAAGTAAGCAAATCCCCCTAAGTCCACATTTGGACTGACATTGTCCACTTTTCAATTTTTTTAAAAAATTTCTAGGAGAATATTAATTTTCTGTTCAATCTTGGGCAAAGAAACATACCTCATTTTCAGCTGAATGCATAAGCAACAACCCCACATGGATTATGGAAATGAATTAACTACCATGCTGTTCCCACTGTGCACAGTTGTATTCATTTACTTAAACTTGTACAGCTTCTACCAGAAGTCAAATACTTACCTGGAATGCACAGTGACTTTCTATCTGCTTCCATTTACAAGATATTTCCTTAAACACTATGCAAATTTAAGTAGGTGGCATTGTCCCATGGATATTTCATCAGTGAAGAAGCTGGAGATATAGTCCAGATATTCTGTATTTAACTACTTGTTTTATTAATGTTTCTCTGTGCCTCAGGTCCCTTATTCTTAAGCATTAACATATCCTGAAGTATTATCAACATAAGGCAGTGCAGTAAAATTAACCTGCTCTGTTTATTTAGCAAATTCTAAAACAGAAATTATATTCAACATTAGTAAATATGCATGTAAGTCTAATTTGAATTTTCAAGAATGCCCTAAAGGACTAAAACTCTGCAAAATAGTGGACTGGGGGTTGTTTGAAAGGGAATTAAGAAATATTTTTTTCCCTTTGATTTTAAACCATCTTTTTGCACGCTTTTGTGAGTTTCTAGTGTTTTCCCTGGTTTTGTTAATTCCAAGTTTTTTTATGTTGAATAAGGCCTAAGTGTTGGGTTGACTTATTTTGTTTTTCGCTTTCCAGTATTTTTTCATCAAATTGGTCACTTCTCATGGAAAGTGCTTATCTTTCCCTATCCTTACTGTGATAAGAAATGGCTACGAGACAGCAGACAATAGGCCTTTTTCCTACCTTTGTTTTCTTTTATAATTGGACTTTTAGAACAGAAAATCCCTTAAACTACATAGGATGCAACCTCAGAATAGGGGCTCTTTATTTTGCAAAAATTTGGTTCCTTCATGGGGGTGATCCAATGATTTTGAGCACTCCCTACCAAATGACAGGATTTACTATTAATATCTTTTGACTACTCCCTGCCCCATGAATGACTGTTCTTGACACAGAATGACTCATATTTGGTATGAGCAACACGTGTGCAAGACTGCACACTCATGGAATGCACCTGTTCCCTGTGAAAATATGGGAAAAGACACAACAGAGAACAGAAAAGGGATGGGAATATTATGTAAGTTGTGGGAGGGAAGACAAGAGACAAAACACAACAAAATGAACCTCTGGAATGGGGAGTCCCATGTGAGGAAGGTGTGTAAGCCTCTGTGTGGGATCTCACCAGCATCAATGGGACATTGATGGCCCAGGCTGAAGTCCCACTGGAAATCCTTCTGTGCTGGATCCCTGCCCTCTCTCCTTCAACCCCAGCCTTGTTGGTCTTGTCCCAGGCCTTGGTTGCTGACTTTTTACTCAGCTAATGCAGCTCATTAAAGTAACAAAAGATATATCCAACAAAAAAAAAGCATGGAAATTCCCCATTTCCTGCCATTTTACAGCAGTACCTCAGCTCACACAGACATTGGATTTGCAGTGGAGCCACCCAAGGGAAGGTGCAGGACTGCAGGACCCTGGTGCTTACCTGTCCCATGAATTCCCACCCCACTACCTACAGAAATGTGCCTATAGTTGTTTGTGGTGGATATATCATTAAATATTTTATTTTATTTTATTTTATTTTATTTTATTTTGAACACAAACACACCAATGGTACCTATACTAGTACATAAACATGGGAGCAATGCTTCCCTGGATGTGCATGTCCACACTGCTAAATACTCCCCAAAAGTGGCAAGCTGCATCTGAAAAGCCACTGGGAACAGTCTGAGCTCTCTGTTAGTTCCCAGCTCAAAACTGGGCTGTGCTGGGATCAGGACAGAAGAACACTGGGGAAAATGCAAGCAATTTAACAAGAGAGACAACCAAGGGGCTGCACATGAAATGCTCCTTGGCACTGTTTCATCTGTCAACATAGGTGAAGACACTGTGTCTCTCATTAAAAAAAAATATTTAAAAAAATCAAAAACCAATAGCAGCAGCAACATAAAAATATGGATCAACCAAAGCAACCAAACCCACTATTGCTCTCCCAAGACACTGTGGTCTCCATCCACATTTTGTTTGCAGAACTCCTGCCTTAAGTCAACAAGGTATTTACTCACTGATTTGTTCTATATTTATCCCAGGGTTGAGTGACCAATCTTTTGTTGACTTCCTGCCTTTCATGACAGTTTTGTTCCATCTCCCCATCTCCTTTTTGTATCAGACAACCCTGCCATATAAACATTTCCCAAACACTCCCAGCATGTGCCCCGTAAGTTGTCATTTCTTCAGTACAGAGCTCAGGAGCTTATTTTTAATGCATATTCAGGGAGTGGGTGATGGAGAGAAAAGAGAAAATGTACAGAGTGAATTTATTTCTTTTTTGCACTAGAACTAGTCCATATTAATTCCAGTTGTGCCCAGTACTCCAGTTCAGACCACCCCTGCTCCCATCTGTGTGCACATGAGACAATTCTCACTGGACTTCATCCATCATAAAGCTAAATGCATAGTCTGAGATGGTCCTCTGGAAAAGAACAGTGTTCCTCCCATCCTAGAGAGATGCTCCTACAACCAAAGGCAAACAGCTTTGTGGGGTTGCTTGTGTCATGTCACTGATGGCAGAGACACCTCAGTCTGAGGTGGCCAATGTTAGATGAGCACAAGCCCACCCCAAAGTTGTGGTGTGAGCCCTCATTTTGACAGAGTCACACCAAAGGGTGCTGGGCTCTGCAGAGGCCACACACAGCCCTTACTGATACGGTAGTTCCTAAAGATAAATAAAAATCTCAGTTCCATCTAGCTCCACATCTTTATTAACTAAGTGATCCTCAAGATTCTTAAAATCATAGAATCATTCAGGTTGGGAAAGACCTCTAAGATCAATCAATCCAACCATTAACCCAGCACTGCCAAACCATGTCTATCAGCACCACACCTACATGTCTTTTAAACCCCTCCAGGGCTGGTGACTCTCTGGTGACTCCCCTCCACGCTGTTCCAGGGCTTGATAACAATGTAATACAAATAAATAAGCAGACTTGAGACTCACAGATGCCAGGTTTCTAAGACAGTTTAACACCTTTGTGATTGAGGCTTTTTGCAGAGTGGGATACTCCTGTCCTGGTGGGAGGCATCCATTGCTGCTGGCTGAATTAATTGGAAAATCTGTCCCAGCCTCTAGACACCACAGGGTGAGAAATCCAGCTCCTGGATCTTTGGAAAACCCAGGCCCTTGCATTTCTAACAGTTTCTTGTTTACCTCCTCTTGCAGTCCTACAGGGAGTCTGAAGCAATTCAGTGCTAGAAAGCAGTAAATAAAGAAATACAGAGAATTGCAAAGAAAGGACCAGCAGGCCTTATTTTCAGAGCTCATCTTCACTGGCACTGCAGACATGGCATGAATTTGCAGCTCTCTGGCACCCAACACTTGCTATTCACAAAGCTGGGTAACCACCTGTTCCTCTCAACCACTGCTTGTGTGTAACCTACACAGCTGAGAGGCTTTTACTACAAATTCCAGCAGCTCCGGGTTTGTACCACTCCAGGCTGCCCTTCTGTGAGAAGCCACACAGTTCTTCAGGATGCTGCTGATGGCAAACACCAGGAAGGGGCTGACCACTGGGTACCACCACCAAGCCAGGGCTCAGCTGGAGAAGCAGCTGCAGAAAGCCAGCTTCACCCCAGGTGGGGTTGGACAGGCGGGGTCAGACGTCCGGTCCGAACCCGGCCCTGGGTTTCTCCTGCCTAGAGAGCATGTGGGCACACACCACATTTTTAAAACAAGGAGAGAATGCTTTGAAACTGGCATCTCCACCACTGCCTTCGGTGCCCACAGCTATGTTTGCACAAATATGTGAGGGGTATCAAGAATTTTATAATGATACTCCCTCGCCCATGGTTCCAGTTAAAACCGCTGTAATAAACAAAACATACAGAGCACATCACTGGCACCAGAGGCTATAATTTTCTCTGAGCAGAAATATTACCCAAAAAGAAAAAAGAAAAAAGGCAGGATTTCATCCAATTTAGGAAGAAATCTATGCAGACCTTTCCTTTCATTAAACTTCTCAACTATTATTAAAGGAAAGTCAGTAGCCAGAAATTCTTTGATGATGACATTGAATCATTTGATGACAGAGTATTTTGGGAAAGGCTACAGATGCAGATCACTGGTAAAAACCTTGAGTCCCGGGAAGAATAATCTTTCAAATGCCACAATACTTTCTCTTTTGTGGGGAAACACTTTTAACCCTCTTTTTTACAAGTGAGCTATACATTTTCTCTTAAATACTTTGGTTTTGCAGCTATGAGGAAAAAAATATGCGATGTCTTTCCTTCTGAGGCTGCAGAAGATCTTGACTGATGGCAAAGAGAAAGCAAGTACCAAACAAGAAATCTTGGTACTGCAGGATATGAAACATGCAACTTTCAAGCTTTCTGGGAGCAGAGGTGTTTACTTTCCTATTTTTCTGCTTAAGACATTTCATAAAACCATAAGGAGAACATGGGCTACATAGTGAACAATTCATCACCACATTATTCAAAATTCTGTTGTCTACATATCTTTATGTTTCAAGTATCGCAAATTATTTATTTTTCACTAATTTTTAACACCCAGCTGTGGGCATTTTAAAGAAACTGCTTTTGAAGGTGCTGGTCAGTGATGGTCAGAGGATGAAGTTATCTGAAGGTGCCTCTCTTGCTGTGTCACTCCTGTCCAGTGACACCGACCTTTTATGTGATCTTGGCTTTTTTTTTTATTTATATGAACATCTCTCTCTAAATTCAGTGGAAATGCTTCTATTCAGTAAACCACATGGGCACCTCTTCAAGCACATGTTAAACTCTATCCCAGCTCAACAGACCATGTAATTCCCTTGACTTCAATCATGGATTTGAGGATAAATATATGCTCATGCATTTTTTCAGGTGGGAGTCAAAGAAACAAAGGGTGTGATCCAAGCTGCATCTGGCCACCTTTGATCACCTGCAAAACAAAGCCATGGGCTACCTGTGCCCACCCTCTGAGACCAAAACAGTGACCACTTATCACAGAGCCATAGAAAAAGTGTTTATGTTGGAAAAGACCTTTCAGGTCACCAAGTCCAACCATTAACCCAACACTGCCAAGGCCACCACTAAACCATGTCCCCAAGTGCCACATCTGTACAACTTTTAAATACCTCCAGGAATGGTTATTCCACCACTGCCTTTTCCAAAGTTTCACAACCCTTTCTGTGAAGAAAAGTTTCCTAATATCTGATCTAAACTGCCCCTGAAACAACTTTCCATTTCCCCATATATTCTTGTTTGTTATTTGGGTGTTGAGACTGACAGCCACCTCTCCACAAAGTATTTTCATGTGGCTGTAGAGAGCAAGAAGGTGTCCCCTGAGCCTCCTTTTCTCCAGGCTGAGCCCCGCCAGCTCCCTCAGCTGCTCCTCATCAGACTTGTGCTCCAGACCCTTCCCCAGCTCCATTCCCTTCTCTGGACACTCTCCAGCCCCTCAATGCCTTTCTTGTCATGAGTGGCCCAAAACTAAACCCAGGATTTGAGGTCTGGCCTCACCACTGCCCAGCACAGGGGACAGTCACTGCCCTGGTCCTGCTGGCCACATATTGCTGAGATACAAATGAAGATGCTCACCCAGTCCACATGCCAGAGGACAACAAATGAGTAAAGCAAGCAGGTGACAATGACTGTCAACCAAACATAGCCTATGTTGACGGCCTGGAAGGAACAATTCCTTTTGAGATGCTATTTCACTTAAAAATGTAATTTAATTTCCAAAGGCTGAATTTCAATGAGATATTTAACTTTGGTGTTCTGGTTAGTAAATGAAGATTAACTGTTTTGGTGGGGTTTTGCATGTGCATCCAAACCAGAAATTTTATTTGGAAAATTTTGACAGGATTACATTTTTTAGCGAGAATTTCCTTTGGGCTGAAAAATATTTTTCATCTGGGATACACATTGCTCAGAAGATCCCTTAACTGAGAGCCACACACAGAAGATCTATGAGCTGTGCATTCAAATTTTTGGGAAGTGATGAAAGCATTTAATTGTTCCCCTGGGATCTCAAGTCATCTGTGCAGCAAGAGGTTCCTGCCTAGGTCTCTGCAGGTGATGAACCACACTCAGGGAAGACATCAGGATTTCCCTGGCCTTGTTACAGGGTGGATAAAAGCAGGAGAGGAGCAGACCTGTGATGCCCATCCCTTTGCCTGTGTGTTGGTTTGGGCTGGGATAGAGTTAATTTTCTCCACAGTAGCTGGGATGGAGCTGTGTTTTGGGTTTGTGTTGGAAACTGCTGACAACACAGGGTTGTGTTTGTTATTGCTGGGCAGGGCTTACACAATGCCAAGGCCTTTTCTGCTCCTCACCCCACCCCACCAGTGAGGAGACTGGGGGTGCACAAAGAATTGTGAGGGGACACAGCTGGAAGAGCTGACCCCAGCTGACCCAAGGGATATCCCAGATCTTAAGGCATCCTATCTCTGAAGAAAGGAAGGGAGGATGTTTGAAATGATGGCATTTGTCTTCTCAAGTCACTGTGAGATGTGATGGAGCCCTGCTTTCCTGGGATGCCTGAACACCTGCCTGCCCATGGGAAGTGGTTAATGAATTCCTTGGTTTGTTTTGTTCCTGTGCATGGGTTTTGCTTTATCAATAAACTGTCCGTTTCACAGCCCACAAGTTTTCTCACTTTTACACTTCTGATCCTCTCCCCCACCCCACAGGGGGATTGAGCAGTGCTCAGTGGCTGGCTGGGGCTAAACCACCACAGGCTGCTGCAGTGGTGTTGGCACTGGAGGGATAAATAATACTTGGTCAGTATTATTTATCAATTGCATTATTTAGCCCCAATGCATGGTGGACCTCAACCCTCTGCATCAGATGGGAGGTCAAGAGCTGGAAAGGAACGTGGCACAGGGACATGTGGCAAACAGCAGGAAGGAAGAAATGGCAATGAGATTATCATGGTTATTCAGTGTCTGGTGACCTCTGTGTTCCCAGAAATAATGGAGCACTTGGGGACTCAGAGAGGAGGTTTTCAGAGCATGGTCTGGCTATTTTTTTCCTGTAGGACCAGCAGATGGCAAAAAGGCCCTAAGGAAGCTTCATTCCCTTTGGTACTGACTATGTCTCCCTAACCCACTGTCCCTAGGTTCCCCTTGCCAATGCCACCACTTTTCCCTCTCCCTTTCTGTGGAGGAGAAAACCTTCCTGTGAGCCAGGGATGGGAGGGGACTGATGGTCCTGTTCTTCATACAGTGTCTGGGAGATGAACAATTAACCTGACCATTTGAGTGATGAGTGAACATCTCTGGACAATCCTCTCTCTGCAAATGGAGGCTCCAGTATGAAATCTTTATTTCATTTGGATTATAAATGCATGGCATCTTGCATATAAATGCATCTTGAAGCACAACAGCTTCAAGAATTTACTATATTATTTGTATATAGTGTCATATATTTTGATTATTTTATTGCAATTACTATGACAGGATGTCAGGCTGTGTGGAAAACCTCTTTCAAAGCCTGCTGGTGTTACCCATTGATTATTTGTCACCATCCCTTATGCTTCCCTGTAGCTTTTTCAGAGGAGGGGATTAACCAAATGCTCTGCCATCACCTCCTGACAGAGCCAGGCAGGTTCTCACTGTTCATCCAAACTACTCTGGAAAAACACCACCATTGTGTTAAGGAGAACTCAGGCAACCCCTTACCCATGGAGAGTTGTGAAAATTGTAGCAAACACCTGGGACAAGGACATTTTCCAGGAGTTCAGTATTTGCTTAGCAAACCAACCTCCCTGGTGCTGGTCACAGCCCCCAGGGGCTCTGCAGGAAAAATCAGACCAATGTACTGGGCAGAGGAAGGAGGGTTTGTGAAGGAGGGTCTCTGCCCTCTGCACTGCCCAGGGTGGTTGGTGCCACTGAGGTCCCAGCTGGCCCCTGTGACTTGTGGCACTGGGAAATGCAGTCAATTTAATTCACGTTGTGTCTCTCCCAAAAGAGGAAATCGTAAAAGTACGTTAAAATGGGATTTTTTTGAATGGTAACCAACATAACAAGCCACCCCAGACAGCTGCTTTTCCCAAACCTTCCCTTCCTGACAGGCAGCTGGAACTGATAAAGCCATAATTGCCCCTTCCACTTCAGAGAGCATCGTGGGGAGGGGTGGAGAGAAAGCAGCCTCTGTTCTACCTGGTGGGCACAGGACTCTCATGCAAAGCAGATCTTTGAGTGGAACTGGTGTAAGGGTGTAGAGAAAACATTTTATTTTATTTTAATCAATAAATATCACAGATATTTGTAATACCTGTAAATACTGTGGTCCCTCTACTCTTCCCAGCCCTGGTCCTGCTGGTCTGTCAGGTGCTGGTGCAGAGGGTGGAGCAGAGCTCCTTGTTGCTCCTCCATGGCACAGATGAGCAGTCAGTGGTTTGGCTGCCAGAGGAGCCCCAGAATCAGCCTGGTCTCCTAGGAAACAATGGCATTGTTGCCACTGGAATAAACATCCTGGTGGGCCATTTGTGTTTATCTGGTATTTCCATTCTCTGCTGATTAACCCAGCCAAGTGAGGTCTTCATGTGGTAATTACAGCACAGCTCATTTGTGTGTGTTTTACAATGGTGTTGATATAATCCCACTAGAGCACCCCAAGCGTGTGCAAGGAGTTCCCACCAGAAATCCAAATAACACCCCAGCACTGCTGACAGCTTAATAACATGACAAAGTTCAGTCTCGCTGGATGTCAGGGACAGGAATGCAGCTCAGGCTGCTCTGACCTGGAGCTTTCAAAATACTGTACAGTTGAGGCTGAGTGTTTGACAAATAACCTTTTCTTTGCCTGCTCAAATCCATCAGACGCTACCAGGTGCCATGGAGAGGCCACATGCCACTGTTAAAATGTTAAATTGAGTGGCACAGCCATCGAAAGCTCTGAGGAGGGACATTTATCTTTATTATTATTGTTATTAATAATGCAGATATTGCTGTGCATTGCATTCCAAGGTATTTTTGCAGCACTAAATCATCCAAACGCCCATCGACGGCCCTGATAAATCACACAATAAACCAAAATTCAATGCAGCTGTCAGCCCAGACCCCAAGCAAAATCTCAGTGAGCTTAATTATAAAGTTCAGGCAGAGACTGAGCCTCATTGCGAGGAGACAAGGGGCAGGCTGGCACTGGCACTCCAGGAGCTCAGGAAAGGCTGCATCACCCTCTCCTCCCACTCCTCAGCATCCCAGAGTTGCCACAAGCAGCGAGGTGGGGATAGCTGCTCATGACAACACCTCTCATTGTTTTCCTCTTTCTGCTCTTTCCATTCTGCTTCTTTATTTCTTCTGATTTATTTTGTTTCTGTCTCTTTGTATTATTTTTGCTTTTCCTTTTTTTCCTCTCCTTTCCTCCCATCCCTTCCCTCTCTGCCATCACTTGCCTTCTGTCTCACCATCCCTTTCTTGCTCTCTCCCTCTTCTTCCCCTCCCTACCCCCCCATCAAAGCGAGGAAACCGTAACCCAAAGGAAGAACAAGAGTTGAACCTGTGCCAACACAATGGGCCAAGAGGCTACATATGGAACCAGCAAATCACAGAGCCATGAAGGATGTTAGTGATTTAAAGTTATGTATATTGAAGTCTGGATCTTAAAATGAATCCATAATGGTAGAGGTAACTAATGGAGAGACTTAACTGACAGCAAGCAGAGTTTTTTTCTTTAACATTGTTAAGTTCCCACAAACTCCTCTTTTCCTGTCCCCACCCTTCCCCTGCTCCCCTTTCTGATTAGTTCAACATCCATGCTGACAATGAAAAGCAAAAGCTGCTGCTTTATGAATAAAGATTTTACCCCATACACCATAAATATAAGTGCTGGTTGCAGAGCAAGGCATCCAACTGGCTCTGACAGCTGTGGGGCTCTCCCTGGGGAATCATGCCAGTGGCAAGGGATGGGGAATATTCCCAGCAGAGCAGGCAGGCAGCACAACTCTGGCTGTGATAAATAACTTTCTGAGGACTTGGGATTCAGCAGAGACATGGTGCCAAAGCCAGTTAGTCCTGTGGTGTCTCAAATCCCTGCTGAACTGATTTTCTGCCATCATTAAGGGTGATAAGGGAAAACCCAGAATTAAAATGCTGCTCAGAGGGAAGAATGCCACTGTATGTGTGTGCATGTACATGTACAAAACATTATACAAAGCAAAACTACAGTGAAACATTCCTATACTTGCAAAGTCACTCCAGAGTCAGGAAAGATCAAATACTGCTCATCTGCCCCAAATTTGCTACTTTTTATATGCAAGCTTCATGGTGGCACTGGGACCTGAGGCAACAGCTGAGGGGCAGAAGCTTCTGAGCAGTCACAGCTGCACTTGGAACCATAACCCAAATACCTGCCTTTACTGCTTAGTGTATATATGTATAAAAATGTATATGTTTTTATATGTAAATACATAAATATGCATGTGTGTCTTGGCTCAGGCCATCCAGTACCCTTCCAAACTAACCTTTGAAATCAGCTGGAAACTCCTTTGTCCAGGGGGTGTTTCTAACAAGCCATTTGCAGGCAGCTATTCAGTTGAGGAGGGTAAACCAGTATGGACAGGAGGCATTTCATGCCAGTTTGTCCCAGAGGTTGGGAGTGATCCCAGTACTTTGAGTTTTTATTGGTGCAGCAGTTCCCTAAAATCACAGCACAGTGCAAAAATCACATGTTAAATAAGTGAAACGGAGCATCTGAAATGAAAATCCATCTCTGAAGTTCTCAGTCTCGGTTCCCACGCTGTGAAACATCATCCTGTGCCCGCTGGGGACACGTGAAGTGACCAGATGAATGTTTGTGAAGCAGTCACAAACAACGCTGCTGCAGAAAGCACATGATACCGTGACTGTTTGAAAGAGTTTCCCAACAGGCTGAGCAATGAGGAATAAAGAAGGCCCAGCAGCACTCTGTGCCAAGAAAACAAATTGCATCATCCATTCAGGGCACTGACAGGGCAGGAGCTGTGCAGGATGTGGTGCATGAGCTGATGAAAGCTGGTACCACAACCCGTCCACACCACGAGCTGGATGAGGATTACATGGGTGACCTGAACTCCAGCAGGTTCTTCAAAGTCCTTCCCTTGGCACCAATAATGTTCTTTAATGTTGTTTTAACAAAGGTTTGAGGGAAGGGAGACTTCTTGCAATAAATTCTTTCTCACACTTCCCAGTGAATGTACTTCCATCCAGCTTTGCCCAAAACCTGTGGCTTTCAGTGCAAGGGGACCAGAAGAAATCCCCTCTAATATCTCTGCTCTAGAAGTCAGGAGCATAAGGGTTACAAGGCTTACGTATGCACTAAAGAAAACACCCTTTCTTCTTGCTTTTGGCAGTTTAGGCTTTTCAAACTGCTGCACCCTCTTCCCTATGGCATTAAATTCCCCTTTGCATTCTGCAATGCTGATTCAGGGGGAAACTTACACAGATTAAAGTCCTGGGGTGTACACACAACACCCAAGAGAGAAGGGTTGCGTTTCCCTCTAGCTGCTGAACAACAGGGCGGGTTGGAAATCAGCCACCAGCCACTGGCATGGCCATGCTGGGCTCTGGGATGGTGAGGGAGCCAGTTCCAGTCCTGCTGAGGAGTGACTAGACTGCGGGTTTGCCTTTTCCTCCAGGCTCCTCCAGAGAAAGGCTAGATCCTGTCAGCGGTGGCTGAATATTGGCCAGATTATGGGGCATGTGGGTATAGCCTATATTTATTTTTTTTAAGTATATATTTGTTTGATGTTTTGCAAGCATCTGCTTAAGATTTCTGTGCTTATCTAGCGGGAGGAAAGAGGCCATTCTTCCGAAAGCCAATTCAGTGCAAGAAAATGTCATAACACTGCTGGGCCCCTTCGTTTCATCCTTCGCCAGAGGGACTCCATAGCTCCTCTGCTGCTCCTTGGAAAGCCAAGAAGAGAAGGCTGGCAATTAAAGGCATCTGCTGGGCTCACGAAAGGAAAGGCATGCACGAGATATGAAGGATGGATGACACCTGAAATGTCTAAACTCTTGCCTGGTGCAGACCGGACTGATTGCAGCATGTCGAGCAGGACGTGTGGAGTGTTATGTCAGGTATTGAGATAAAAAAGAAAACCCAAACTAAACCCTCCTTCACAAAGCCTCCCCCCACCCTATCCCTGAAGGAAGAGGTGCCAGCAGCTCCATGGAGCCCATCAAGGGCTCTCTTTTTCACATGGCAAGCAGGGAGAGAGACAGCAGTACAAATCCCCATCAGAGAGAGCGATTACCTGGGTAGAAGTGACCTTTCAGAGACTGAATGACCAAAAAAATGACCAGCAGCAGTGAGGCATTGCAGTGGAAAGGGGGAAAGCTTTGGCTTTGTTCAGAGCAAATGCATAAGGAATGATAAAATAAAGACAGGAAAAGTGATAAGTGATCCAGGTTGTTACTCACCCCATTTTTCATCATTCAGATCTGCAATCACAATCACTTATGCGCAGAAACCACTTATTTTACACAGTGCCTAATGGATCTGATGCACTCAGCTTTACTACCCTAAAACATCACCTACACCAGTGTCCAGAGAGCCTGAGACCAGTGTTAGGTTTGTTTGTACAATGAGAGGAGACAGAACTATAGGGAATAATTTTTAATTAAATAAACACTAAAAAAACTACCAGTGTCAAACTTTTTTTTTGCATACGGTCAGTAGGTCAAACCTCAAGGGTTGGGGCTCCTGACACTCTTCTCTGGTACTGACCACTGTCAGAGATGCTCATCAGGATGGAGCAGTCTCATACCTGTGGTTCTGGCACGACAGTGACACAATGGAGCTGTGCAAGGTGTGGGTTTCTAAGAGAAAATGCACAGCAGTTTCCCCCATCAGCCATAGCAGTGCAGAGCAACCCTTAGCAGCTGAGTGACCGAACAGCAAAGCTGAACTTCCATTCAGGACTGGCTACAAATTAGGCAAAAAAAAAAAAGGCATTTATTAATTCTTTGATACATCTGACTGGACAGAAAGGAAAAGATCACATCTGCTGTGAAACTGCACCTGGGTGCTTGTACATTTAGAGCTTAGTCCAAAAGCAAACAGCCAAGGCCCTGGACTTGTACAGTGCTGGACAAGTGAAATGGTGTTTCAGCACTAGTTAGAACAGAAACACTAGGCTGGCACTTACCACCTTGGGTCTGGAGAATTTGGAATAGATGCCCATTTTGATATCACTCACAACATCAGAAGAGGTGTGGTACCAGAGCAATGCAGGCCCATTGAGTACAATCTCTGGGACCAGAAGAGAAGTTGACATGTAAATTCAGAGAAATCCTGCTTGCTCCTCTCCAGTTGCAGCTGCTGGATGATGAACTCCTGTTGTTTCAGATGGAATGTGATTCCTTGTCATTTGCTCTGGAAGGGATTCCGAGCTTCTGTCTCTAAAGTGTCTCTGGAACTGGTTTGCTTTGGGGAAGCTAAAATTCAAAGTTCTGTGCTGGAATCCAGTTTGCCAAACTTCACATTTGTGTATTGTAATCCAGAAAGGACATCCTGGAGCCAAGGCACCCAGCCCCCCCGTGGCTGTGTCTAATCTCTCACAGCAGAAACAATATAAGAAATGAGGCAAATGGAAACCTTCTTCCTTACAGACTTTCTCTCACCCCTGGTATTTAGGGACTTCTTGACTTGGAAATTGCTTCCAAAGTTTTGTGTTTAACAACACTAATGGATCTGTTCTTCAGGAGGTTGGTATGCCCATATTTGAACTCCCATGCTCATTTTGATCTGCACAGCATCATCCAGTGAAGAGCTTCAAAGTTTAATTACATACTGTGTAAAAAGGCTTTTTTTTCTGATTGCTTTAAACTTGCTGCTTGATTATATCATTAGGAACACATAACCTCTGATATGAGAAATAGTGAATGGTCACACCCCATTTAGCCCCCTCCATTACTTTATAGATGTGTATTACAATCCCACTAGTTCTCATATCCCATTCTTAGAGTAAGGGATGACTATAGCTGTATTCAAGCCCTCAGCACACTTTTGCCTTTTTTGCAGGCAAAGAAAAGTTGCATGTTTCAAAAAAAAAATTAACAAAATGAAACAAAAGTTCAGCAATAACCCAGTGAGAAAATAAACCACTTTTATTCAAATTATAAGGTGTTAATCACTCTTGGAATATAATTATAAACAGCTCCAATTCAGAAAAGTGGGTTTCTTCATTAAACACATACTCATTTGAAGGATACAAAAGAAATATTTGCTTATATATTCAAAAGCTTAAAATGAAACAATGAGCAGATATTTTTTTATGTTTAAAAACTAAATTTAACTCTTTCTTCAATAATAAAATATACTACCTATTATACAAAAAGGACATTATTTTATTCACAGTTGACAGAGTACAGTCTCACAATCATAATATTAAAGATGAACTGCAATGACATTTTAATTATCATTTTCCTATTATTACAGATTATGAGGGTTAGAGCAGTGCACAAAGGCCCTAATCAGGGTCCTGTAGTGTAAGGAGCTGCACATGCAGAGCGAAAACCCATAGTTCCTACCCAAAAGGTTGCAATCTAATCTAAAATTGCACATTAAGAGAGGATGTTCCTTGACTGAAAAACACAAGTACACAAATGGATCCCGGCCTGCTTCCTTATCTGATGGAGACCCCTGGATACACAGTTACTTTCCACTGTCAGACACTATAAAACAGTTGTTTACAAATAAACTACTTTTCTTTGAAGCTTACCAGGTCTGAGTTTAAAGGTAATGCCTGATTTCTCCATATGAGTTTCTGATCTTGCTTTTAGCCCAGTACTTCAGGTGGGAGCCCTGAGGCCATCAGGCATTTCTGGGCTTAACGACATTTTGGAGGAGAAAATCCAGTCATGTGAACTCAGGTCTTCACCACTAGCTAAAAATTTGAGTGTCCTTTCAAATGAGTTCTTTTTTGCCTGTATAATGCCCTGAAGAGGCACCTTGCCTGATCATCATGTCATGGTTCACTGCCCAAATTTTGCCTTTGAATGTCAGTGCAGTTTTTAAGCAACCGTGGCTCCATTGGGCCATGCAGGTCTCTGCACAGGCTCCTCACACACTGATAGGAAACTTGACCACGTATCTCTTAAGACTTCCAGACTGGTTCCTGCTATCCTCTCTCAGTGGGATCCCCTTCCTCTCTTTCAACCTCAGACCCTCCCAAAGTAACCAGGATTGAGCCCCAAATGAGTCAGGATTTGAAAATTAGTAGATCTGGCAGGGGAAAATGCACTTCTGCTCACCCCCAAATCTTACTATGCAACTTGGTTTTGATCTTCAGGCTTTAGAACTGAAAATAGGTTACAAAAATAAATCTATTGATCACTAGATCATAATTTACTAGGAAATACACAGCAGGACCCTTCATTAAAAAAAAAAAAAAGGAAAGGACAAAAAGGGCACTAAGGGGGGGTTACCATCATAGCTCTGAGGGTTTGCACAGATGAGGACCCATTCTCCAAAAACCAAACCAAGCAACTCTTGGTAATTTGTTCACAGCCTCTAAAAACACAGTCAGGAGTAAAAGCTGTCAGGTTTGTACCAGGAAAGAGGGTTGGGTCGGAGGTTGGGGTTTTTCACCCCAAATTCTTATGGTTAACAATGCCCAGCGATTTCCATCACTAAACAACACAACACACTCCTGGTTTCTTTGAAACACAAGGCTTAGAAACAGAACAGCATTGGAAACCAGAAGTGAGGCAGCAGCGGGGCAGCTCGGTGCACTTAAGGGAACATTTTTAAGCCATTTAGCAGGAGTTTATTGCTCCAGGACTGGAGGCTTTGAGCATTCAAGCACGACAGGGTGTGCATTGTTGTGCCAGAACTGCCCGCCCTGGGTGTGTGTGGCGTGGGGCAAGGGGCCAAGGGCTGTGTTTAAACGCACCCGCACGAGAAATGCGATTTAGGCAGAACAAAGCACACTCCTGTTGTGCCTCCCCGTGATTATAAAATAGATCTGTGTCATTATAAATAGAAAATGACTGGTGACAAAGATGCTGCTTTGACTCACTTCTGAGGCCAAGCTCCTTCGCTGCGGTTCCTGATGTCAGACCAATTTAGCGGCTGCGCTGCAGGCGAGTGTGTCTGGTTTGGGGTTAGCCAGTCCACATCTCATGATGGCTTAATCTCATTTTAAAACAGCAGGGGATTCACTGGGGTCCTTTGCAAGCACCACTCCTTCACCCAAGGACGGCTCTGGAGGCCTTCAAAACGCGCTGTGCCCGCTGCAAGGCTCAGATTGCTGAACAGCAAATTACCCTGCCCTCCACGGGACTGCCAAACTCTCGGGGTCTGTGAAGTCGAGATCCTGCTTCCACACAACTAATGATGTGGTTCTTGTTTATTCCAGTGGGAACCAAATCAAAGACACAGAAATAATAGTGCTGTTTCAAGAGTGTAAGTTTTCCTCTTTATGCCACCTTCCATCCCAATGAATTTCACAGCATTATTGAATTAAATAATGCAGATAAATACTTTGAATATATATATATGTATACGTATATCTAGTTTTTATGTTATACAATTAGTAATTTTTAAAAAAACAGAAAAAACAAACACAATCCCCAAAAACCCAAACCAGAAACTAGAATTGAATCAGAAGCCCCTATTGCAGTATCTGGAATATTCTGTTCATTTACTCCTAAGCATGCTCCTTAAAATAAACTGCGATCTTTCTGCTTCAGTAATTTAATCAGAATCCCACTTCCATTTGTATTTTATACCACAGTTTATTCCCAAAGCTGGGGATAACCTCTCATTTCCTGAAAACTCTTAAAAACTTTCTTAATGAAAGAGAAATCTGCTGTTTGCAAATTCTACATACTTATTGCTTACTTCCAAACTAAAGTAGTTAATTTAATGAAGGAGGGAAAAAAAGGAGTGAAAAAGACTAATTTGGTGCCCATAGCCATTTCCCAAATTCTTCAGAGTTTATAGACCTAGAGAGACAGGGAAAGAGCAACTTCTCAGCAGTGCAGCAGAATAGGCTAAAATGACCCTGTGAAACCCAAACAATTTGGGAATTAAAGGATGTTCACTCCTGTTATGGTTCTACACTGCAAACGGCTTTTAGGGCTCCCAGTAGTACCCATTAGCAATAGCCAAGCTTTTCTGTTTTAATTTAATTTAATTTAATTTCCACCAACAAATTCCACCCTGTGGTGAGAATTGACAGTATCATGTTGAGAACCATTAAAGCATATTTGGATTGCTTTTACTCCATGTATACATAAAAAAAAAAATTCCCCCACCCTTCTTAGCTTTCTTTAGACAAGCCACTTCATAATAAGAGTGAGGCAGACACAATGGAGGCATCGTGGTGCTGTGGGATACCACCATAGGGAGTGTGGTTGGAGATATAGCAGAATATGCCTTGGCATGGCACTGCCAGCACAGCCTGGTCCCAGCTCCCCTCCGAGCCCCCCACGGGACCAGAACAGAGCCTGGCAGCACTGCTCGTGTCCCTGCAGTCACCACCTGGTGCCCTTCTCCTGCACTGGGACCCTTTGTACCACTGCTGCCTCCTTTTCTCCCTGAGTGTGCTCTGCCCTCTCTGCACTCAGAACATCTTCACGCTTGTGCCGCCTTCGGCTTTACTGGGAATTCCTCTTGGGAATTCCCCCACTGGGAATTCTGCCACCAGATTTCAAAGGGAAGAGAATAATAATGCCCTTCATTAATATAGGCTTTTCTGTCATGACTTTCAGGCCCCTCTCCAGGCAGGCAGGCAAGCAAGCACATGTTTAACATTAAACACATCAGTAGCCCCTATTCACATGCTGCAAGCTAGAAATGCTCATTAGCGCTGGATCATGGCTCGGGCTGAGCTCTACACTTCAGCCAGGGAGCCGAGCAGGAGGAAAGGTGGCCCTCAAACCTTTCATCATGGTTGCAGCATCGCTGGTGGAGCATTTTCGGCTCCTCCAGCGGGTGGTGGGTCCCCTTGGCAGCAGAGGCAGGACCCGCTGAGCTGTGACAATGTCACCATTCAGAGCTGCTTAGCCGATGAGCACAGCTCAAATACACCGCATTCAAATGCATCCTTGGGAGTGTTTTCAGGATTAGCATCTCTCCTGTGAATGGTGGAAGGGGAATGATTTGGGGCAGCAGGGGAATAAGATGATTGCTTCGCTCTCTGAGAAGGCTGATGAGTCCTGCGTGGGAAGCGCCTCAGGGGTTACAGGGGATGCTTCGGGCTTTTACGTCCCGTGTTAAGAAATGGACAGATCAAGCTTTGGAAAACAACATTGGATGGGATTTCTGGGCTTTTCCGGGGCTGAGCGTTGTTTGGGATGTGGGACAAGGAAATAAAGCAGCTTAACGCTCTCTTCGTTCCCTGCACGTGAGCTGGAAGAGGAGAAAAGGCAACAGGACTCCTCTTTCACTGCTGAGCACTGAGCGGGCTGTCACAGTCCAGTGTCCAAACCAGCACATCCCTCCTGAAAGGCTGAAATGGGAAATTTGTGACTCAGAGGGACCACGTCTACTACCTGAGAGAAGCCCCTAGGCAAAGCCACCTTCAACGTGCTGCCTTGTTCATGTCTGTGTTGAAATTCACAGTCCAGACTAAACAGTCTATCACTCTTGGTTAAAGTATCCCAGATGGAAAGACACAATTTTAAAAATTATTTTAATGCTGTTTTCTAAATAAATAAATAAATAAATAAATTCATTACCTCCTTCAACTTCCCAACAAGTATAAACCTCACTGCTTTCCTGCCTCCTCTGGAATTACTAAGTCATTGCAGAAATCAAAATTAATGAAGAGATGGAAGATTCAGCAGAAAGGCAAAATCTTACTGGAAAAATATTTCTTAATATCAAAAACAATTCAAGAATAATGAATACTCTAGAAGAGTAATAAATAAAGGCAAATTTCCTGTTACTTGAAAGAATACACATGAAGGAGGACACAAGACTTAGGGGTTATTTTTTTCTTTAAAACACCAATTCTGTTTTTTTTTTTTCATAATGCTTCCATGTGCTTCTAGGTTTACAGGAGTGTGATTTCCACTGGCTAAATTTTTGCAGTGCTTTCAACTCAGCTAATTAGCCAAACTCAGGTGATGCAGACACAGGGCATCATCCCACCAGATGGAAGGGTTACACTAAAACACAATTTCCCCTGCGCCCATCCACGAGAATCCTGTTACTTATCACTGACGAAATGGTTATGGCTAACTTGGAGCTGAATTTGAGCACAGACAAGAGAGGGAGAAAGGTGCTTAGGGGTTAAAATGAAATAAATATTTATTTTAAATAAATGCTATGTGCAATTCAGCTAAACTTTCTTGTAGGAAATAAAGTTGTCTATTTTCTTTCTGCTACAGACTGTCATTCCCCCCCTTGCAGTGGCTTTTTGGCTGCTGCAACCAGAGGAGTAACCTGTAGTTCTATATTCCACACTAGACCTGATAAAGCAACGTCATTATGTGATTTCTGTAGGAAAAAATGTTTCTCAGAAGCCCTGGTTTAAATAGACTTTAAACAGATGCTCTTTAGTCCTACCTGTGCTGCAAAATGACCTCTTGGCAATTCAAAAAGTCTAACAGAGAATAAGGGTAACTAATCTATGGGATCCTCAAGAACTCCCATACCACTGCTAATAGAAGAAAAATCAATATTCATTCCAATATGAATGGAGTGTTGGATTGACTGAGCAGGGAGCTTTGAAATAAATATCTAAAAAATGTTTGGATGAAATGGACATCTTCACAGACATTTGGTCTGCATTTCTGAAATGTCGATGATTAAATCCACATTGTTGGCTTCTTCCCTCTCTGCACTACGTCTTTCTTTACATCTTGCAAAAAAATTTATGAACAAAGTTATTGTAAATCTGCAATGTCTGTCTTGTCACTTAGATTCTTTTCAGAAATGCTGCCTTGCCAATGTAGATATACAATCCTGTATGATTAATATTTATTACTTATAATTCTAAATACAATGGAAGGTCACCAAAAATACTCTGCCTAAAAGAGTCTGGAGCCCTTTAAAATCTTGTTGGTGATGGATCCTGAGTCTTGAGAACTGAGCTCAAAATCTTAGCAAAACAGTTTTCTATGTAGGATTTTCAGTATTTCCTGCTTCTGGCTATGGATAAAGCCAAAAAGCACAAAGGTGAGTGAAAGTTACAGATCTGAAAACATGAGCTTGGATTTCAAACCCAAACAAAGGTCAGGGAATGCCTGAACCTGTCCATAATCTTGAATCAGCCTATAATAGAGTTATGAGTAAAATGCAAAGTTAGGATGCAGAGTGAGACTTGAATTCAGACAGAACTGGCACCATAGCTGAAAACTCTTCCATTTTCCTCTAATTTCTCATATCCATCATTATATTTTGTCTAGATATTTTGGAATACTGTATGAAAATTGAAGTTACATAAGGATTCTTTTTTTTTGCAATTAATTGAAAGGAAATTAGCCAGGGGACTTTCAGATTTTATTATGAAATCTTAAAATGTTTTTAAGAACATGCAAATCATCTTAGAAAAAACTCACTGCATTTATAGATCATTTTCTTTTTGATATAAGCCCAACCATTTTTAAACATAATTTGCTTAAAACAGATGCAATTGATGTCACTGAAATCAGCTGATTGTGATTTGGCCCTCGTCTACGAAAAATAGAGACAAACATATGAGAGAATTTCCGAATTACAAGATTCAGCAAAATTGTGAAGATTCTGAGACAGAAATCGGGGCAGACCCTGGTTCACCTGCCTGAGATCTGCTGCATGTTTGGACAGTCCTCTTTTAGGATATAAATATAATAAGCAGAGAGCAAGAATCTGCATCTGCTTCTGTGTCTTTTATTCAAAGATTCACTGCAGCTGTGACTAAGGAAAGCTACTGACTGAAGTGCAAACCTGGGAAAAGACAACTGAGAAAAATGTAGTTTCTGTTGATCGACAGGATCATACTGAGAGTAAAAGATCCCCAGGACCATTGATCAGATAGAAGACTTTTCTCTGGGAATAATCTTGCAGAGCTCTACTAATAACACTTTTCCAAACTGACCAAGCCATCCTGACCCACGTGTTGAATGAAAACAAAGACAGAAAGAAAGGATCGAGTCAATTAAGATAAATAAATAAATAAATAATTGCCGGAATTTTAAAAAAGAAAAAAAAAGAAAATAGTATCACAATAATTCCAACCTCATGAAGAAATGTTTTTAACAAGCCACATGTGCTTGTGCAGACACTTCTAATCTCATCAGATTTTTCTGGCTGCTATTAGTGTTCTCTGAGCCAGCTGATTTCTCAGCAATATTTTAAAGAGTGCAAGCCTTTGCCCTCCAGTCTAGCCACTGCTAAAATAGCCCGTTCTAGGAGAAGACTTGGGAGTTTCATGGATTTTCTTCCAAGATTTTGAAAGTTCAGAACAAATTGACCATTGCATGGGAAACAATAGACAATTGCAAACTCCCTTCAGTCAATGAACAACATTCTGCTCCCAGCTGGATTAGTGTGGAAAGTGGAATTATCCCACCAAAGCAAAAGGGTAGTTTCAGATTATCATCAGCATCACACAGCAGAGCCTGGCTTTGATGCTGTTCCACTTTCCCAGCTCTCTGGCTGCAGACAAGTCTGCTGTGAGGTTCCCCTTGGTCACAGCTCACCAGTTTGGGGTTCCCCTCAAATCAGTGCAGCTTCAGCAGCTCTGATCAGAAGGGGAGTCACATCAGGTTACAGCTCAGCTTTATTTTATCTTTTAAAACAGCAATAAATCCCCCTCAAACTGAAACCCGTGAGCCATGTGCCCTGCTGTACATACTGGAGCACATGAGTTTCAAGTGAAAGAGCTGTCATTCTGAATTTGCTGAAGGAACGTGCAAACAATCACGAGTGTAAAGCAGATGTGCCAGGCAGGCACTGCAGACAGAGCAAAATAATTTCTTTTAGGAAGAAAAACCTAATTCAGATTTGTGGAACCTGGATGAGTAAAGCCTGGATGAGCAGGACTGAGGCACCATGCATGGATTTCTGCTAGCACACTTGCTGAATTCCTGGCTGGAATCGTGCCTCTCACTGTGCCAGCCTGCCCTCTTTGAGGCTCTCACAGCAAACTCCTCCTGGGGGGAGATGATGATGAGAGTTTGAAAGTGACCCATCTGGAGCCCAAGGTGTCGAAAGCGCTTCCCCTGCCTGGAACCCGTGTGCAGCGACAGCTTCCCACTGCTGATCCAAGATTCCCAAGATAGCAATTATAAAGGAACTGGCAACCATACAGTCAAGACGACAATATCCTACGTGGTTTGGTTCGCTGTGCCAATTCCCTCTGTGGGTGCTGGAGTCAATCTGCTGCCCCTGTTATTGCTGTGTCTGTCTGCCTCCACCAACCAGCAGATCCACTGGGCATTTTGGCACAGGCCCTGCTCTTCCAAGGGCTGCCTGCTCAATTGCTCTTTCACTCTCTTTTGCTTTAAACATTCAGATCCAACAACACCATGCAAATTTTATGCAGAGTAGCATCTGCAAGTCTGACATATTCACTCAGGCTTCCCCCTCTTGCGCCAAGTTAAAAATAAATACCCTATAAACTTCTGGGCCTGCTAAGACAGAAGACACATTCAGAGAGTTTATTTAAATATAACTGCTAAGAGCATTTCTGCTTTAGGGTCAAACTCCTATTTTTCCCCTGTCTCTCTCTTGTATTTTGTTCATGCCTCAAGGATCTTAATAGAACTGGGGGAAAAAGCGTCCTTGAAATAACCTAGAGAAGAACCAGTTCTATGTGTTCCTAACTGTCTTACCTGAAATTTCATCTATTTTTAAAACACTAAAGAATACAGGTCATGATGTACCCCCAACACAGAACAAGAAACTAGTCAAGTGGACTCATTTCCAATACTGATTGCAAATAATACTAGTTGAGCCAGATCTTGGGTTAGACTTCAAAGGGTCTCCACTCCCCACACTACAGCTGCCTTCTCTTTTTTCCAGGGAGAGGCAGATTTGTCCCTGCCCAATACACATGGAACAGGTGAAGTCATAAAGATGCCAACCAGACAGCGTAAGGATAAAGTACATCTTAAGGCAACAAGGAGCAGAGTCTGTAAAAGGGGATACTGAGCCACGGCTGGGGGGCAGTTAGGACTTGCTGAGCCTCTTGGCCACGTCTGCATAGGCTTGCTCGATTTCCTTGTCTGCTGCACAGGTGTTGGTGAACTCATCCCTGGCATAGGCGTTCTTCAGGTACCGCCACAGCCCCGTCATCTCCGCCGGGAACTCGAAGTTGCGGTATTTCTTTGCAACAATCTAAAGCAAAGACAAAACACGTGAAAAAAGCATCTCACTGGTGATGTATCTCCAGATTCCTTCTTAGGGAGCTTCTTGCTCTTTTCTGCCATATAGTTAACAGCAAATGAGAGGAATGTTTGGAGAATCGGGGACTTCTCATAGAAAAGTCCAAGAAGTAACTGCTGGTGGTTCCCTATCTTGCACGGCTGCTGCTTGGCCTAAGGACACTCTAAAGCAATGACCTGGCTACTGTCACCAAATTGCAACTTTTACAGTACTTGAAGTTCATTGATTTTATCATATTGGGGTTTTGGGGTTTTTTTACAAGTCTTAAGTACATCACTTAAAGCTGAGACACCACATAAGAAGGAGCTGAATCATAAAAAGCAAGACAGATTTAAGAGAAAGGCATTAGTAATGATTATTACATATTTTCATATTAATTATTATATTTAACATTATTTTTATATATATGGTATTGTATTTTTAATATATGTAATATATTTTGCCTGGCAAATGGTGTCAGAGGATATAACCACCTACAGCTGTTGGAAGGCTGTATCCATGTTCATGAAAAGGAGAAATTCAGGGTGGTATGGGTACCATGATTAGAAAACCAAGATGATTTAGCATATATTAGAAACAGGAGCATTGGGATAAACTGAGAGAGAAAATGGTTATTTCAAGACTTGTTAGACTAGGAAATTGTCTATCAAGGCAAATTTTCAATTTCTAAAAACACTCAGGCCCTTATTCAGGAAAATAGTTAAGTGCATACTTAATTTTAAGCACCTGTACAGTCCCATTGAAGTCAATGGGATTAATCTGTACTTAAAGCTAGTTGGTTGGTTAAGTACCTTGCTGGATTGGGATATTTCAGTTTCCCTGTAGGAGTATACCATATAGAATAAGCCTGTGGTGACAGAGTGAACTATCTGATAGGAAGGGATGGATTAGCTAATTTAATGAGTTCTTCCAATCTCTAATTTTTCTGACAGTATAAAATTGTTCCTGGGCATAAATTACATACATATGTGCCACAGAGTTCCCCTTTATTTTTAAAGCACATGGTAGAGCTGTTTTCCATCTCAGATTTCTCAGGATAGTCATGTTCTCAGAAATGACTGTGATTTGTTTTTATTACCAGGATCCACTTGGTATATGCAAGTCCAAATCCTGTCCTAAACTGCATTTAATTAAGCATTCTTGCCTTCCATGATGCTTCACACGCATATGGGGAAGATAAAACCTGCTGGGCAACTTAAGTCAACATTTTCAAAATTTCCAGCACACATCTTCCATCAAATGAAAAAATAATTTACCCTTTTCTACTATCTGTAAAATGCTTTTCAGACAATATCCTATGGTCATGCTTGTCAGAGAAAAATTTTAATTCTCTTTTGACATCTTTCATTTCATCCCTAGGAGACAAGAACCAGTGAGGGGCCACACATTCATTTTGCATTGTCTGACTCCAACGTCGCCAATGAAGACGTGCCAGAAAAAGCGCTAAACCTGTGAGGATATTATCACATTTCTTACCTGGTGACTTATGTGCTTTTTTAGGATTTTTTTTCTTTTTGCATGTGTGGAGTCAGCTCCCAGGCTCAGTTTATGTTTTGGCTCACAGAGCCAAATTAGACGCATGACTTGGCTTTAATTCCTAGCTCGTTTGCTTGCCAAGGTCTGCCAGGTACTTGCGTTATTCTAAAGCAACATGTCATCTGATAAATTAAATAAATGCAACATTTAGAAGTCAAGATGATGTACATGATTTGCACTATACCAGCAACCATCTTAAATCCTGGACCTCAGCAACAACTTTGATTTGTTAACTTCTCTGTGTGAAATACCAGATGGAATAAATATTCCCCAAAGAGATGGACTGCTGCTCTTAAGTTACAGATGGGTGGGAATTGACTAAAGTTTTGACATGTTTCTTAAGGGCATTAGAAACCAATTAATACAAAAGATTGCTGTTACTTGCAGCAGGGTGAAAATAAAGAGACAAGACATCTAGAACTTAATATTGTCTTCGCCACTAATAAGTGATGGGACAGCTTTCCCATGCACTAAAATATAAAGTTCCTTTAGTTAACCTGTAGGAAACACTGAAGAGCAGAAGTGTATTCCAAACTCTTCTTCTAGGCCTTAAGAACGCTGTTGAAATGCACGTTGGCTTTGGCACTCAGCTGTCAGAGCAAGGCACATCATTGTCAGATAAGGCTTCTTTGATCATCTCATGACATCTCTTACCTTGACAACGTGGAGTTTGGGCAGAAGGTTGCAGTCAGCAAGTGTCAGGTCATCTCCATCCAGGAACTTGCGTTTAGACACTTTCTCCTCTTCAGTGCTGTCTGCATCAATCTCCTCTGGCAGGGGAGTTCTCAGGTAGTCATCCAGCTTCTTCAGAGCCTTCACCAAGCCCCTCTCAAGAGCTTTGCCAAAAAAAGCAAAGAATAAGTGATAAGGGATGAACAAGAATTGTTTATAAACACTCATTGTCAATGGCTATGGTCTTGTCTAGAAAAAAAACAAGAACCAATTTCTTTGCTGTTAATTTGTGCTCCAAAGCTGACACAATCCAATGGCAAAGTAGCCCAACAAGGTTTGTCTCCCTGAGGATAAAGCTCATCCTGCAACAGGAAAAGGGACATAGGGACCTTGCTGTACCATGTCTTCTCCTGACAAATAGCAAAAAGTAGTGAAAGAAATCACAGAAGGAAAAAACAGCTTGTCAGCATGATACACCAAAAAACCATATATTGCCTATGATCTTCTGGCTTGTTGAAAGCCTTCACACAGGAACTGGAGCCCTGTACGCTGGTCCTTCACTTTTCTAACCAGCTACGCAGGACTGCAATGAAGCAGAATTTTCTAGCATTACTTCAGCTCTATCAAGTCTTAGTTTTGCTTCTTTCAACCCCCTTGCAGAGTAATTAAAGGCAATAGCTGTAATTCCGAAGATGCTAAGCAGACCTCCATTGAGCTGAAAGATACACTTCAAATGAGATGAGATATTAGTCAGTGTTAAAATTCCCACTGAACTCAGGTTCAACTTGGGTGCAAATGCTCTTTTTGAGAGGTCTCAAATAGTCTCACAATGGAGAAGACACTCCAGACCTCTTAATTCAGTTACTAAAGATCATGTCCCTCACAGCTGCTGGCTCCAACAAATTCCAGTCTTCAAATGCCACCTAGACCTCTACAGCAGAGTGCAAATTTTTCACCCAAGCAAGGTATTTGTGCTCTTATGCTTCATTGTCAGGACAATAGAAAAGCTTGTTTGCAATAATGCACTTACAATGAGCTGGATAACTCTGAAGGTTTGTGTGTTACTTAAACTGCAAGCACTCAGGGCAAAGAAGGGTCTTTCACGTTTCTGTTTGAAGGGTGAAAAGCATGATGGAGTCCTGGTCCCCCACAAGTGCCCCAAAGTGCTAAAGCAATATAAATAAGAAACAGCAAGAATTTACAATGTGAAAAAATAACAACATGACTCATGGGCTTAAGGCCAGAATTTCAGCTGGTGAAAATTACCTGCAGTGATTTATACCTGCTGCAGATGTAGCCTGGAGTCAGTATTAATGGCCTAATACTGTAAAATCTTGTATCTCTGAGTAACTTACTGCCACTGAACTTAGGGGAGAGTTACTCAGGTGGTGTAGCACTACAAGGCCTATGGAGATAAAGTACAAGGACCAATGGGTTCAAACTGAAACAGGGGAAATTTGGTTAATTATATGCAAGAAATTCTTTACTGTGAAATAATGAGGCACTGAAACAGGTTGCCCAGAGAAGCTGTGGCCCCAACCCTGGCATTACTCAAAACCAGGCTGCATGGGGCTTGGAGCAACCTGGGATAGTGGGAAGTGTCCATGACAGGGGGTTTGCAACTAGATGGTCTTTAAGGTGTTTTCCAACCCAAACAATTCTACAATTCTATGGTCCTAAATATATTTATAGACCCCAACAGGTGCTCCAAAGGGCTGCAGCAATCACCCTTCCCGAGAGCCTTGCTGGCACAGGTAGCTCCACAGGCTCTGTTTTCAGCTGCCCCTGTGCTTTTGGCACAGGGAGAAAAGCAGCACATCCAAGGCCACTGAGAGAGCAGGAGCTGAACACCACAGAACATGATTTCTCTGCTGCCCTAACATCCATTAAACCTGTGCCAGCAATGGAAGTCAGATTAAGCCGCTTGATGCCTTGCTCCCACTGAAGCCTCTTGGCCCAGCACCAGGGAACCATACCAGCTCTTTTGTGGCTGACTCTGAGACACAGTGGCAAACCCTGACTTAATTGATTGACTGGAGAAATGACTGTGATCCAACTGAAAACACCCCCACAAGCATAGCAGGGAGGGAAGGAATTTTATTTCTGAAAGCAGAGCATCTAAAGCGACTGAAGTGCTGCCATCCATAAAACAAAAGTGTTGCCATCCCTCATTTAATCAATTCAAACTGAATTTTGACACTGACATTCTGCTGTCAGATGCTGGCAGTGGTGCCTTTAATTGCCTGCAGCTGTCCTGCCTCACAACTTCCACGGCAGGGTAGGAATTGTGGAGTGTGGCAGTACTCAAAGGATTTAGCAATCTCTTTTTGGTTTGACCTGGAACACCTGTTGAATAGACAGTTCTGCTTCCCTTGGTCAGCCTCAGACTGTGTCTTCTTCCAGTAGAGACAATGGACTCGAATTACTGTGATTTAATCCAAATTTGTTCATCTGGATTTTAGTGAATTGGCTCAACACTGACCACTTTCCAGTATTCCCTTCACCCAGTAGGATTGTTGGTTCTCTGAGTCATCAGAGCAATATTCCATTATCAGGAATACATTTGAAGCTTTGTGCTAACCCATGGGGTCAGTCAGGTGTGTGCACGGAGACAGCTGCAGCAGGTGAGGTGTGTTTATGTAACTCTTCTGGAACTTATTAGGTTTTAGGTTTTTTTTTTTTGCTCTCATTGCTCTATCAAAGTGCGTCATGGCTGTCCCAAAAACAATGCCTGGAGTGAAGCCTGTTTGTGACAGTGAGAAAAACAACTATCTGAATTCATATTTGGCACTCGCATATGGCAGCTTTAGGCCAGAAATAAGCATATGTTCAGGGTTCAATACATCTGTGACCTAATTCACAGGCTCTGCTGCAGCTCACAGGATCCTGACATCTCACAATGAAATCGCCACACAGTCAGGACCATCTTCTATCCTGGCAGTCAAGAACTGAACAACTACTTGTGACACCAATGATCCCATTATTTTAATCAAAACCCTTCTGATCCCAGTAAACTTCTCAGAACAATCTGGAAAACAGAAAAATAGTGAACACGAGAGAACTTCTCTCCTTCCAATTAAACAGTGAAAAGATTTTGAAAAACTAAGAGAATTAAAATCCAAAAATTGCCATGTCAAATGGATTGTAGGTGCACAGAGTCAGATTTTTAAAGCTGTCGATGGTTTCCAAGGCATTTTTTGAAATCCATATGCAAATATCCATGTTGCAAATCCTACTTTCTAGGTTCCCTGACACATTCAGATTTATCTGTATGATTTGAAATCTTAAGTTCCTTGAGAAGGTACTCGGGAAAATCCCCACTTAAAGTAGGAGGATGTGTAAAAGAATCTAATTTTCTCTCCTACCTGGTAGATATTTAAGTATTATGTGAAACATGAAAAATTGTGAATGGAGACCAGGAAATAACCTCTTCAGAATAGCCTACAGTTCAGAATGTTCTGAGACTCCTCCTGAGGAAAGAACTGTCTAGGTTCATACTACTGACCAAATTCAGCCTGGATTAATTCCTTAAACTTGGAGTCAATTCCAAATTTCCCATACGATGTCTATTTCATGAAAATCTGGATGACTCTCTATACTGTCTCCACTGAGAACACAGGGGAGAGGATGCACTCAACAGGGCAGGGGCCATGTGAACACCAGTCACAGCAGCAGACTGGATGAAGACATTTAAAAATATGTGAAGAACTAAAATATGGCTTATTCCCCATTTGTGAGAGTACCACCCACAGTGAGTTTCAGAGGTGGCTAAGCACCCAATTCCCTTGGCAACTTTTCCTTTGGAAACCATCATTAAATAACTAAGTAGGTTTGCTGATAACAGCTAATGGGTGGGATTCATCTTCCCTGGAGTAAATCAAAAGGTTTGAATTAACATCCTGAAATCTTCCTCTGTGTTCAGTGGAGTTTTCTCTTCTACACTTGGTTTTGGTGACCCCTAAATGAGCTGTGGGGAGAACTTTTCCTGAAGTCTCTGATCTCACCCTTGCATTGTCTTGGTAATGTCAGGGTGGAGGATTCAATATGACAGCATCAAATAGAGCCAGGCCTGAGTATGTGGCTCTGTGCTGCTTTAGAAACTTCTACCTCCAACTGCCTCCCTGCCCTGCAGACTTTCAGTAGAAACTTGGAGATCCCAAATGTGACCAGCTCTGAGAAAGGAGCTCTGTCATCAGCTTATCCATGCAACAGCTGAGATGTCTGAACTCCTGGAAACCATTTTTCTGGACAGTGGCATCACCAAGCACAAAGGCACCAGCATCACATTGCCTCCACTGAGATATATTTAATATAATCTCAAATTCCAAGAAATTCTACCCTTGTATAGACAAAATCCATGGTGGAACCATCTCTCTCAGCCTTCTCTACTTCATTCTGAGCTACTTATGCAGCCAAAGACAACTTCTAGCAATCACAGTCCTGCCCTGTCATCCCACCGATAGTAAACAACAATATTGATAAAAAAACCTCACAAGCTTTTTGTGATTTTTCTTCTCCCTTCAAAACTAGGATTTTAAACAACTTTACTTCAGAATTCTGTGTTAGAAGCCAGAAAAATAGCACTTTCCAACCTCAAAGCAACCACAGAACACTTAATGAATGTATTACCATCTGTCAAATGCACAGGGTGAGGTTCAATTTAGCTGATGATACCTAATTCACAATGACGTTCTGTTTTCAGTAGAAGGTTACTTGATGTTGACCAATGAGATTAACAAATTCTGACATGCACAGAAATACAAATAATGTAACAAAAGTTAATAATTGGCAAAACTCTGCTCTCGGTTACACTGACATAAAAGAGGAGTAACTCTGCATTGTCAACAAGCTATTCCATATTTACTCCAGTTCAACCAAGAACAGACTTTGGCTCTGTTACTCAAATCTTCAAGCAAAAACTTCCTTAAGCTATTAGCCTGTGCAACTATTTCCAGGGGATGGAGAGAAGTCCTTGTGCCTTGAAGTACTTATACCACATTTGAACAAAACATTGGAAAATGTAATGCATGGAGCAATCCTGCAAGTCAAGCAGAGGGCCAGATGACAAAGATTCATTAATAGGTACTCAGGGTGAAATTTTGGCCATCCTGAAGCTCATGGAAGCTTTGCTGTTGACTTCAGTGGGGTTAGGATTTCTCCAGCAGCTTTTAAAGCCAAAAGAGACTGTTGTAATCAGTTGATCTGACCCCTGAAATAATACCAGCCATAAAACTTCCTGCATCATCAGTTGTTTCCATCTCTGCTTTCTGTGGTTCAAATAAGGCTGAAGTAAAATGGAAAGTAACTAGAAAGTAGTAAAAGAGAAACGGTTCAGAAAAAGTAAAACCAATTCCGGCTGCCCACACCCACAGCGTTTGCAGAGGTCAGGCGAGGACTCTTTTTCCCCTTCCTTGAACTCCAAATATTTCCTTCCTTGTTTAATGTTGGGACAAGGAGAAAGAGCAAAGCAGACAAAGCACATAAACACCAATCTCTGTGGCCTGAACGAGCCACTGGAAGGCAAATCATTCCATCCTAAAATAGTAGCCTAGGAAAAGCTGAATTACCACCAGAGAAGCCTCAATCTCACTTTCTCTCTCTCTCTCTCTCTCTCACTCTCTCTCATTGGCAGACTGGCTACCTAAATTTAAAATAGCTAAAATGAGGTGAGATGACTTCTTTTTTATGTGTTTGTGTGGAACCTCTTGCAGGATAAGGATTTCACTTGATAGTTATTACGGAAAGAGATGAAAGGCATAGAGGGCACAATCAGAGTACTTAGAACAATAGATTTTTAAGCAAATTGAACATAAAAACTACTTGATTTATGTGAAAAGAGAGCAAAAATAGTTAATTTTTTAAACAAACTTAAAGCAAAATAATGCAAGATTTCCAAACAAACATGAAAACAAGGAAGTCATGGTTGGGGATGGTTGGTTAAGTAAGGCTTGCCTAGACATCCAATCATTTTCGCATCACTTTTTAAATGCTGGTAGTCTTCAAAATTAACATGTCATTTCCAAATTAAAAGGAGAATAATCTTCTGCTTCAAAAAGTCTGAGAGAAAATACTTTTACTTTCCAAAGCAAGTTATTATTCACAAAATTCCACCCACATTTGCCAATAGATCAGATTACTTACACCACCCATGGCATTTTTATTAAATAAACCTTTTGTCACAAAAAATTTTCTCCAAGTCAAAGACAAATATAAGTGGCTCTCTTTCTAAGTGATGATCCCTGTGACAACAAGGCTTCAAAGACATTGAAGACCAACAACACTTTGTCTTTTGTAGCCAACGTCTGAAACCAAACAATATTGACCTCGGCACAACTGCAAGGTTCTTAATTGCCAAGACCAGGCAAGTTCAACAAACCATGATCCATGAACAAAAATGAATGATTCCTGCTGCTACCCTGGATCACTGATTGATGTTTTCCCTTTTTACTGCTTTCTTCCACTGCCCTCCTGTAAGATTTATCCTGTAACACACGCAAATGAACTTGGTGAAATACGCAATGAGGGAAAAGGGGGAACAGTACATAAATATTCAGAGTCTCAATCAAACAATCTGAGATTTATTTTTCCTTTAAAAAAACAAACCACCTTTCCTGATCACTTCCAGATTCACAGTTTGATATTATAAGAGACCCAATACTGTTTTCTGGTAGGAGAGGGGAACTAGCTAAAAAACAGCAATTTAAGGTAAGAAAATAATATCATTCTACTAGTCTGACATTCTGATTAAAAACTAAGGATTCATATTTTTGCTCTCTTTTTTCTCCATCCTGCTCTTTTGTTTTGTTTTTTTTTCAGGCTGGCTAAACAGGGTATTGTAACTTCAATCTGTGTAGATTAATCCTTCTCCATGGAGGAGCTGTGACTGCCATACTCGTGACTCTGCACTCCATATTGAACTGTTTATCTTCCCCCTCTGTGATTTCAATAAAGCCCTTGAGATCTGAGTGCTCCTTGATTTCCTCTGTTCAGCCATTTAAGAGTCAGGTGCCTTTTCTAAGCTGGCTCTGTAGGTTCCCTCTCTGCTCAGAGGGACTGAGCATCTCCAGAGGTTAATTCCATCCAACTGCCTGAGACACCTGATTCAAACCAGAGTGACTCACTCCACACATGCCCTTCTTGCTGCGTGAATTACAGATGAAACCTAAAGGACTAGCTCAGACTAGACACCTCACTTTCAGGGAGGTGAACTCAGGCGAGATGAATCCTACCCTTTGAATATAATTTCACAGTTCACCCAAGTGATCTAGGATAATACCTCACTTTTTTTTAAAGTTACTTAAATATTAGGGTTTACTCCCCACAGGGCAAACACATTGCCCATTTGAGCATCGTAGCACCCTTTCCAGGCATGTTTCTGCCTCATAAAATCCCCAGATCTGAGCAGTAAATGAGTGGGAGGTCACTGAGAGAGCCATTGGAAATGCAGAGGAGGATGAAGGTTGTGTGCTCCCATGCATCTGAGGCATTTAGATGCCTAAGTCTGGGCCAAAGGGAGTTTCTGGAGTGATTCAGCTCTCCTATTAAAGATGTTCCACTCCAGATAAATAATTCAATATTCACTGGAAAAGAGACTTGTGCATGTTCCCACAATAAAGGTGAATGCCCACACAGCCATGTGGAAAAGCTGTGATCTGTCTGTCTCTACCCACTTAATGAATCAACAAATACCTGCTTGTGTACACAGAAGAGAAATAAATTAGTGTCTCATTCCTCAACTCCACTTTCTCCTAGTTTGGGGTTGTTTTAGGGGACAGGGGCTTATGTTCATCCTCCAGACAAGTCAGAGCTGGGACTTGAAAAGGGGTTTTTTACTCCTGGTCAGTGTTGGGGTGAGTCACACAAACACAGGAGCACTCATGGAAACAGCCACATAACTGTGGTCATAAATCACCTTTCAGACATGATCTGAGCCAGGCATAAATAGAGACACATTTTCCATACATGTAGGAACATGTATGCTGTTCTGCATATGTGCAGTGAGAGATATGGAGGTGCTAAGCCTGAGGCTTCATCCAGGACTCAGAGGAACATGGAGCTGACACAGCTGAGGGATACCCCAGGCACCCTCAGAAACCTGGGCACATCAATAATCTGTTGATTTGCTTATGGGTAAGATTCCCCTTGCCTAACTTCAGACATCTAATTGTTAGGTAATTAGTCTGACCTAATTGCTCAAGTCTCCCTTATAGGTAGCAAAGAAAGCACCTCCAAAGGAAATTCTCCCAACTTTAGACTCATATTTTAAGAAAAATCAAGATGTCCTTTAGAAATGTCTCTCTACATTGATCAGAAATAAACCAGGACTTTTGAATGACTAATATATAACTTTTGGACAGATTTGGGTGAGATGATCCCTCCCTTATAATATCTCATCTCTTCCTTTCTCACCCCATCTGCAGACTGATGATGTGCATTGATTGATTGATTGATTGACTGATTGATTAGAGCTTCATCCAAAAAGTTTGGGATATTTTGACAGATGTGTCTCAAAACCTCCGTAGAAGGAATGAGAGAGACTGAGAGCTCGATTCCCAGCTACGTTTTCCCAAGGCAGAAAACAATGATACAAGGTTTAAGAGGTTACCTGGATTTAGGAGATCGGAGTCTCCTCTTCTCAGGCTTTTCTATATGACCTTATAAAAATAATTTAAATAATTTGCCTTGCAACTTCCTATATACAAAATAAAAATAAAAATACTTTTTGACTACAAACTTTACATTAGTAAAGCAGCAATGCACCAGCTGTGGACATGTGTTTCAGGTCAGAGGGGGATAAACAGTAAACATAGCAAAAAGAAGAGGCATCTTGGCATCTTCCTATTTTTATGATACCATCTGTCCTACTCTCAAATTAAACCTAGTGAAGCAGGTGAATCAATAATGCCTTAAAAAGTAAATTTTACACATTTTTCAAGCATCTAGAAAAATTGTTTTGACTTGTTTTTGCTTTTTTACTGAAAACTCAGGTTTCCTCCTTCCCTTTTCTTAACCACTTTTACAATGGAGGCAAGAAATAAATGCAATACTTGTAACATAATCATGAAGAATGCGGTCAGAGCACCTACAAATGCTGGTTTTTAAGAAGAAAACGCAGGTGTTCAAATGACACCAAAGGAAAGCTTCATTTCCAAGTCTCTTAGGAGTCCAAGTGACCCTGAGGGCAGGAAGCAAGTGAATGTAAAACTACTGGCCTACAAGTGCCCCAGGAAGAACAGCGCCAAACTTGCGTTTCACAAATCATCGTGACTCTGTAGTGGCACATAAATGACAAGCATCATTTCTAGGGCACCTCCCCGAGGGCCTAATCCTGACCTCTGCCATGTTAGTCTTGTGCAGGTGTCCCTAAAGCAACTGCAGACAAGCAGCAGCTGATTTGCAACAGGAACTTGGGGGGAAAGAAAACTAACTAAATAAAATCAAGCCCTGCAGATTATAAACACACATTATTTACAGTATGAGGTTATCGCTCTGCTATCGTGATTTTTAGGTGTGTTCACTCAGAGTTTAAATTTTCATTTTATTACTAAAGAGCAAGTAAGATGATTCTGGGACTAACAAAGGAAAACTAACTTCATGTATCTGCCTTCAAGTAAGAGTAAAGTGAGATTCCAGTAGCGAGTGCAGCTGGGCTTTAGCAGCAGTGCTGTGGGGACCCCTTGTGTTCCAAGATTTAAGCAAAGAAATTTGTTCCTGTACAGGCTGTCGGTGCTTGAATATTTAATATCAATTTCTTCCAACTCCTGGCATGTAGAAGAACAAAGTCTGCTTCTGTTTACATCAGGATAATCCCAATATCATTCCACTGATTTCAACTACGTTATTTAATTCCAGCATTGGTGAAGACAAATGAGAGGGAGGCAGAGCAACATCTAACTAGCAGCACCTGAGGATGAAATTTTAAAGCTATTAAGTTCCCAAATCCCTCAGCTCAGTTGGAAAATCTGTCTTAAACAGATTTATTTAATATTTTCAAAATTTTCTGTCCTTTGTGTTCAAAAATTGCTACTGAGACACAAAAAGCCATGAGACTATGAGATTTACAAATGACTCACATCTTAATTCTTTCCCATTGTTTCTTTGCTTTTGAGATTTTTTTTTGTTTCAAGCTGCTTGAAATGACTTAGAGATCATTGTGATTATGCCTCAACTTGATTTCCCTGAAAGAAGCAGAAGCAAAATCAGTTATAATTAAGTCTGGATGTATGCAAATAATTCAAGTATTATTACAGAGATCAAATTGCCTCTGTTGCAACTGAACTGTTGTGGCAAGTATTAAAAACACTTTTCCCAGTTCTGGTGTCCCCAGTCCAAAAAAAAGGCATTGGGAATTCCAGCAAGAGGTCAAAGAAAAACAGTAAGACAGTGCTCAAGGACTGGAAGAAAAACCCAAAGACCAAAGACACTTCAGTGCACCAAAGACACTTCAGTTTCTCCTGTTCTCTGCTCAATCAAATCAAATTCTTTTAAGGATGGAACATTAGCATGTTTGCACAATGGGCAAAACTATCTGGGATGTGATTTGGAGGAGATGATAGTAAATAACCCAAAGGTCCTTCTGGCCTCAAAGTCCATGAAATTTGGATTACTTTTTCCTGCAATCAGAAGAACCAGGATATTTTTACAAGAATCATTTCTCTAATTCCCATTCTGTCACCTCATTTCTTGCACCGTTTTCAAGTTGAAAGTCAATGACTGAAGATCTATCTAATAAAGAAACTTAGCAATATTGATTTTAATTTACATCTCATTCTTCTTTTCCCTGTTATTTTATGAAGAACATTTGCATGTGTAAAACAAACAGAAAAAGTAAAATCTGTCTAGGGAAAAACAGATCCTGGGCCAATTCTTTTCCCTTTGAAGTCATCAACAGTTTTGCGAACTGACTTCCAGGAGCCAGTCACTGGGCCCTCTACCATGTGATAATGTGCAATGGCTAAATATAAGCCTGCGAACAATCCTGTCAGGACATCAAGACCAGTTGGGTTTTAAACCTGAACATTTGGTTATATAAGATTTGGACACTGAACTGAGCAAGGCCATAACTTCATCTAAGTCCTTGCTGTGGGGAGCATACTTAAGATACACCAAGTCTATCACAATGAAGGGAGTTACCCACCAGGGCAAAACCATAGAGCAATGAAGTTAAAACTCAATTCTAAATAATAATGTAATTTAGGCCTCCCATTCCAGCAGCAAGGCGCTTAATTCCTCCCAGGACTGCTGCTGCCAGATTGCTCTAATCCACTTCCAGCTGTGCTACTGCTCCTGTGTGTGAGCATGGGAGCTCAGCTGGGAAACAGAACAAAGCATCCCAGTAAAGCCAGCAGCACTTGGAGGAATATTCAAACACACAGGGGAAATAATTCCCTCTTAAAGGAGAGCGTCTGCCAACTACTGTTCCCACTGCAAGTGCTTTAGTCTAGGCCTGGCCTTGCATGTAGGCCCTGACTCAGCAAAGGCTTGAGAACATGCCTTGATTTCATCATGTCATTAACCTTGTTGACTTTAGCATGTTCTGTAACTTTAAATTATATAAATATATATATATTTGTTCTTTTTTCCCTTTTTTCTCTTCCTCCCTATGGTATTCTATGTCTTCAAAGTTGCTTCAGCACAGATGTGTCAGAAAATTGTGTCTGTTAGTAAATTTACTGCAAATATTTACTGTTCCCAGAATGGCTACATCTAAGACTGTTAACCGGGCATACCAAGTCCCTGCCTTGGAGAGCCTGCAGTCTGATCACATCTGGACTTACAGAAAATGTTCCTTTGTGTTGTTTTCAAATAGAGTTTTTCACATTTCCATCAGGAAATCTTTGTACCTCAATTAGCAAGGTCTTAGAAGAAGGAAAGTTCAGAAATATTCCCTTGTAAGGTACATATTTCTCAGATTAAGGTGATGATGTGTTATCATTTTAGAAAACTGAAAACCTCTTCCTTGTAATGGCATAAAGTTTCAGTTCTCAGTTCTGACAGGTAAAAAGATATTGGTCCTTAAAGCTGTCACTGGTACCAGACAGAATATTGATGGCTCTGGGCCTCCAGCCAGCATGATTTTGAGGAGAACTTTCAAAAAGTTATTTCTCAAGAAAACTTATTTTGCAAACTGCTGTTCCTGGGCATTTTAATCTTTGATTACTGGGCAGAAAGCAGATAAAGTAATTTGGGACAGATGATAAATGCAACTTGCAGCACTTCTTAACAAGTTAGCACAAAGCTATCGCCACAGTTTTAGTGGTCTTTATATGTGTGTTTTTATAAGGAGACAGAGTGAACAGTTTTATTAACATATCATGAGTGAGTTATGTGGGTCATCCCAAATGAATGGCAATAAAAGGTTTATATCACACTCACCAACATGTATTTGGTACTTTATGTGCCACAAATGTTGCAGAAAAGCTATTTTACATATGTTTTAAAGACTGGGTAT
Source organism: Drymodes brunneopygia (assembly GCA_013400955.1). Classification (NCBI taxonomy): domain Eukaryota; kingdom Metazoa; phylum Chordata; class Aves; order Passeriformes; family Petroicidae; genus Drymodes; species Drymodes brunneopygia. Next base: position 474,497 of record VZTZ01026497.1, on the reverse strand, counting down.
TTTTTATATTAGGGCTGGTTTTGTAAAGCTGCCAAGCACTTTAGCTACCATGAGCCCAACATTATTCAGCTCAGGGGGAGTAATAAAAACTTGTTTAAAATGTTCTGAAATAGCTTTTTTTTTTGTGTGTGTGCTTCAAAAGGCCAAAATTAAAGAATCATGAAATCATCATGGAATCATGGAATGGCCTGGGTTGGAAGGGACCTTAAAAGTCATCTATTTCTAACCTCCCTGCCAGAGGCAGGGACCCCTTCCACTAGAAGAACTGTCATCCTGACATGTTCCATCACAATGCAAGTCCTTTTCTCTAAAACAATTTTAAAAGCTTTTTCTAGTCCTTCCTGGTTGTATGACAGGGAAAACCTGCTGCTGTCACAGCACAGGAAAAATTGTTGCTTGAGCTGGGTCTTGGACTGATGATGTGGAGCTTGTAGTGGAAAATGGAAATTTTTAACTAAAGAGAAAGAATAAAAAAATGTAATGGCAAGTTGATACACAGACATCACACACATATTTATATATTTCTATTTATACCTATATATTTATATGGCACCTTGAAAATCTGTTTGAAAAGCATAAGGCATTAATGTTGGTCCCAAATTAAAGTCTGATCCAAGATCCCTGTCACAGGAAACTTCCCATCAATACAAGAGCATTCAAACAGATTTTTTAACTTGCTCAGGCAAACTCAAGAGTTGCTTTGCCAGGAACTTCGCTGGGCACAGAGTGAAGCCTTCAGACACAGAAGTCAGAAGGACCAAAGACTCAGGACAAGCCATATCACAGCTTTAATCTGACCCCTTTGGCTGAGAGAAGCCAGGCTGGAAGGAAGAGAGGTGACTTGCTGCCCTTCTGCACCGTGGGTGGAGAAGCTTTGGGGACAGACATTCTGCTCTCCTGCTGCTGGAGCCAGACCACACCACATTTGTCAGGATGTCCCAGGCTGCCCCATCACATCAAGAAGCTCCTACCCCTGGCTCAGGTGCCACAGAAGGTTTGACCATGGAGCTGCGAATATCCTAAACTGCAGTTTGGAATGAACAGATTTTCTGCTTATAACAAGAGGCCTGTGATGGCTTCTAGGATGGATCAGTGTGCACCATTCAGCCTGTGCTCGTACCTGCGCTATGGGTCTGACCCTCTGCTTGGCAGGAGTAACTCCACAGTGTCAAACTGATGTAGGGCAGTTTTAATTGCAGCCCTGTACGTGTGTGTGCATTTCCACTGCACGTGTCCATACACAGCACACCGAGAGAGACATTTCCCACCTCACGCAGCTAACCACAAAGTGTGATGGAGCTACTGAAGGAGGTGAACGCCATTTAATCACATGCGAGTTAATGATTTAAATGCGCTTTTATTTTTGGCCTCTTGATGTAAATCCAAACCAGACAAGCGGAGTCCTCTGGTCAGACGGCTGGAAATTCCTCTGCATGAAATGATGTTGGTGGTCTCCCAGCTCAGCGCCTTCTGAGGAGCCATACAGTGAAATATCCTTCCGTACCACTAATGAATGCGCCCACCCACGCTGGAGCTGGTGCCCCCTAAGAACTCCATTCAAGAACAACTTTTTAAACTCCTACATGAAATCAAAGGGCTCATTCTGTGAGCCAAAGAACTCACAATTTTAGGCGGGACAGTTAATGGGTGGTTACTCCAGGTTGTCCCCTTGGGTTTGCAGTACACAGTCTCGCAAGTAAAAATAATAAGCAGGATGCTGACTATGTACACAGCATTCCAATTAATTTGATTTCATCCTCCTCCAATGAATACATAAATTGTTGCTTCCCTGGTGACTGTGCAGAGCGTGAGTGACTTGCTCAGCATCAACCCGAGGAACGAAAGTAAACACACAAGACCTCAGTTTACTTTCCTGTGCTCAGACAAGACCTCCTTCTTGATATTAAACAATCACTAAGCAACCAAAAACTTTTCAAACTGGCCATGAAAACTTAAGCAAGAGCATCCAGGAAATAATTTTCAAGACTACTGTCCCTGAACCCTCCCAAGGACTCCTGTCCTGACGTGTGAAGGAGTACTTGTCATTTCAGGCACAAGAGGTGAAACCTGGTGACAACAGCGAGAGAACTGAATAATCCAGTGGTGCTACTGAGACACAGACCTAATCCCACAATGAGGAGATGCCTCCTTCAAACAGGCCTGTTATAAAATTATCAAGTGGCACATGGGGTGGAAGGAATCAAGTTCTGATTGAACTGACTTGAAATAATAAATGCACACACTTTCTTTAAACACAGCTTGCCACATCCTGAGAATCTGGAATCAATTCCTTCCCTTTCAAGAAGCTTAAAAGTGGTGGGACTTTGATATGGCATGAGCATGTTTGCTTCTGGGCTTACAGCCCTCGCCAGCCCATTCCAAAACTTTCAACGTTTTTATATTATAAGACAGAAAAGTTAAGAAAACAAAGATGGAAAAAAAGAATCAGAAATTCAGGGAACTATTAAATCAGGGCAGCCTTGCTGCCAAATACCTTTGGTAAGTAAATGAATCATGATCAATAACATATTGCCATGCAGACTTACAGGAGAAGGTTATCACCTGCTTCTGTGCCAGGCATAAAACATAACGGTGTGTGGCTAATGAAGTACTGCATGAATCCAGAAAAAAAAAATCACTATTTTTCTCTGTTAAAGCATTTTTACTTCAAAGTAAATTTAACTCATCCAGAAAAAACATAATTTATTCCATGAAAACTTTGTCAAAATTGATAGGTCACTATGAAACATTTCTCTTTTGACGATGTTGCATTTGTAAGAGGAAACTGTCTTGACAGAAAGAGCCCTGTTTTGTTAAGGGGATGTTTCAGCCCTGATTGTAAAGCTGTTTGTGCAAAGCTGCTTTATACATTCACATATTTGCCAGCAGAGGGTGTCACAATCTTAGAAACAGACCTACAAATCTATGCTTGCATCTGTTCATTCACATACGAGGACTCAGACACACTAAAACAAGGAATCACCAATCTCTTGTTGTCCTCAGTGATTTTTCCACTGTCGGGGGAAAAAAGAAAAATTACCTATGTAAAGGTTGTGTTAGCAGTGCCACCTCGCCAGTGCTCTAAGGATAGGAAATACCGCAGTGACACAGCCAGCAGTGGCATCAGCTGAAGTGTGACATTTCTGCATGGCCCTGGCAGCAAACTCCACTGGGAGAGACAGCAGCTTGGGCTTATCTTCGGTGTGCATTAGATTCTCATCCATTCTCACATCCAGTACCCTCTTGCTGCATAAATATCATTAATTATCCTAACCACTTCGTGCCACTCCCACAGAGATGTAACAGCCCCAAGCTGGGGTGAGAGCTCACATTGCACACACCACACAACCTGCCCCAAACCAATACCCTACAAGGAATGGTCACACATAATTACACCTAACCCACACTTCTCACAGCCAGAGATAGGGTCATGCCACGAATTCCCAGCCTGGAATCCCACACGTTATTGAATTCACTTCCCTGACTCTTGAGTTAAGAGAACATAATTTAAACAACTTGATGTTTGGTACTTTAGCCACTTTCCTATCCAGCCCCCTCCTCTATTGCCAATTAAAATAAATCAAGATTATTGTTTATATAATGATCTGGGTTCTATAATCTATTTTTAATTTACTAACAACTCTTCTTCTATTAGTGTTTTGATCACGTGCAACTGATGTTCCAGTCACTGGTGTGGCTTTCCAGATTAACCCAAGCACTGGAATCAGCTGGAGCCAGGAATGGATACAGAGAATGACTATGAGACACATATTACCTTTATCTCAGAGGTGGGAGCTACAGAAACCATTTGTGATAACCACAAACAGGAATCTCTGTTCTTTTTGGATCTCTCCCACTCATGTGGAGACAAGGAAAGGGATTTCATCTAAGTAGTAACATCTTTTGTTTATAAAATGCTTTTTATTGTCACAGAACTATATATAACTACTTCTGCTGTTATATAGGAAAAATAAAAATAATACAATGTAATATTTACAATATATAAAAACAAATGTATAAAATTTATTTAACATATCAAGATAATGGGCTATAATATTAATACAATATAAAAATTCTTTACTTCAATAGGAAGCCTCAAGCTGGGTTAGGGGAAGGTCAGGCTGGACATCAAGAAGATTTAGTCACTGAAAGGGTTGTTAAGCAGTGGAATGGACTTCCCAGGGAGCTGGTGGAGTCGCCATCCCTGGAAGTATTCAATAAGTGACTGGACGTGGCACTCAGTGCTATGGTTTAATTAACAGGGTAGTGATCAAAGGATGGACTTGATGATTTCAAGGTCTTTTCCAGATTTTGGGATTCTGTGATTCTGTTCTATTATTTTGAATAATGCAGCAGGACCTGTTGTAAAATGATATGCACCAGGTCAGGGCTAGAGACCCAGATCCCTTTTGAATCAGTGTTGCAATTTTACAAAAATTTACAAAATACCAATCAAAAATAAGTAGGTTCATTAGGAAATGCATCTGTGGTGTTGCTCCTTTTCTCTTTGTATACAGTCTTTTCACTGCTCAAGCAACTTAACACAACTACTTTTTGACTAACTCATTCTCTTCAATCCAAATCAGCCTTCAGAAAAACTGCTGTTGTTCAGAAGAACTGGACAGAAGGTGAGTACAACACCCCTGGGATTAGGGAGAAACTATTCTTCCTTAGCTCTTGAAAACTGACAGTCAATTACTCTGCTGAAATTGAACTCTGCACTGACTCCCAGGGACCCCAAGATCCTCAGGGACTTTATTTCATTGATAGAAAGAAGATAGTTATAGATGGAAAGATGCAGTTCTACTCTGCCCTTCTCTGCTTTATTCTTCTTGCAGTGCAGCACTCCAGCTGTAATAAAATTAAGCTAAAACATTTTCTCTACTTTGAAGAGGAAAGTTGAGCATTAGTACATTCAGAGACTGCAGTGTCTGGATAAGGCAGGAACAGGAACCTGCTAACAGAAATGGAGTGAGGATGTTTGCAGGGAGCAAAGATTGTGTCTCTCCTGCAGCTTAACAGCTCTTGTCTCTAAAACTTTGGTGTGCTTAATTGTCATTTACAAGAGTACCTAAACCAAGAGTTTGTCATGCAGAACTAGGAAAAGCTCTTTTTAATCATACTGCAGCTTCTGAAAATGTGGAGGGCTTTGTCGGGTTAGATTCCTTATCTCACCATACTGGATATCAGACCTTGAATTCCAGCTCTGCTTATGGCCAGATGCAGACACCTCTAGGACAGCCATTTACTCCTGGCTGGAGATGCCAGCCCTTGTGACCCCAGAGATTTGAATACTCCAGTAACTGAGAAGCAAGAGTTGGAATTGTGCATGTGGGGCAGCACAGTTGAAGATTTTCAGTTGCACAGCAGACCATAAAACTTCCTTGTAAATGGCCAAGATGTTTTACTTTCATTGTTACATCTATTTAGTCTAACTCTTAATTTATCTTCCTTTTACAACTTCCTATAAAGGTTAGCTGAGCATCCCATTAGCATTAGACAAAAAAACCCTCAAGTTTTTAGCATCACTGAGAAGCAAAGCACTATAATTATTTCCTTCTGTTAACAACACAAAAATATTACAGAGGAGATTGTTATCTGACATAAATCATCATTTACCCACTTTTATCTCATGAGTCAGCCCCAGGCAATGAAATATAATACCACAGATGAAATGTGTGGCAGAGCTGGAACCTGCAAATTCTAGTTTTTTCTGAATGATACGATATGAGCACGTGGTATTCAACATGCCTTAGGTCTCTGTCTGTGAAACCAGTGATACAAGGGAGGAGGTACAACAGTGAATGACTGCAAATATTCTACTAGGCCATCCCAAGGGATAGGGATGTGTAAATCCACAGCTTTATGGAGCAACAGGAGCTGAGACTTGCTGAAATCTTGCCTCTCTGAGGGGAAAGGAATGTGGAGAAGAACAGCAATTTTATTAAGAAGATAGTGTGGGATGCATATAAATATGAAAGGCATCTGGCTTCTGGGGGGACTTCATAAACAAATGTGAAGGAAAATCTGGAGCTTACAGAGTGCAATTACAAATCTTAAACTCACCTCTTTCTTTTAATTACTTTATATGGAATGTCTTGATATAACTCTGTTTATGTGAGCAAATTGGCCATAACAGCATAACATAATCATAAGATAAGAGGGCCAAGAGCCTGATGGCAACATCTAACAAAGCGTGAGTTGCTCTGACAGGTTTGGGTCCAGTCAACACACACTCCTCTAAGCAGTGCCGGGGCAGAGGAAGAGGTAGCACAGGCCACCAGTCTCTTCCAGTAAGCACTTGGGGATCCTGCTCTGGTGAGGAAACTGGGCTGTAAGGACAGGAGTCATGTCATGGCTGTTGGTAAAGAAGCTACCAAACACTCTGTGGCCCTTTTATTTACTACTACAGATGTAGTTAATTCAACTGTGGACATGTGAGTTGAGTCCACCTAACCAACCACCTCAAGCTGATCAGCAGCGGTACCTGATGTCATCTGAACAGAGTTTACAGTAAAATGATGAGAGAATGGCAAAATTCTTCCACTTCTAAGCACACAAACTCCCTGGCATATGTGGCCATGGTCATACTCACCAGCATTATCCTGCTGCTTGGTGTTTTTGATGTATGCAGAGAATTTGGAAAAGATATCAATTCCAGCAGTGTTTGATTCGCGGTGCTTAGCAGCCAGCTTGGGGTACCTGAGCAGGCAAAAGTGGAGAGTAACATCTTGTTACCAGCCTCACAGTGATGGCTACAAACATAATTTACAAGAAGAGAGAAAAACCTGCTGTGTGAAGAACTGTGATTAACACTCATTATCTCAAAACAACAGCTTGGCAAGACCCTCTTAACCATATCTGTTATCTGTCTGTCGAGGTAGGCGTGTGGGGAGTTACACAGGGATGGTGTCAAGACAAAGGTACTTGCACTTGTGCTTTATGTAACCACAATCCAAAATCAGCCTTGATCAGAAGGAAGCATAAATTTCCAGAAAGGTGCAGGGGAGGTTGGCAGCCAACTCTCTCCATTATGAATGGCAGTCATGTCTAATCCTCTACTCTGAAAATTTACTCCAGGATGGAGTAGCAAGGGCTATTATGATGACCCAGGTGAAGGAACATAAATGTTCCAGTCTCTGCACTGCTTTTTATAGACATTTGGTGAAAAGGAATATATTGATTTGAAAGAGAAACACAAATGTCTCCTACTGACTTCAGTGGTCTTGGAGCAGAGTACAGAAAATGTAAATGCCTGATCTCTTGCCTCAGGACTGGCCTATAGCTGCTGATTCACTTGGAGGTAAAATGCTCAAGGAACCAAAATGCTTAAGGAACCAAGCCAAATTTGATGGATTCATAGATTCTAAGGTCCAACTCACAAGCCAACTATTTCTTTTTTCCATTATCCTTGTATTAAGTCCAAAATGTTTGACTAAGTAAGGCATATCTGGTAAATCTAAACCTTTCATTGGTAGTTTTTTCATACTGAAAAAATCTGGGCCTTATTTCTAATCTGAATTATTTTAGTTATAACTTCAGTCATGGGCTCTTGTCATTTCTTGACTAGAATAATGAGCACTTTTCTGCCTCCAGAGCCTCTCGTCCTCTGTAATCAGTTCCCTTTCCAACGTTCCTAACACACCATACAGCTCAGAAACCTCTAGTTTTTCACTGTAAAATGCTTTTCCTGGCACAGATATTTTGTGTGGCAATTCTCAGCATCTATTCCAAGTTATTTTTAGCTTTGCAAAATGTGGCCACCAGACCCCTAGAAAATTTTTCTGGTACTGGTCTCCTTAATTCTGCTTACAAGGGCATCCTGAAATGTGTACAGAGAAAACATTCTGCAGTTATTAGTCACACAAGTAACCTTCACACATGGAAGTCATCTCACTGAAGCCAGAAAGTTTCATAAATAAATATTACTCCTGTAAGTAAAGGTTGTAGGAAGGAGTGCTTTTTAGGAACTCTTCTTAGGACATCTTTCATTCCTAGGAAATGGAATATTGACTGAAAAAAAATCTGAAGGTCTTACTTTGGAGGTGCAAGAACTTCTTCCAAGAATTCCTCAATCTTGTTAACATCTGTCTTGACTTCTCCATTAAATGTCAGGAAAGGTGGGTGGGTCCCAGGAGCCAGATTGTGCAGGTCAGCTGGCTTTCTGCAAGCAGAGAAAAAGTCATGAAATCACTAATCTTTATGGTCGGGTAATTGCACAGATATTTATAGTTCCTACAAAATCAGTCTGCCTTTTTTTTTCCCTCCTGTAATTTGTGGTTAGAAGACTTTGAAACTACCCCAAGCACCCTGTTTAATATAAAAACATTCCACAAGTGAGGAGAAAAAAAAATAAACAACAACCAAACCTGAATCTCAACTATTTTGTTGTGCACCACAGGCTCTCTAGGCCAGAGGAAAATCTGATTTAACTTGGAGGGGTCTTTCTATAGAGCAACCACTGGATCATACGCCTATTTTCAATTAAACTGAACAAATTTTACCTTTTCAGATCAACAGTGGTGACGTTGAACACAACTCCTTTGAGCCACAGGATCATGAAGAGACGCTGGGAGAATGGGCAGTTCCCAATGCTTTCTCCATCTATACCAGCCTGGGGGATGGAAAGAGAGGAAAAATGGATTTCAGACTTGTTACTCGTTTACCTCCCTCAAGACAGAAAATTGGATGTTGAAAGAAAAACAAGCATTTTTAAAATAACAAACAGTGCCTGTTATTTAATATAGTTTATCAACACAAGAACAGAGTGACTGCAGGATTCAGCCTTTGTCAGGAGCTCAAGGATGAAACATGGAGCCTGTCCGGAGGGCAGCTCTTGGGAGATGTGTCCCTTGCTGATGGGTGTTCTTTCAACTACTCTCATCCCTACAGGACTGCCTGCCTCATGGAGAGGGTGGACAGGACCTGTTTTCTGCTCTGTTTAAGTCTGTGGACTGCAGTTTATATCAGCTCAATATCTGCTTCACTGTTTTACTATTTAAAACACATAGAATTAAACCCAGAAACGCTGGACATTGACGCGTTCTTGTTTGCATCAACTGCCTCAGACACAAACAGCCAGGTCCAGACAGAAATCTCCATCCGAATCCTTCCGTGGTTCAAGGCAGGTTTCAGCGACCACATTCAGTCTGTTCCTACCTCTAATATCCAATGAGTTGCCTACAAACCTCTACACAACAATACAAAACTGCTGGTGTTAGCATTGAGGAAACAGCCTATTTTTTTCCTCTAAAAATTTATGGTCCTTAGCCATGCAAATTCTAACTTTGAGCCATGGAGGGATACAAATAACACCAGCTGAACTGAGCCAAAGCTGCGGCCAAGGACAACATCCTTCTACAATAATTATGCTTGTGGCCAAAGCTTTCAGGATGATAATTGTTTTGATAGATTTCCATTTTAATTTGTGGTACCATTGTGTTTAAAAGATTCTTATAATCCTGGTGAAGCAACCAACCTTCCGTTGTTGATCCACATGGGTTGCATAACTGTATTTTACGCACAGTGTGTGTCTGAAAACAGCTGATGAAAGAGCTAAGCAAATAAATGCCCTTCTACTTTGGAGACAATATTACATTACTCTGTTGGCTCTCATAAATTTGCTCTTATTAATATCCAAACTGTGAGGTAGCATTTCTCTGTCTTAAAGAACGAATCTCTTCCAATTATTGTGAAACATCCCCAGCACAACTAGAAACATTTTGAGACACGTCCAGTTGGTACAAATTCAGGCCTTGCCCGAGAAATGTTCAGCAAAAAGTTTTTCTGGTGGGCATCAAGAATCTTTCTCATGTCTTGAATGCAACTTTTGACAATTCTGGGTTTAAAAAACAAATTCCACATTTCCTATCATCAAACTATGGGGAGAATATGAATTCAATGCTTGGAGACAACCTGTCAAAAAGTTTAGAGCTGTGTCAAGAGGTTTGATCTGGGTTCAGGCTCAGTTTCAAGCACTCAGACTCTAAAAGTACTTGGAATAGAGGGGAACAGTCTGGCTGCAGTTTTACTTGAAATTATGGATCTGCAATATGTCTGGCACATGGCACATGCAAGGATCAACAAACAATGTGGGTGAAAGAGTGACAGGGCATGAGGATGAGCAAGAGAAGATGCATTTCTCATCTTCCTGAGGTGTGAATAGCCTGGTTCTGCAAATTTCATGGCAACAGCAACAATGTCACCATGGGAATACCAGGCATCACCATAGTGCATGCTATAATTACTGCAAAGTCACATTTTCTGATTTGAATTTAGCTTGTTAAACTATTGCCAGGAGCTTTTGACTTCCTACCCTTCCTGAAAAGAGGCAAATGCTATGGGAGAAAACAGCAATGTATTACCAAACTTCCCCTTGATTTTTTCACCATTAGTCATAAATCACAATTTCATCTTTTTCAGGAAAGACACAGGAACACCATTTCCCTGCTCTCTCCATTCGTTTATTCTCATGGAAAGATTAAGGGTTACCCAGACCTGAATCCTCTTTTATATTCTCTGTCTTTCAAGGGAATGGTGAAAAACCATCTCCAGACTAGAGGACTAAAAGAGAGACAGAGCAGCTGAATTGCACAATCACAGAATCAGCTGAATCACAGAATCACAGAATTTGCTGAGCTGGAAGAGACCCACATGGATCATTGAGTCCAACTCTTAGCACAGGACATACCCAAGAGTGACACCGTGTGCCTAGGAGAATGATAATGACAAGGAAGAAACAGAAGTGATGTAGAAGTCAAAGGGAAAAGAAAAAATATGTGAAATCTGGAAGAAATAAGATTGACTTGGTGATCAAAAATAAAATTAATTGTGTAGGTCAAACAAGGCCTCCAACAGCTCCAAATGGTCAAAATTCCTCCTCGCTTCCAAAGCAATGGGAAACATTTATTGCTAGAGACACACTGGGAATAGGCAGAGGAAATGCCAAAAACAAAAGATAAACTAAAGAAAAAGTACGATATGATCTCTGTTCAAAGCTCCGGGATCTGGAAGCCAGGCTCATGATTTGGGTGGAGACTGACTCATGGGTTTTGATCTCATGTGACTGGCACAACTGAAAATGCTACCACAAATCACAAGGCAAACTGGTGACAGAGGAGGGAACAGAATCAAAATCTCCCCAGCAACACAATTTATCCATTATATTCAGCTCTTTTTCTGTGGAATTTATAGGCAAGGCTCTGTCGGTTTTGTGAATCCTTTCTCATTGCTTCTAACAGCAGTCAGTAACTCAACGTTCAGCACTCAGAAAGCACAAAATCTTAGTAGGTAACAACTTCAAAGGCTTATCAGAGTGTTTTGAGATCCCTTGTGAAGTCTATTAACTACCAGGAGGAGATGAGAAAGAAGAGGAAACTTCCCAGGCTTAGTAACTCTCAGCTTCAAAGAAAAACAGCTTTCTTAAAACACCCCAGTAGTGCCTAAATACAAACCTATTGCAAGGGTAAGGGCTCAGAAAGGCAGGAATTAAATAACACCTTCATCAAGATCAAGAACTCAAGCAGTGGATGGAAAGAAAAGAACAAATAATTGACAAGCTGGAGAACCACCATTTATCCCTGCTGTTGTTCACAAAAGCTTTCTCATGCAGCTTTCCTGAAACACAGCAAAAGTGATGAAGCACTTATAAAACAGAGCAAGTTGGTGACATATGCACTCTCCCTGCCAGAAATATCAGATATTTCTGATATAATGATTGCAACTAGGGATAGTACTGACAATTCTGAATAAAAGATTGCAGCGAGGGACAGACTTGAGGCTTTGTGGGCACTAGATAAAGGAGATAGAGTTGATAAAGGGCACTCCCAACTGAGAAGAGCCTCACCTGAAAAGGCAAATTCCAATAGTGACTGTGGAAAAGTAAAACAGATTTGAGGATATTTTGGCCAGATTCTTTGACCAATCAGGGCTCACACCACTAAAGTTTAACTTAGGTGCCCAAGGGAAGGTCTTCCTGTGTGGGCAAGGCCAAGATGCACATCTGAAAAATGAATCTGTCCACTTTTCACTTTGACTGAATCCACTGAGTGTCTTGATTTTAAGTGGGATGAATGTGGACGCCAGCAATAGAAAAGTCTGGAGTTTGCGGAGACAGAATTTCTAGAGACATTTCTCCATCTTGGAAACAGCACTTTCTGCTCCCATTGCTTGCCACAAACATAATTTTATCAGTTTACCTACTCAAAAAGGATGCTTTTCTACTTAATCTCCAGCTGTTTCTGTCCTTCACACCAAGTGATGCAAGGTCCTGCCCTGGAACTCAGTATAATCACATCAGGAAAAGCCTACTGTCAGACCAGCTGCTTCCCTCTATCTGAGTAATGGCAAGAATGAACAACATGTTCTCCTTTATTAATTATAAGGTGCTCCTCCTTAAACAGTTCAGCTATTTTTAGTGAATTAATTAAACCTTAATGACATTTCTGTGCATGTGTGGGGGCTGCACATTATCAATTAACAAAATTAAGGCAGTTTTGGGAGGGAGAAAAAATAGTCTCAATAATTTTATGAACTTGTGTCAAGTATTTTTGTGAAGTCATGGCAGTATTAAAAGCCTCCAACCACTGCACAGCACAGCTGAACCATGTGAACAAGGAGCTCTTCTGAAGTTCAAGCTAATACTTCGCTCTAAATGAAATAACTGGAATAAATTTCCTCAGATATTCCAAAAATACTCCAACTGGTGCAGGCACAGGGACTTCAATACACACAGACAACTGTATATCATTTTAACTAACCTTAAGGGAGGAAAAAAAGATGAGTTCCAGTTTTTCCCAAAATACAGAACTTTCAAGAAATACACCATCATTAATAATGACTAAGCATCTAGCTTAAAAATGGCAGCACTGGAAAGAATTGCATATGGCAAAGCACTGTGGTTTTTCCAAGCAAATAATGTACTTGGGTTCATCTACCCTCCTTCTCCTTTCATTTTTCACTGCATTGAGGTCACTCTGCACATGGTCCAGGGGTCTGTTAGACTGTGGGGTAAAGCAGGGAGATATTTTTGATGACACTAAAACACATTTCTTTTTCAAAAGGACTTTACCAAGTTAACAAAAACAAGCAGGCTAATTCACCTCAGTGTTTCCCAGTAAGGATTAAGGAGGGATTTGATTTCATCATCCCTACAATCAAAATCAAGGCTCACATTACACATGGTTACACCCTCTCTGTTTTAAAACTGGGAAAGTTGCTGCTTTTTGACACTTACTCTCCTTACGCTCAGAACCCAAAGGGGAAGTGAAAACCCTATTGGAAACGCAAAGCAGGCCAGGAAATATCCTATTTATTGTGCCACTAAGGAAAAAAAGTCTGTCTTAGTAATTATACCACACACACAATAGCACAAATCTCCATTGTAGGGAAAAACCATGGGTTGCAACATGAGATCAGACATGCCAAGGTATTACTTTAGTAAGGGTCATTTTTTTTCCATTTTCTTGTCTTTTTTTCTTTCCCAACTTCTTGTCCAAATGCAAAAGCCAGTGAGCTTTTAGGAGTGCCACCAACAAAGAGGCAAGCTGAGAACTGTACATTCATAGGGCAGCACTGGTAGGTCTCAAGTAAGAAGTAAATCTCATCTTACATGCCCTGTGTATCACAGGACACTCTTGTTGACTGTGGCTCTGGTTCAGGAAAGCATTTAAGCATGTGCTGAAATAAATCCCAATTCAGAGGAAGTATATGCTTGACTTTAAGCATGCTCTTAACTCCTGCTGATTTCAATAGGACTTAAGCACATACTTAAGTACTTTCCTGAACAGGGGCCTATAAAAACAATAATAAATTTGCTGTGCAGCATTTTAACTTCATTGGACTTTTCCTGAGATTTCATTTTGCTAGGAGAAGCTGTGGGCAGCAGCCTTCCAAGGGAGGGCAAGATAGAGCAGGAAGATATTCCTAAGCACACACACATGGAAATGGACCATGTGCATATATGTCAAATAAAAATAGAGCATTTGCCTGAAGGATTGTCAGGGTAGTAACAAAACAAAAAGGAAGTGCTGAGACTCCTTAGCCAGCTCCCCAAAAGCCAGCCAAAATGCTGTCCAAGTTTGGCACTACATCAGGATATATATATATATGTATATTTTAGATGCACATAAGCTGAGCTGGGTCTGTGCTGCTGGCCAGTTTGGGGGGAGTTGGATCCTTCTCCCACTGGCTTCCAACCAGCTGAGCAGCACATCAGCAGGGCTGAGGATCCACTGCACTCTCAGATCTCTGCAGCTTTGGAAGAGATGCATTTGTACTCTTGAGACATTCAGGACTTTCAGGAGATGGAATTGCAGGTTGGAGACCCCTTGGGCATCACGTATTTAGGACATGACAAGTATTATCTATAGGTTTGGTAAATCATGATTTTTCAACCTTTTATATCCACATGAGGGGCAGCATGGGCAGGAAGGGGTCAGTTCTCAAGGTTGGCTTCTTCCAGAGAATCCTTTCATGATGGCTTAGGATATTCACAGTTAAAGATCAGATTCATCTGCCACATCAGCTGAGGTCCTGTAGCAGAACAGCTGCATGCACAGGCATCAGCCTGCACAAACAGGTCTCAGTTGCATCAAGGACGTTGCTGTAGCCACTGGCCACTGTATTTGTTCTTGCATGAAGTAAGTTTTGCTCTGAAATAAACCTTGTGATGTCTGAGAACTCCAGTCATGTGTAGTTTGGATTTAGAAAACTACAGACTAGACATGGGTCTGATCACATGGAAAGGTTTCCATGCTATTCCATCACTTCTACTGTTTTCTTCTGAAGTTCCATGACTTGAAAAATATCAGCAGAGTGGAAGAGTACACACTGGTCTGACACCCTAGAACATGATATTATTTTCATCTCATTTATATTTGTAGATCTGTTACTTAGCTTTGCATGTGGTCAACTTAATGAGAAATTAAAAATAGATAATCAAAGGTAGTGGGAGCTATAACAAAACTTCCTACACCAAATATAGATATAGATATAGATATAGGTATATAGATAGATATAGACAGATATCAAGGTTGATACGAATTTTTTTTCCAAGAGACCATATTCCAGCCTGCTCTGCTGTGAGGAATTTCTGAACACCAAGACTGACTTTCGCAGGGTGATGTATAAAGGGAAGAGCGACCAAAAGAGTGAGAGTCATTAAGTAACACCAGCAGTACTGTAGAAAGAAATCACATAGAGCATGCCTTTAATTTATATTATTTTAATGTCAGCAAAACACAAGCTAAAGGATGGGTGCTAAATGCAGGCTGAGATTTTCAGAGTGGCTAACAGTTTTAGATCTTGTGAGATAATTTGAAGGCAGCTGACTTCTCACAAGTATCAACTCTCTACACTTGGCAAATCATGCCACAAGCCACCCAAAATGAGAAGCTCATTTTAAAAGCCTCATTATCACTGAGGGGGAAGTATCACTGACTGTGAGTTTCTTGAGCAACTAGACAAAAAATTCAGAGTGTTTAAAAATAAAATCTCCATTGGAAAAATATTTTTTGAGGAGCTCACTTGGAATTTGACAAATACCTGATGGAGATGCACAAAGGCTTTGACCATCATCACCTTGGGGAAACACCTGGAGTTGTGATCTTTGGGCAACTCCCAAGGACAGGCAGGGCAATGGGACCACACAAAGCCATGGGGTCACAATGTGCAGCTCAGCAGGACTCACAGGGCTCCTGGCTGCCCAGCAGCCCATCCAGCAGCCAAAATTTCCTCTTAAGATTATTACTGCAGTTTCCTTCCTCACAGAAAACCCACCACAGCCTCTGTTCAATAATTCTGTGAATGTTTTAAAATGGGTTTTTCAGACTTAGAGCAATTTAGAGCACAATCTTGAAATTCTTCATAACCAAAAATTGCCATTCTCATTAAAGCCCTTGTGCACAAAAATCCTGTGCTTTGGGACATAGTGGACTGAAAGTACAGGTGTTTCATTCTTGGCTTGATGGACAAATAACAACCATCCTTTACACTTGTTCCTGAGCCTTTTCCAATCTAATAAAGCAACTGTGCCCCCATCACTCACCAGAATCCTGGCATAGGATCCTGGGTACCCATGTCAGTCAGTGGATGCAACCTCAGAGAACAGCTTTTAAAAACTTTGCTTTTTGGGGACCCATCAATAATTCATTGTGAGTGAGACACCACAGGAATAAGAAAAAACACAAGAAATGTCAGATATACAAGTTTAACATACAAAAAGAGACCAGAACAAATGAGTAACAGTGACTCACAAGTGAATGGGGAAATCTTAAGCTAATAAGAAAAGACAATATGGACATATCAGGAACAAACAACATGAATTAATCCAAGCAAATTTTGTTCTCTGACAGGTTTCCCAGCACTTTGGGTAGGAAAGAAGCAGCAGGTACCTTGAAGCTGACCTCTGTAAGGTTTATGACATCAAATCCAGACTGTATTTTCATTAACAAAACAGGGAAACAGGACCTGCATGAAGCCTCTGCAAAGTGCTTGCACAAGTAGTTGAAAAAATACTTCTGGAGCAGAAATAATCAAGTTTTCTGTTAGCACATAAACACATAATAAACAGAGGTACCATAAAGGTCTGTGACAAGATGAGTCATATTTAATGTTTCCATTAGCAAAATGGAGGAAGGAACACACAGAACCTTACAAAATTTCCTGACAACAACAAGCACAAAGAGGTTACTGGGATTTCCCAGGAGAGGAGCAGACTCAAAGTGAGGCTAAGAAGTTGGAACAAAGTGTCTGAAATCACTGAAATAAAATACGGCAAAATAAACATCAAGGTGCAAGATGTGAGAAAAACAAAATGTAACATAAAATGCAGGATGGGGAATAGTTGGAGAGGGCAAAGCGAAGGAGGTTTTACATAAATCACAAACAATGTGAATCATCAGTCTGTGCATCTACAGGAAACAGCAACAAGATAATGAGATGTACATGTGTTGTTCTACTACAACATAACAGTCCTCAAGCATGTATAAGACTGCTGTACAAACAGGATGATGATCCATTGTTGCTCATGCCCACAGAGGATGGGATTAAGTATTTTGCTCAATTTGCAACAATAAAGATTTTGGAGGGGAAAAAAATAGCTTAATTATAGGACTAATGAAACACAAAGCAGGCTTTCTAAGGAGGTTGAGTAATCTGCATTTAGTGGAAGCTTTGAAGAAATCAAAAGAAGCCGGTAAAACTGGTCTTGATTTATTTCATCCTGCTGCAGAGCAGAGAGGGGGCATAGGATGTTTCAAAAATCCTTTCTAACAGTATATATTAGTTACTCCGACAATAAAGCTGCTCCTGCTGCCCATGCTGGATGCTTGGTAGCACAGACTTTTGCTTCCCTCCAACCTGCACAGGATGAAGTCTGGCCCCAGTGAAATAAATGGCAATTTTGCCCATGACTTTGACCAGAATTTCACTCAGAGGTTTCATAGCCAGAAGGGACAATTATCATAATATTTCCTGACCTTTTGCATCATACAAACATAGATTTCGCTCAGCCTGTAGCCAACATCTTGTGGCTGAACTAGAACATATGTTTTGGAAGGGTTTTTGGGAGAGGCACATGCCTCACATAGAGTGGTAGTAAAATCCCCTCTAGCGTTGCCTGTTTGCATTGCAGGGAGCAGCTCTGGCTCTCAGGGAAGTCAACTATTTGTGGGGTTTTCCAAAATGTACGTAACTTGTCACATCGCTTACACAGGCAATCTTTATTTCTTATCTATCAGTTCCATTTATGTACATGGGTTCAAGTACTGGAAGGAGCCTTAGTGACAGAATTTGGGGAGTCAGGACACAGCAGTATTCAGAAAATTATCATAATTTTAGTAAAATTCAGTAGAGATGCAAGCACAGCTGCTGTTGGTTGTTTTGGATACAGTGATGTTTCTCACAGGAAGAAGTAAGGGCTTGGAACAAGAAAGTCACAAAACCTTTTTACTAAGACAAATAAACTTAGAATTATAATGGTTCTGATTGGAAAGGAGCTTAAAGATCATCTATTTCCAACCCCTCTGCCATTGGCAGGGGCACCTTCCACTATCCCAGGTTGCTCCAAGCCCCATCCAGCCTGGCCTTGGACACTTCCAGGGATGGGGCTGCCACAGCTGCTCTGGGTATCCTGTGCCAGGGCCTCACCACCCTCACAGGGAAGAACTTCTTCCTAATATCCAATCTCAAACTGCTCTCTTTCAGTTTGAAGCCATACCCCCTTATCCTGTTACTCCAGGCTCTTGTAAATATTTTCTATCCATCTTTCTTGTTGGCTCCCTTTAGGATCTTGTCCTGCAAGATATTGATACAGGTGGGTGTTCATGCACTGCATATCCATATTGCAGCTCCTTCATTTAGGAAGCTTAAGCCTGCAGGATCTTATTAGGGCTTTTGCCTTTAGGTGCCTCACCCATTAATGTGTTATATTCCAATGGAGTAGGTGGTGGAGGCCCCATCCCTGGAAATGTTCAAGGTCAGGCTGGACAGGGCTCTCAGAAAACTGATCTAGTTAAAGATGTCCCAGATTATTGCAGAGGAGTCAGACTAGATGACCTTTAAAATGTCCTTTCCAACTCAAAATATTCTTTGATTCAGTGATAATACACCTGATATAATTCTATAACAATCAGTATTCACACAAAATATTCCCACTAAATTTTCCACTGACTTCAGTGAGAGTGGAGTCATACCTTAGATTCACTAGTTTCTTCCTAATAAATGATTAAAACCACAAGTGGTTCTGTGTTCTCTGAAGAAAGAATTTGGAATAACTCTTATTTAGCTATTCACAAAGTACCAATTTTAATACTTTCAGATACTGACAATTCTATATCCTGAGAGCTAATTAGATATGAAAAATACAATTTCCCCTTGGGGAAGCTGCAGAAAATAAAATGAGAGATAAATCATTGTCAAAGGTGTCATAGGCAATGCAAATTATAGCCAAATTATTCCTGTTTCTAGTGGAGATCAGGTGCAAAGACAGGAGTTGTTTCTCCAAAACAAGATCTGTGCAGAGCTCCCATTACAGTACCAAAATCCTGCATGCAGTTTTTCTTGTAAGAATTAAATCTGACACATCTGGAACCTGGATCTGCTAAAAATCTGAGCCAGGGGTAGTAATCTGGTCATATAGCATATTCTGCAAATGTTGGTGAATTGCAGCCAAATTTCCATGCCTCTAAGCAGCGTATCAGACTAACAAATAATAACAGCAGCCAGGTGCTGAAAGTTAATGCTGAACCTGAAATAAGATCCAGAGCTGAATTATTTATTGAAATTCCATGACTTTATTTGCAGTCTTAGAAAAGAGAGTCACTTGCAGGCAGTGCAAATAAAGGTTTGGATGGTGGGTGTTGCTGATCAGGGCATTTACCATGTCAGCTAACCCCATAATGTGTCCCTGGGGGTTCTCATTTTGTATCTTATTAACATCATAAAAATACTGTTCATCAGTGACTTTGAATGGATTAAAAGAACAATTGGCAGCCCTTGGGAGGTGACCCAGAGTGGGCAGGGCTGGGCCTTCCTCTCTCCTTTTGCACCTCCAAGGTTCACAGCCCTGCAGAGGGCAGGGGGAAGCTCCACCCTGAGATATGATGAGTGTTTCTGACCCCCACCGAAAGCAGATCAAGCTGTGCTGCAAAGGAGCAGCAAACCACAGGCTCAAACTAGTCTTGGTTTGATGTTTGCACCTTGGTGTGACTTCCCAGTACAACCCACAATCCCTCCAATAAACTAATTATCAAAATACAGTATTTCTGGCATTTGGACCAAGCCTTAACGCCCTGAGATTAAAAATGCCTTATAAATAAATGTTCCACTTTCCAGCTACTCACAGAGAAATAATTACAGAGTTTAGTATTGAGGGGAGTTTTTTCACTTCTAGTATTTTCTTCCTTGCTGTATTCATTCATCTGATCATCTCCACAGACATGCAGTCCTATTTAGCCATTAGAGGGGTGTTGCACTACAAAGCAGTGTTTTCTGATGCCACTCTCTCTGAATATTTCATTAAACAAGAAACAGAGAGCAAGTTCTGAGTTTATAAATGGAAATATCTGCACTGAAAGCAAGAGTCTAAGACATACATACAATCAGCAAGTAAATGTTCCTTAGGACTCAGCTAAAAGCAAAACAATTTGTGCCTTCAATATCAAATGATGGAGAAAATAAACATTGATGCTTTCCAAAAGCTACTGAGAAATTTTGAATAACTGCGTGTATTAGTAAAAGTAGAATTTACAAATATTTTTTGCAGTATGAGCTTCTGAATTTATGTATGATAAATATTGTAAACAGAAAAAACAGATCAATGAGAGGAGCTTGGAACATAAGTCTTGTTTACTCAGTATCATAGTGCAGGATGGTTTCTTAAATTCCTTTGTCTGTACTGTTTGGGCCAGTCTGAAATGCTTTAAAAACTTTTCATAGGAAACGGTTTTGATAATTTTCTCAAAACAAATTTTGACCTGATGCTCAGAGTGAATTTCCTCTGTTTTCATTTTATCCTGTTACACAGCATGAAAAAAAAAAAACAAAAGCCCAAAACTTAATTAAGTTTAATTCAATGTTATTAATTAAAATAACCCATTGCCCTTCCCCTAGCACCTCTTCACCTCCTACTGTCCTTTTATTTCTGGGATCCTTAACCATGCTGTCAATTCCAAATATCATCTTTTTTTTTAAATTCTTATCACTCCTAAGTCCCTTGTGCTCCAAGTGGAGTATCCTCCAAAAAGACCAGCAGTGACCCCAGCATGGCTGTACAGTAAAACTCTTCTCCAGTCTGTCCTTTTCTCTCACAGCTTTCTCAGAAGCAATCAGTAGCCTCTTCTTCCCAAATGTCTCTTGCTTGCTCTCTTCCCCCCGCAAGAAAATAATCACTTGGTTGATTTTCTTTCATTTTATGGCCCTTACCTTTCAGCCACGTTCCCCATTCCCTGGCCTTCACCACCAAGCTGGTGACAGAAACACTGAGATCTGCCCCCAGCTCCCATCCCTTTCTCTGACACAGTCACCCTGCTGCTTTATTCAAATTAAACAAATCCTTTTGATACAGTGGAAATGGGGTGTAACACAAAGGTCATGCCCTCTAAATCCCCTCAGCCATTTATTGTTAAGTTCACAAGAAGGTGCCACCTTCTCTGGAGACAATCCAGGTTAATCAGATAATTGAGAAACCAGAATTTGGCAAGAGAATTTCTGAACATTTTCTATACAGCTGGGCCCAATTCCCTCAAGTACCTGAATAAAATCTGAAGAATTAGCTATTTTTTAAATCTTTACTTAAAATTCTCTCTAAAATGGGGATTTTTTTCTTATTATTGTAAAATGTCAAGCGCACACGGGTGGTCTTTCAAAAATAACAAAGAGAAATTGTATAATTTCACACTTCCAATGAAAAGTTAAACATCTGTTAGAACAAAATCCCTCTTTCTGGCAGCATGACATAAGGTGATTAGTACTAACACTGTACTCACTTTCAAAGGTCCTGGATATGGCTTTAAATAAATATTCAAATAAGTTTTTAATAAGTTAAAAAATTAATAATTTTTGGTGCCCAGAGTGGAAGAGATGTCAGGGGAGTAACTATAACTTTATAAAGTTTATATAACTTCATAAAAAGTTATATAAATTTTTATAAAAGTTATATAACTTCTTGAAAGTTCCCATCTTGGCCACATCCTTCTCCAGCTCTTCAAGGTTGAACACCTGAGGAGCTGTCTACAGTCAGCATTTTTAAGATTTATTATTATTGTTGAATCATCTCTTTTGAGATAAACTCTGAATCATGAGGCCATCGAGCAGAGATTGTGCTCAGTAAGAGAACGAGGTGTTCCCACAAGCACAGATCAGAGGGCTGCTGGTACCAACGAGCCAGGATGGGCAGTGGATCCGTTCCCACATCCATGTTCACCTGCCTTTATTAGAGACTGAATAGCAAGAAGACTTATGGAGTGTTTAGAGAAATATGTAATTGGAGATTTGTAAATATGGAATTGAAATATGTAATAGAAGATTACATTCGTGCACTCTGAGGAGATCCTTGTGGCTCCATCTTGGACCAGGCTAAGTACAGAGTGCTTAATGCAGAGAAAACATCACTTTTGAATCTCAAACAAGACCCAGCCCTAGGACTGGATCCAGACCTTAACTGCAAGACTCAGAGATATTGTTGTAAAAAAAGAAAACAAAACGAAAAATTCAAATTTAGCTCATCTTGGTACAAGAAAGGGCAACTTAGTAAATCAAAGCAAAATAGAATTCTTTGTCAAATTGTATGGGTGAGTCAACTCTGAGGTGAAAAGTGAATTAAAATTAACCAAATGCTAACTGAAGACCGAAAACAGACTTAATAATTAAGGACACTTTTGCACTGGATCCTCTTGGCATGTCCTGGGCATGTAAAAGAACTGAGCACAGAAAAACAACTAAAACTGCCATTCTGAGAGAACCTAGAACCTGCAAGAATATTCCATGATTCAGTCACTCTTCATTCAGGAAGAGCTTTAAAAAAAACACTCTAAATAAAATAAACAAACAAAACAGGTCTCCAGTTGCACACTGAATCAGCAGCCATGGCTTGTCACAAAACACAGGGCAGTGAAAGAAAATAATTTCCCCCCATGATATGCATTTGCATCTGTTTGAAGTTGCCCATTCAGCAGCTAAAAGCAAAAGGAAAGCAGTAACACAACGTGCCTGTTGACCCACACAAATTGAGTCACAATCTAGAAAAACACTGGCAACAATAGCAATGATCCATCGGGGCTGGTTTCTCTGATTTCCACTTGTTTGGGACAATACACAGGTACAGGCACGCACCAGCAGGCAGAACAACAACAGCTACATGCCCTGGACATCAAGGTTCAGGGTGTTTATTTGGGTGTTAAAATGTTGAGGGGAGGACAAGCTTAGCAATTCATCCAGAGAAGCACCAGCCCAACCTGAGAGTTAATTCAGTATTTTGTCAGGAGTTAATTCACAATGATTGAGTGGCTTTTACAGTCACTCGTCTGTATAAAGGGAAAAGAGGGGAAATTTTATCTGGACATGCTACTGGACTACACAGACATGAAAATGGATGTTGGAGCAAATGTTTCATAGGGAATGGAGCCAAGGCACAGGGTTGTGGCATGACTTAGGCAATGACAGACAGAAAGGGAATTCTGCTCTTCTATCTCCCGGTTTAGCTCTTCCTCATCTCATCTTCAAGGCAGGACCTGTACCGACACAGCACTCATCTGCTCAGCCTTTTGGCCCTTCCAAAGTCTGGCCCTTGCATAATCAGGTATGATAAGCATATAAGATAAGCAATCCCATATTTAACCACCACCTGAATTAATCACAATCCATTATCACACCCAGGACACGTAAGCAGCCTCTCAGCATCATTTCTGTCAGACTGGCCCCAACCAAATTTGTGCTGTCATTCAGAGGCACAGAAAACAAAGACTCCTGTGCTTGAACCAAACCCTGTTCTGGTTTGTCAAGACCTCCTCCATAGCAATGCCCTGCTGGTTTGCAGAGTTTCTGATGTGTTTATTCCTTTATTGTCCCTAACTATGCATGCTTCATTACAGCGTATCTAGTCTTGATCTGAACCAGAGGCAGACAGGCCATAACTTCTTTGGTGGCTCATTCCAACAGTTAATCACCTTTACAGTTACTATTAAGCCTACTTCTAACCTGACTACATTTGACCTCAATTATTAATATGTTGCACAGAGAAGTTGTGAATTCCCTATCCCTGAAAGGGATCAAGGCCAGGTTGGATGGGACTTGGAGAAACCTGGTCTAGCGGAAGGTGTCCCTGTACATGGCAGAGGGATTGGAAGCAGACAGTCCTGAAGTCCATTCCAACTCAAACTATTCTGTGTTTCTCTGTATTGTTATACTTGTTATCACTGCACTAAAAAACCCCCACAGGTGCATTAAATATTGCAGTCAAGTGATGTTGGCTCTTTTAATTAAAGGAGAAAGGCTGCCTTCAGGATGGCAATCTTAAGCAATTTTTACACCTTAAAATTATTCTTCTCTACTTCTTTTCCAATGTCTCAACACATATAAGCTCTGTGTGTTGTTCAAGATCACCAGCCAAAAGATAATCTAAAGCTTGAACCCTCCCTACTAACAGCAATGACAAACAAACAAAGTAAAAATGCATGGCAGTGACTAGTATGATTTGTGTGTTTGTTATTGGGCTATTTACTGTGAATTACCAAGCCTGAGTGGCACATGAACACTGAATCAGTCATGCTAAGTGCTGTACAAAATCCAAACCCCACAAGAGCTATGACTAAAGGACAGAGCACAGGACCAAGGTGAAGTTCTTGCTGGCCCTCCTTGCACAGGGCCACGGCTTCTCAGCTTCTGTACCTGTAAAGTGCTGACCAGGACTGTACAGGGCTTCAGAAATGCTATAAAAAGGCATCTGTATTTCTTTTTTAATCTCAGGGAATAGGTTTTGCAAAGAGAATCATGTTCAGAGGTGGCTGCCAAAGCATGGAGCAGCCTGCACAGCCTGCTTTGCAGAACTGGGATCCAAGGATGTTTAATTGCTATCAGGACCTAGGAAGGTTGGAGAATTTCTAGTATCACCCTGTGTTTTACTACTAAGAACTAAAAAAACAAACCCCAACACTTTCACAACAAAAATCCAACTTCTGAACATTTAAAACTGATGCTAAACAGTCTTTTCTGAATTACAAACTGTTGCTGAGCTCAGCTGTGAGATGTTTTCTGAGATGGAGCAGAAAAGGATTGGCTCATCATACTTTGAACTCCACTGTGAGCCTGCAGCAGCACACTCTCTTTGGAGGTGATGAGCTCTTTTCCAAGAAGTAGAGCATTGCACTTACAGATCTCTCCTTGCAGCAGAAGTTAAAATAATTTATATCTGCTTTGGTATCTTCTTGGTTAAGAGCAACAGAAACTAAAGCCATGTCTAAATCAAGCCAATTTCCTCTGTGCATAAACCCCATTCCCAGAACCATGAACAGGTTTTAACACCTGAGATATTGGTGAATGGTGAATTGAGTCATGATATGTTTTTCTTAGACCAGAGGAAACAAAAAAATTGGCCAGAGAAGACGTGGATGCTCCATTCCTGGAAGTATTAAAGGTTAAGCTGGATGAGGCTCGGAGCAATGTGGTCTAGTGGAGAGTGTACCTGCCCATGGCAGGGGAGGGGGAATTACATGATCTTTAAGGTCCCTTCCAACCCAAACCATTCTATGATTCTATGGAATGCAAGAGAAGCAACAGAAATAGTTAAGAAATGGCTTTTTTTACGGCCTGATTTACATAAAGAAAGAGGGAAAAAAATTACTGTTCCCATGTAATATCCCTGCAAGTTTTATAGAATTTAAATAAATGAAAAACAGTTTCAGCCTTGAATATTAGGCCTTGAACATTTTAATTACCTTTTGCAGTGTGTACATACAGGTAAATGCCATGGGATTCTATCATCTGCACTGCACACAAAATTAGCATCTATGAAGATGAGGATTTAGAAGAGCAAACTGTCACTATGAGTGCCTTCATCCTTAATATACAGCCCTTTATGCCAGAATAGCTATAGCAGGGACAGCTTCACCTCCTACTGTCCTACAGGTGCATTAATACAACATAGCCCTCCTGAAATGCATTTCAATTAGTGCTTTATTTCAGTTTTAAGAAGGGTTGCCAGAAATACATAAAAAGAAGCTACTTTAATGTCTTTTGGAAATCAGGTGCACAAGGGAAAAAATGGAGAAGTACTTGAGCTCCAGATATACAATCTCCTAAGAAGTAACCAGGCTACTTTGGGAACCAACACAGAAATCATGGGGATTACAAGACTAGTATAAATTTATGAGTCTGTTTGTGTGTGAGAACAAGCAGGAAAAGCAGAGAAGTTGGTCCTACAGAAGATGCAATTCATTTGCCCAAACTTGGCACTAGAGAAGGACTGGTATCAGCATTTTATCAAAGTGAGGAGAGCCTGAAAAACTTGCCTTGGGTCACTGAAGGAGGCAGAAAAACATGAAAGTAAAGAAATCCGGCCAAGAATTTGTGTCGAAACCTGGGAATATTACTGATCTTAACATGTAAAATTTGCATGCCAGGACCTTTTCACAGTTTGATTAGAAAAAAATAATAAAAATCAGAGGATTTGGTGGGAGCTGTGCTGTTACTTTCTATTAAGGGCTGAAGTGCTTATTTGTTCATAGAATGGAAAGTCAAAAAAAAAGTGATATTGGATTTTGACAACACTGGGGCCATTCTAACAGGCAAAGCTTTGCTATGATGTGTTAGAGAAATGTATTTCAGGTGCTTTGTGGTCCAATCTCTATTCTGAGAACACCTCCTCTTATGACACTGTACCCATGAAATTTCTGTGGTGCATCAGAGTCACTGAATCAAAGAAGAATATGTGTTAAATCATGAAAGACTACTTCAGCCAGTGAACACCACCATTAACAAAATATAGATACATACAGAAGAGCAAAATCATAAACACTCTAAAAAATAAGTCATGAAATTATTCTTGAGAGGGACACAATAATACTCATTTACAAAGAATCTTTAAATTTAAGAGAGTCAGAGAAAAAAATCCTATGGACTCATCGTTCTACATTTACGTCTGTACTGGCAATCAAGTTATGTAACAAACAGCAATGACATGTTGCAAAGGCAATCAGTTAGATTAAGTGCTACCCTTAGGTATTATTAGATAAAATTACTGCCTTTGGAACTGCAAAACACAGCTGGATACAGTTTGAATTACTTCTGTTCCACTGTAATAATTTCCAAGTCTTCAGTTTAATATAAAAAGTCATGCCAGGAATACATGATGCTGATTAAACTCCTCAGACCTACAAAAACCTGCCTTTTAACTCATAGCTCCAGATGTACCCTGTTTCCCCATCTAAATGAGTTTTACTGCATGTCAGCAACACAGAAGTGCAAAAAAATGGGGAGAACAAGAAACAAGGAAGGAAATGGAATAAGGAAATTTCCACGTGAAATTTTACTGTGTCAAACAAATCACTTCAAGCTATTTACAAAGTACCTACTATAGCACTTTAGGTACCTGCTCTGATTTCCTACATCATGAAAGATTTATAGATTGAATTCAGCACAAAACCAAACCCTTCCTTATCCCAACTGATTCTCCCTGACTTTGTCTACCTTAGCTGAAAAAAATTTTATCACCGAAACCTTCTGTTATTCACATATAAAACTAACACATGAAGTCACAGCCCTTTAACATCTGCCTGACTCTGTTAAAAAGGAGTAATTTGAAAAATCTACCAGAGCTCCTAACTGGTAGAAAAATGGAAATAATACTAACAAAATAATGTTTCTGTTACCTCTTTGCAGCACTGCTGGGATTATTTTGCTGGTATCTGCCAGATTTTGAAGAATTATGTGCCACACAAGGCCTAAGTGATATTGTTGCTGTGATGATCCATGTGTTCTCCTAAACAATCCTTACACAGCCTTCCAGTAAACTCTATTTAACACAGGCAGGTGAATTGATACCAACATTAAATCCTGGAGCACGGGCAGACGCACTTCCTGCTGGCTCTCTTGGAAAGGGTCCCTGTGTATTTTTGGGATATTATGTCAAACGATCCTGGTGACATTTGCTGTTCTGGATTAGCCTCAGCAGAGCCATGTATTGCCAATAAAAGTTTCCTGAGGACACTTACTGCAGCTTCCCTGTCATCACTGAACACAACCTGTGAGCCTGACGAGATGGGAGCTGCCAGAGATGGAAAAAGAGCAACCTGCAGCTAAACATAGAGCACCCAGAGCACACTGGTGGCTGTTCCCAAGTACCAGCAATAATAATTATGAATATCACCAGTTCTTCATGATAAAATTAAAACATGGTATTTATCCAATTTGACCATGCAGTTCAGAAAAGCTGGAATAAAGGAAGGAGCTAAAAAGTGGAGTTTAAACAAGATCTCAAATACATTTAGGCTGGCCTAATTCTGTTGCCACTGAACTCAGCAGTACAAAACTGACTCACTTTCGTGGCCTTGACCCAAGCTGAATGCTTCTGAATTCTTATTTATTCAAATGGATCCAATTCATAAAGGAATATAAAGAAATTATGCATATTCAACAAAGCATTGGAATATGTTTCATTTTCATCAAATGTTTTGATAACAATTAACATACATATCAATGAACAAGTTTAATAAAAAGCAAGTAGTCACAGCCATTTATAGAGGGAAGCCCCCAAACCATGGCAGATCGGGGTGCCATTCACTTTTAACCATAAACTAAGGATTAGACCATGAATTTAGTCAGGAGACATGGCTGGAAATCGCTTCTCAACTTGAGAACCAGTTTCCCAAGCAATCCTAAAAGCATTCCATACTAGGTTCAAGGTGGCAGGGATAGTGAATATATCCCTGCCAAGTCACTTTATAAACTTGGCCTGCTTAAATAATTTACTGCCTGTCTCTAATATTCCCACCAACGGGGCCCTTGCCTTGACGCAAAACAAAACCTGCAAATGCTCAGAGACAAAACAAAGACACAGACACACAGACGCTGGGTTGTATAACTCAGGCTGAAGCTTCTTTAAAGTATTGTTTTTCTTCATCACAAGGAAAAACAAGCAACTTGTAATTTTAAAACATTTGCTAGGCTGTTGTTTGGCAATTTGTTGAATTTTCTTTTAAAGATGTCATTTTAAAGCAAAATCAAATCTTGCCAAGACGGATGTTTTTCCTCTGACTATTTCTTTAATGATTTTATTCAAAATGCTTAATAAAAAGACCAGAGAAGCAACTATCAGTCCAGGCAGCATTGCCCTGATTTAAGTGAGTCAGAAGTGGAGTTGTCATTGATTTACCACTCTGGTCGGTCCTGATTTGACAAGAGCTTAGCAGAACCATTACACTGAAATACTCAAGCCCGCCTGCATGGAACTCACAAAAACTCATTTACAGATGTTTAAACAAACCTAGTAAAATTGTTTTCCTCCCTGGTGTCCAGACTACTGGTAAACCTTGTAAATTTTGTAACCTTAACACCAAAGCACAAGGCCAGGATGCTGGAAGAAGAGACTCAGGCTGCTGATCAGGCACTGCCTCACCAAAAGTAGTTTGAAGAGACACAAACCATGGTGCCCATCAGCTGCTTGGCAGCTCCAAAAGGTAAAAATTCAAGATACACAATAAACCCTGTGCTCCCACCACTGCCAGGGTGACAACTGAAAAGTGTCAGGGTCTGCACACACTGTACATATCTGATTTACAGGGTGCTTGTGGCTTCTTCAAAATGTGAAGGGCTTGGCAACAAAAAAATGTTATTGTCAGTCTTGGAGCACCAGACAGGTTGGACCAGATGTTTCAGTATCATTATTCTTCTTTGTGCTTTTTTTATCTTTCTTACTTCCTTTTTATCTAGAAAGTTTAGCTAAACATAGGAATGATTTTGTATAAAAGCCAAGCAGAGCTCATAATACCCAGGAAATACCCACACTTGTCAAGAAACAGAAATGAACTTAGAGCCCTCCAGATCTGATTCTGATTTCTAATCATCAGTAAAAAAAACTTTTTGAAAGCAGTCTATGAATCAAAGACACTGCAGAACCTGTCTTGTAGAAGGTTCCTATCAAGTTATTATCAAGTTATATCTCCCTGTTTGCAAAGCCAGTACTGGTTGTGATAACCCTGAAATTCTGAAACTGAAATCAGTTTTCTTATCAGAAATGACTCTCTCATATTGAAACCACAAAAGCCTTAATAGTGGGGGACAATTTCTTGTAACAGGTGTAACACTTTTATTTATATCTTCCTTTAAGGCTATGTGACAACACTTCATCGAAGTCCAAACCAAGGCTGGTTTGAAATCACCTTTCAGCAGAAATATCTTTTAAAAAATCCAGTAAATGCACCAAAAAATGCCAGAATGAAAACTAAAAAAAATTTTAAAAAACCCTAAAAAAACAAAAAAAACCAAACCAAAACCAAAAACCCTTGCTCCTCCCTGAGATAATTTCTGTGTAATTGTGTCCAAAAGAGGGGCAGCAACACCTTCCTGAGAGCAGCAGCTCCTGGGACTTTGATGGAGCACACCGTGGTTGATGACTGCCCTGTCCTGGCAGCCAGGCTCTCTGACTGACCCATTCATTCAGGAACAGGAAGTTTGGTGCAAAATCTTGCCCTCACTTTTAGACATAATCCTAGAGGACCCAGTCAACTGGCAGACAGGGATGTGTTAATGTGTGAAGTAGTGACTGTGAGAGCTCAAGGCCTCTGAGACATCTCTTCTGATTTGTACACTTGCAGCACCTTCACATTTTCCCTAGCAGGGTGTTCAGTGTGACTGTGGGTGAATACTTTGAGAAGCAAAGCCTTACCTTTTAAGCAAAAGCTCTTGCTCACCTAATCCTGGAATTGTTTGGGTTGGAAGGGACCTTAAAGATCACATCATTCCAACTCCCCTGCCAAGGGCAGGGACACCTTCCACGATACCAGGCTGCTCAGAGCTCCATCCAGCCTGGTCTTGAATACTCAGGGATTCACAACTTCAGGCAACCTGTCCCAGTGTCTCACCATACTTACATACAGAATTTCTTCTAACCTCTAATATAAACCTACCCTCCTTTATCTTAAAGCCATCCCCCTTTACCCTATATGCCCTTGTGGAAGGTCCCTCTCCAGCCCCCTTTAGGTACCGGAAGGTTCTACAAGGTTTTCCTGAAGCTTTCTGTTTCCAGAACAGAGGTGTTCCAGCCCTGTGATCCATTTAGTGGCTTCTTCTGGGTTCATTCCTGTGGGTCCACATCTTCCTTCTGCTGTGGATCCCAGAGCTGGATGCAGCAGTGCAGGTGGGGTCTCAAAAGAGTGAAGTAGAGGGGCAGAATCACCTCCCTTGACTGACTGGTCCCTCTGATCTTGGGGCAGCCCAGAACAGTGATGAACATACCTCTGATATTAATCCATCAGAGCCACAACAATGACTCCTTCTAGAAGCAGCTGCCTGCCAACTTAATATACATTTTCCTACCACATGACATCACCATCTTTTTGCTGTAAGAAATACGGATTAAGATATATCTTGTTATAGAGTGTTTCTAAAGCAGGAAGATTTTTAAAAATGAAATGTGCTTTGCTCCACTTGTGGGGTTTGCTTGCTTTCAAGATTGCATTCTGAGCAGCAAAGTCTTCTTTACATCATTTTTTGTTTTCCATGGGTACAACTTTGGAAAGTTGTACCCATGGAAATTAGCTTTTGATATTAGGTACTACTCTAATCCTGAAAGGCAAGGAAATGTACATCCAAATACCTGTTTCCATTGCAAACAGAAAGATGCCACAAAAGTCCTGTGGTCGTCCCTTATAGATTTTAATTGTATTACTTCATGTAAAAGGAGCACTATTTCAGTTTTGTCATTATGTTCACGCATACATGTGCAAGATTTCCAGGAAAAGATATATATACCTTCCATCTGGGTGTCATTGTCATTTATACAGAAGCACTTTGCTTCTCCAGCACACAAAGGATTGAAATTAGCCTGAGTTACAGGAAGCTGAGTTGAGCACAGAGCAAGCACTACCTCCCAATATTCCCTTCCCTGGAGCTGCTGCTGCCAGCGTCTCACGACACCACGCACCAAACCTTTCTCTCTGGCAGCCTCCTCCAACTCCCTGTCAAACAAGTTTAGAGAGGGAATTGCTGCTGGAGAGTTTCAGCAAAGGCCTGCTCACACAAGCTGCACATCTGATCAAAGCAGCATCACCTCCCTGGCAGACCTCACTGCTCCCACCATCACTCTCCTTGTGTCCTGCCCCAGATTTGGGGGGGTTTGCTCTCAGTCAAGCACCTTGCAAGAACAAACACTTGTTCACTAAAAAATACCTCACAGATCCAGGTTAGGGCACCATTAGAAAACGAGTGAAATCAATGGGGATGATAACAAATAGGTGTGATAACCACTTAACCTGTCCCTGCCCCAGCAGCTCAGCCGTGTCCTGGTGGTGCCCAGCCTGTCTGTGCAGCTCAGGAGATCCTGAGCCAACCTGCATTAGGTTACAGAGCAGCTCTTTTGGTTACAGCCCTGCTCTCTGCTTGTCTGTCTCAGGCTCCTGCACTCCTGGTTGACAAACAGCAAAGGGAAATAGAGCAATTGTGTAACACCTTTCTTTTTTTAACCTGAGACAGAAAATGCTTTTATTAGGGACACTGTGGCTGGTGAAAAACAGCCCTTTCTGGTTTTTTGGGGCTTGTGGAAGATACAGTTTCCACCAGGCCACATCTACTGCCCTACATTTTCTCACTGATCTCTGTATTTTCTGTGTGTTCCTTCAAGGATGGAGGACAGAACTCTTTTCCTTGGGTGAAGTATCACCTCTACAAAAATCAAATGAGGAATTGCTCACTGATCCAAACATCCCCTGCTGTCAGAACTTGCCTCAAATGTGGTTCACTATATGTGTATTTTCCACTTGTCCCAGTATCTCATGGTCCTTCAGAAGTTGCCACTTTTCTGTTCTTTCCAGCCTTAAAACAGACAGAATAACTATCTTCTCCTTTGCAGAGTATTTCCTGGATCAGCCTTCCTGTTTATTTCCCCTTACTAATATCCTCTTATTTGCAAATTCACCCTCCAGAAAAGTTTTCACCTGTTCATGATTCTCTTACATTCTCCTATTTTTCAGCTTTCAGCTTCTCTCTCCTTTGGATGTTCTTCTCTTTTTATTTTTGCACTTCTGAGGTGTAAAATTTAATACTCTGGTTACATGCTTTACTATAGAACTTTTTAAACTTTTAATTAAATTAATGGCACCTTTCCAAAACATCAAGAAATGCAATTTTTCAACCTAAATGGAAAGTCTCCAGGAAGATACCAATTAATTCTTCTGCTCCAGCTCTGAGTTTTATGTGAGTCTCTATGCAATTCTGTAATATGCATTATGCAGGAAGTCACATCACTAAAAATGTTCTTTCTGGAGTTATAAATCTTCAGGTGGTGGCATGGCTTGGTTTAATGCAGTGCTCGTTTTTCTCAGTATCTTATAGATCCAGAGCTTCACACAATGAATCTGAGCAATGACCTTCACTTTAACAGCTGATGTAGTCAAAGAACCACATATCACAAACATCTGTGTCAGCCTCAGTGAAATAGTGCGAGCACTAAAACAAATCAGTAGCTCCAGATTTCCATTCCAGCACACATTTGACTGATGACAGAGTGCCAAACAACATCACAAACCTATTTTTAAGCCCATAAACATCTCCATTAAACTCAATTTGGTAGAAACAACTTGTGAGAGGTGAGGTGTCTGGCTGCATGGACTCATGCTGGTCCATTTTTGTATATTAAGTTCTCTGTAAAAAGGACCTACAGGGTTCTTATGAACCTGTAATTCTTGTCAAATCTGTTTGTGAGGGAAAAAGACCTCGCTGCTGGCTCAGTCAGAGCACCTGCATCTGAACTGACTGGTTTTGGAAGATGTGTGAAGAGGCCGTGTATACACATCATGGATGTGGCTGACATTTCAACTTACAGCCCAAAATATCCATCAGGGAGTACAAAGCAATTACATACCCTCATCTTGACAGAAGGGAGGGGTTGGAATTTGCTTTCCTAATCATTCAGGGCTCTGTTTGCTAAGGGTCTGAGGTAACTCCCACGTATTAATAATAATCCAATGGATTTACAGGGATGGTTTAGGCTAAGACTGAACACCTGGAAGTGTTCCAGGCCAGGCTGGACAAGGTTTTAAGCAACCTGGTATAGTGGAAGATACCCCTTCCCATGCCAGGGGGATTGGAACAAGATGATCTTTAAGGTCCCTTCCAAACCAAGCCATTCCATGATTTTACATAGACATAGGAGATTTCAGCCTCAATGTGCTTAGAGGCTTTAAAACACTCTGAACATCAAAAAATCTGAGCTCTTCACTGAGACAGAGTTTGCACAAAGTTTGCTATTAATAAGGTTGTATGTGTCATGGATTTCAACTGTGCCACTGATTTTAATGGTTAGGTTTTCACAGCCCGAGACCAACAGTCATACACAACTTGAAACATTCTGAAATGCTATCACATAACAGGTGTAGTAATTTTTCTATATTTTCATTAAATTGGTTTCTGTTCTCAGTTATCCTTCTATAAAATCAAAATGAGCTTCAGGCTGAGGAAACTGACAGCAAAAACTGATTAAGTTTTTATTGATTTAGGAAAAGAAAGAAAGTATTGCAGTAAATGATCAGAAGACTGACATCTTATCTCAATCCTTATTGTTTTATGGTCCATCAGCATTTAAGACCCGACAGCCTCTGCTGAGGTACCAAATCCTGGTACCCCTCAGCTCTTCCCAAAAATGGAAAAGAAAGTCAGGATTCATAGAGCAAAATGCGAAGCTTACAGCCTCAAGTCTAAAGTTAGGACACAGCACATTGCAGGCAGCAGGCTAAGAATAACAGAACAAACTCATGAGGAGAGAATTAACAATAAAACACAGGAACTCCGACTCTCCCTCCACAACATTACCTAATTCTAATGTCACGAAGAAGAAAGCAGAGTGAGCGTGTGTGCAGGAGATAAGAGGCTGTCACAGCACCGCTTCCGCTCAGTGCCAGAAAATTAAAGTTTGATTATTCAGTAGAAGCTGAGCCGATCTGAGAGTCACACCAGTGTCCAGTTCACAGCGCAACTTACCTTCACAAAGAGCTCAATTTCAGGGTCCTTTCCTTCCCCATTAGCAGCAACAGAGTCTGTCATTTTTCACCCCCAAGGCTACCAGCTGATCTCTTGCTATTAAGCGGCAAAAGGAGGTTTCAACTGCACCGTGTGTGAGTTTCCCTTCTGAACCGCTCTCACAAGGCTCTTAAAAGATCATTTGTAACGATAAAGCTCGAAAGCAGTGGAGTAAACAAGTTTGCAGGTTATTAAATTAATAATAATTAAGAAAAGGCAGGCAGCAGAGGAGCAGTCCCTGTTACGGTAGTTCTTCAGAGCAACAAGTGTTGCTGTGCTCTGGTACAGTATCCTCATCTGTCAGAGCTGCAGCCCTCGCTGCCTGCCCAAAATAGCCCAGAGCATAAAAAAACAGAGGGTGGGGTTAAACTCACAGGGGAGGAGACAAGCTCCTGGTACCTACGGCAGGATCAGTCTCTGAGCAAATAATTCTGCTCTTCCCCGTTTTCAGCATTTCTGTCGTTCCCTCCCTCATTCTACAGCTGGGAGCACCAGGGACAGGGAAGAAGGAAGTCCTGCAGCAGGGCTGGTTTCGTTTAAGCAACAGTGATGTTTTTAAATGCTCTTCTGAAGGTTGTTTGTCTCTAGCTGTTCAAAATCATAATATTGTTATAGCTAAGAAAGGTAAGGGAAAAAGAGACAGTGCACTGGCTGTTGGATCAACCAAGGAATGGGAAAAAGAGCTGAGATTTGCCTCAGCAACCCCTGCCATGTGTGTGGTACAAAGTGGTACAGAAGCCAAAACTGGATACTCAGGTGACAGAAGCCCCTGTGGTGCCACCACTGCTGATGGAGCTCAGGAGCAGAGGAATGGGAATCTCTGGGTCCCATAACTATTTCTCAGCGTGTCCCTGGGGTGCTGGTTGTAGAGGGGGGACAGGAGAGCGATGATTCGCTGGGTGGAGCATGGGAGAACAGTTTCAAGGGCTGCTGCTGACGTCCTGCTGTCATCCCTACTCCCTTTCCTTCGCCCTGCATTCCTTGCGTGACTCAGAGGGCACCGCACAGCAGCCCTGAGCATGAGGTGGCACCTATAGAAAGTCCTGACACAGCCAAAAGGCACGGAGGGAGGGAGTGCTGGCACAGGAGGGGACAGCGGGCAGAGGCAAAGGGGTCAATGGCACCTCCTCCTCATCCCCATCCCTGCCTGGAGGGACTTTGTGTCCTCCTGCCCTTGAGAAGTCTCTTCCTGCACTTCTGCCCCTGATCCTGTTCCAGGACTGCCAAAGCTCTGGCTCACGAGCTGTTGGCAGCTCGAGCTGACAGACATGAGCAGTTTTACCTTCCCCTTCTGACACAGAGAGGCCTTTTGGGGAGGGTTTTGACATGATCAAACACTCGCCTTTCCTGAAAGTGCTCTTAGCTGTGTGCTTTTGTGATGATCTCCAATTCCCTCTGTGACCTCTAGGCATTTGATACAGCTCCAGAGCAGTCACAGCCAACACCTCCATGGCCTTTTGGGTAACTTTTATGGGAATTTTCCCACCACAGCTGCTCCATGTGCACTACATGAAGGACTGAAATGGTTAATGAGTAAATCTCATTATGCAGTTGCAACTGTAATTACAACATAATCATCATTATAATTACTGTAAAAGTATGCTTATGGTTTTTAGATCTAATTAGCACTCATTCAAATAACTGGAAGGTTAACTACAAGAGAATTAAGTGTTATTACTCCTTTGATTTCAAATTTTTACATGTAATTTTTGGACTAGGCACATTAATTACCAAACATTTAGAGTACAATTATTCTTAGGCCTACCGGCAAGTTTCCAAAGACATGGGCTAAGTGTACTTACATGTGGCAGAAAGAATCATTGCATTGTAATTATGCATTACAGTTATAAAACTCTGCCAAAAACTTAAGAGTAATCACCTCATCTCTAAAATATATCCCTAAATAATGCATTATTAACTATACAGTTATAAGCTTTTGGGTTTTGCTGAAAAATTGTTTTGCTTTAGCACCTCGTGGTGACATAATTTCCCTTTAATGAGGGTTCCTGGGAACAATGGGAAATGGATCATCTTGACTGAGGTTACCTGTAGCTCCAGCTTCACTGAAAACATTGTTTTGATATAGGCAAGTGGCTTGAACAAGTTGTATCACAGGACCATCTCTATTGGCTTTGGAAGAGAAAATACTGCCAGCTATGAGCACAGGAATGAGGTAATGCTGCTAATGCTAAACCAAAAGGTAGAAATAAAATCAACTTTCAAAATATCGGCACTCACAAGCTGTGATGCATGTGACCTATTTAGATGTCTATTTTAGAATGAAAAAATGTGCCCTAGAAGTGTCTAATTTTTTCCACTGAGCCCAGGATAATGAGATAAACACGTAATGGTCAGACAAATCCTGCAGTAATTTTTAAGTAAAAGAAATCTATGGCTTTAGTGCCTGATTCCTGTGCACGTGCCATCCCTCCCTCCAGAAGTTGCTCGTGCCTTATGCTTCTGAAAGTCAAACTCTAGATGTAGCAATTTCAGTAGAGACTCAACGTGTTGAAACATTCAAATCCTTCCCTCCCAATTACTGTCTGGGTTTAGTGGTGTGTTATAATTAGTTTGCAGGCGAAGGTTATTGTGCTGAGGCTCAGCAAAGCAGAAGAGAAACTTTGCAATACAAAGGGAGCAAAGGTGCCCTGCAGCCATTTCCATCCTAACCCAGACACAAACTCCTGCAGGAATGGGCCAGATCCCACCTGGCTCAGGGTGTTTCTGGGCAGTGCTGCCACTGGAAGGTGCCTTCCCCATCTGCATCCACCCATAGGCACCACCTTGTACTCACTCCCTGCCCCAGGATCTGATACAGGATGTTCAGAGGCTACAGAAGTTGAGGAGTGAATACCACACATCTGGTATTCCAGCTGTGCTTTTAGGTATTCCCAGAAAGAATAAGCCAGCCTACCTCAAAAAAAAACCTCTCTGCTTTACAAAAATACCCTCATGGAACCCCTAGAAGAGACCAAACATAACAGACAACATACCTTGTTCATATAATGTTGCTTTTTAAAAAGAGATTCTGAAAGCTGAATTTAGGATAAACATTGTAGAAGGCAATGAGTAGGAGGAAATATATATAGATGCAGATATAAATATATATATACATATATATGCACTGCTTTAGGAATCTATTCATGCATTCGCTGCTTTTCTGTCATGTAAAACTGACTTATCGCTTACATCTGGGTGGAACCTTCCTGACTATAATGGTTTTTAGTGTCTACACAGCTCTTTTGTGTGTTATGAAATCAGCTCTTTCTTCAGCCAAATTAAGGGTAAGACACTGATAAATAATTAGTACACTCTCATTTTACTGCAAAGAATGAGTCACTTAGTTTGGCCTATCACTTTCTCACAAGTCAGAAGTAGCAGAGGCTTTGAGTTACACACAAGAACATTAGACACTGAATTATGAACTCCTCATAAGCCAAGTCATTATAGTTTGAGGTTTATGAGATATAGAAATGAATATGAGCACATCATCCCATTAATAAAAGAAGAGCACAGCTTCAGAAAAGGAACGGCCACGTCCCCACATAAGACCTCTATTGTAGGTGAACTCTCATGCGCTATCAGCTTTCACTGGCCTGATCCAAGCCTCACTTCCAGCAAAGATTTGTCCCGAGGGGGTGAAGCAGAGGCCAAGCATCCAGAATGTAACTCTATCGTGCAGTTCTCCAGCAGACCGCTATGTTATCAAGAAGGATCAGGGCACAAAGCACATCCACCCCCCAATGCTTCCATCCAGCTCGTTCCATGAGAGCAGGTATTGCGAGTTTTATACAACACAGGCGATGTTTTTCATTGTTGTGATGAAAAGAAGTAAAAACTTGATGCAGCTGCAGTAAATGTAGTAAATGGTATTCGGGGCTATGATTTTAACAGGGAATTATTTAACTGCTTAGTTGCCAAAAAACCCCACACCTAAGCAGCAGGCAGGGTGGTTTGAATGGGTTATGGAAGCATCTGTTCCAGACACAGTTCTGAATTACGGACAATTTGCAACTGTATTTATTGGATGCTAGTAGTTTTGACATGCAACACACTCAACAAGTTAATAACTGCAAGGAATCAATCCAATAATTTTTATTTTCTATTGAGTTTCAATGTGTCACTATCGATTTCTTGCCTGAATTTCATAAAAATCAAAAGGATTTGTCTCAGGTATTTGGGGCTGGACATCAGGTTCCCCTCTCCAAATGCACAAGACATGCAAGGCCATACAAAGCTCTTCTCATCAGCCTCATGCCAACACTGGGTGAGCAGATACCTTCCCTCAACTCTATAAGATGTACAGTACCTCAAAATGCGTTGGTTTGATGGAAGAACTGTGATTTTGTTCCTTTTTGTAAATTTTCCCACACTGAAGGTAACTGAAGTAAAAACATCAAGAGATACAGTAACAGCTGTGCAGCCTGAATGTCCCAATAAATGGGATGGGATGGAAAAGCCTGGACCAGAAAACTTTCAACTCCATTAACTGGCCAGTTTGAGATAACCCACTCAACACCCACCCCCAGATATTATGAATCCATTACAGCCATGAACTACAGCAGCTTTCCTTTATCTTTTTATTAAAAAGCATTATTTTAGCTCTACAATTATCTTGCTGAAACTCTTTTGTTTATCAGAATGAATCGGCTCAGACTGGAGATTTGCAAAGTAAGTTCTAGTCCAAAACCATGGAATTATTTTTATATATACTTATGTTTTCACATGGATGCAGCATCAAACTTTGCTGTAACATTATTAAGCATTAACACCTTCAAGAGGAAACCTGCTGCTATTCAGTGCGAAGAGAGATTTCATTATGGATAATGATCTCAGTGCTCACATTGAGACAGCCTCAGGCACCCATTTGTAAGGAAGTGGCTCTGAAAAGGTACAAAATCATCTCCTAATGTTGCATTCAGTACAGAAGTTTCTAGAGGGCAGTGGTTTATTTCACTATCATTCCAAAACTGACATTTCAATTAAAAACAAAAGATACTTCCAACCAGGACTGAGACTGCTCTGGAAAGTGGTATTGTAGGAGATACAATGGAGAGCATGACAGATTGTCCCAAACTGTGGGCTATATGGATAATGCAGCTGATGAAAGGAGAAAAGTAGAAATCCTCAGCCCCATTTTCAAAATGAATCCTCCATGCTATTAAGTGTGGTGAAGAAAAACAGCACCAGGTAAGTGCAATGTACCCATTGTTGTTGACTCACTACTGTCATAGAACTAAAATTACAATATTTTACTTCCAAGTCTGCAACAGAGTAAGTAATGCCTATTCCTGTCTTATTTTACAGGAATTCATAGTGCAAGTCCCTATCTAGATTATTTCTATTCACTTCTTTGTATGCTTCTTGTCATAAATTAAGTCTAAACTAATTAGGATCTGAAGCATGAGCATGCAAATCAGGATTAAATCCCCCCCAAACAAAAGACAAGCACGTAACACACTATTTTAATCCCAAATTTATGAATTATTATTTAAAGAAAGTGTTCAAAATGGCATGTACAACTCATATACATCTCATGCTAGGCTTCAATTCCTCCCAGTAACTAAGGCTCAAAGAATGCACAGTTGTTGGTGATTTTATTGGATACATTTGTGTTTCACACTGTTGTTTAGCAAACAATTTGGCTGAAAGCTGAAATTACTTTCTATGTTGTGAGGCACATTATTTCTAAAAGGTGAAGCCTTCAGCAGCTCAGTTTGAAATTACTCATGACTCAGGCTAGTCCCCATGGGTTCACATGCTGGCACCAGCACCTGCACGGCAGGTTATGTGCATGGATCTGCACCGTGGATTTCAGGATCCTCTGTGGTGTATGTACTGTTTGGCATAAGAAAGGGGCCTCTGGATTTTTGCTCCCCAAAAAACTCACACTGGATCAGTGTGAAATAGCAGGGCTCAACATCCTTGCATCTCTCTGTGGCAGCAAAGTTTAACCTCTGCAATGGCAATGCCTCTGGTCAGTGGCAGTGCTACTCACCTGGGTTAATGGAGCTGGCCTCACACTGAACTGATGAACCCTTCCATTCTCCTTAATAAATTGCCTTCATTCATTTTTCATTTCACCTTCTGGTACTTCTTCTGTGATAAAGTTTCCACAAAGTTTGCCAGCTCACTTGCCTTCGTGCATCACCTCGAGCTGTTATGAAACGAATGGTGGGTTCTTTGTTCTTTTTTTCCTTCCTAAGAACTTCAAAGTAAGAGTTCAACATCTTGCAGCACCTAAAGCTGACTTGGCGATATCCCATTTTATATTTCTTTTGCTTGAGGGCCCTTTTCACTGCAGAGTTGATGCAAACAACCAGGATGAATGGGGGCAATGTGGATAGTTAAGCACAGATGTGAACTTCTCTTCTGCAAATAAACTTTCACATTATCAGATTTTTGCTGGTGACCAGCCAACCCAGCTCATAAGGACTTCAGAGAACATGTCCCACATCCTTAAGTGAAAGATGGTGGTAATTCTTAAAAAGGAGGTTGGCTTAAGACCAAAAGTAAATTTTTTCATAAAATTCAGCGCTCAGCACAGTCTAAATAACATTGGTGCCTTGTTTAAGTCTGTCAGAACTTAACAGAGTAGTCTTACTAGAAAGATATAAGGGGTTTTTTGCCTCTTAAATTTTTCCATAAATTTTCCATTTTTTGCCAAAATCACAAATTTTCACAGAGCATGTAGCAGCTATCACTTTTATAGGAAAGATGTGGACCCTTGGCCACTGGCTGCAATACCTGAGAGCAACCTCACAGGCGACCAAAATGTCAAAGCCCAGTTTGTTTTTGCTGTCTCACTGCTCTGACCTTGGTGACAACTCTGATGCAATTCTGTAGAAAATGGACTAGGTTTTCCTGTGAGACGTACATCAGTTAGAAAAGTCTTAATGAGATATGAACCCCTTTACTCATTATTAGCAACTTTTACCCATTTCTAGCCAAGCAGCAAGTCAGAGTTGATACCAGATTAATTAATAAATGTATATAAAGGCATCTCACGATGTTGAGAGAAAACCTAAATTCCCCTGCAGAGAGTGGCAGCAAACAGAGACTCTCCAGTTAAGTCTTGACTACAGGTTCATGAAGAAAATTGACCTTCAGAGAGGAAAAGCACAGCTCAGAAGGGTGAAGTTTTGTGTGTGCTGAGGTTTGACTCCTCTCAGCTCTGCCTCTCGATTAGGTGGAAGTCACTGTGAGGGAGTTTCACCTCTGAGCACGCTGGGTCTCCTGAGCAGAAGATGACTTTAGGCTACAGAGCTATTGAATCAACACC
Organism: Drymodes brunneopygia; assembly: GCA_013400955.1. Taxonomy (NCBI): domain Eukaryota; kingdom Metazoa; phylum Chordata; class Aves; order Passeriformes; family Petroicidae; genus Drymodes; species Drymodes brunneopygia. Next base: position 432,493 of record VZTZ01026497.1, on the reverse strand, counting down.
CTCTGCAATTATCTCATTTGCCATGAGAGATCTAGCAATTAAACAACAAATTAAAAGGTAACTGATAGCCCTTTTTAGATAATTAAGTATGTAGAATCAAAACTGAAAGCAAGTTATCCTGGTCATCTATCACTCTGCCCAAGATATTGTAAACTTTTCACTGCATTATTGTAAACAAACAAAAGAAATGCTGTAAATAAAAAAAAAAAAATGAAGGGGAATCCACATACAAACTTCATAGTGCAAAGCTTCACAAAATCAAAGAGGAGGACTCAGAGCCACTGGAAATAATACATGTGGGAATAGTTTACTATTCATAGGGCTGATAATGCCACTGATACTTAATGTTTCCTTTCTTTCCCTGTTTATACCCCATTTTTAAGTCAGTGTAACCTTTGTCAGTCTTTAAAAAGGGAGCTTTTCAACACTGATGTCTTCTTTATTCCTCCAAAGGACTTCAGACACCTAAAGGTTTATCTTTCAATGCACTCAGCCACTGAATGCACTGATCCCCAGGCTACATCTTAAAACAAAAGCTTGAAAGTGAACAAAAATGCAAGGAAATGACCCAATTTCCCCAGAATCAACAGCAAGCTAAGAATAGACTCCTGAACTCCTCAATGTCAGCTTAGTCAAACCATTGTCAAATGAAAATACATTTGTTTTCCCAAGTGTTCAGAACACCATCGTCATGGAGTGTGCTCTCCATACAGGTGATTATGTGAATATATGTACAACATTCTTGTACATAATATTCCACACGCATGCTTCCAAAGACATTCCAGCAGCCCACCTGTCACGCTCTGCTTGGAAAATCTGGCCTTCAGTCCGTTTCTTTTTTTTAATATATATTTATAAAATAGTACTTGGTTACCATCCCCATGAGTCACACAGTCCAGTCTCGACAAGTTAACAATTAAGTGGAATTGGGCAGCAGAGCGTTCTTTAGTCACATCCTTGCAGGGACTTGGAGAGCCCGATCTCCTCACCGGCTGGCAGTCCAGGAGGGAATGCCAGGGTGGCGGAGCCGCTGGCCGGGCTTTTATAGCGGGGCTATTTTTAGCTGTTATCAGCCGCGGGTGCGCGGCCAATCCGCGCCCGGGGCCGCACAGAAACTCTGCTCCGGCCAAACTTCACTCGCAGCAATCTCGCAGGGAGGAGCCAAATGGCTCTCAATTTGCTGCTCTGAACTTCGGCTGTTCTCTGCACGGGCTCCTGCAAGGCGCCAGCACGCCAAGGACATGAGTTAGGACCATAAGGAAGTTACTGATTCAACAGATAAGCATCCTGCCTATATTTGGTGAAAATCAGTGAATTTAAGGTGCCTCGTGAAGTCAAATAAATTATGCAATCATTGAGTATGATATACATATAAATCAATCTGTGTTTTTTTTACAAAGGTGGTGTTTTTTATGTCAGCGAGTAACTATGTACTGTGTAACTAGAAACTGCTTACTCTGATTTACAAAGCCATGAGCTCACCAAAGCAAGGGAAGACAGGTTGGTGCCTCTGCAAAACATGGTTTATAACAGGTTTTTGATCTTTGTCCAGTATATTCTTTTAGTAACTTTTCATGAAAATATGACCTTGTAGTAACTTTGGGCTTTGAGAAATTGATTTGAAATGGTTGAGAAAAATGCTAATTAAAGTTCTTATATGCTAAAATAGTAGGTATATAAGACTTTATATAAGAGGATAGGTTTATTCTTTTCGTGGATAAGCATCAGAGCATTCAGTGTGCTGTAGCACTTCTTTTTTTTTAAGAACTAGGGTATGTGTGCTGTCTTCACTTTAAATGGTACTTTTTGATGGCCTGTGAAGAAGTCCATGAAATGTACAAGAAAGGTTACCTGCCATGCCTGAATCACAGTGGGATATTAAAAAAACAAACAAAAGCTAAAAAAAGGACTGTTAGGTCAATAAGTGTACTCTGTGAAATTCAGCATTTCTGAATTGTTTTCTCCAGTTATCCAGAAAGTTCCTAGCTAAATAAAGTTCCTAGATATTAAAATTAGGAGGAATTTCTGATGGTGTTAAGAAAAATAAAACTTTTATAGGCTTAAATTATTTCTCCTAGTATTCCTGTTTACTGAGAACTTGCCAGTATTATTTGTGCACCTCACTGGCCATTTCTGGCTAACAGAGACCCTCTTGCAACGAGGGGCCACCCAAAGCATCAATGTCACAGCTAAGGATATAAATATTTATAGATAAATGCGGGGCAAGTATGAAACACTTCAGCTGGCCGGATTCTTAATCAAATGGATTTTTAAATAAATTCAAAAATGGTACAAATACATGTGAGCAGAGGTCTGAAGAGTGATTAAATACCTATATTTTCAGATGCAAAGCTTCCATTCCTTCCATTTGCTTCTCAACCAGCCCTCAAGCTACAGGGACAGTGCTGAGATCTCCCAAAGCACAGCAACAGACATTTCACCTCAAATACAATTTGTTTACTTAAACAATCATAGGTATCTTAAACCAGGAGGTTATTAAAAGAATCTTTTTGCTGCTTGTTTATTTTAGCTATAAAAGCAGAAGCAACCTGAGACAAAATACAGCTGTGAAAAAAAGGGCACCTTTGTGGAAAGCAAATATGTGCAGAAGGGGATTACTATGACGACTGGCAGAAGTGAAGACAAAAAGGATTGGCTGGTTTAGCCCCAAAACATCTGAGGTTGTCTAAGCCTAAACTGATTTTAAAAAGAGCAAAATGCATGAATGAATGCTAATGGACCATGCTGGCACAAGAGCAAGGATGTTTTACCTGCACATGAATAAAGATAATTTGGAAATTAAAATGTCAAACCTTCAGAGAAGTGACATTCTGAAACAGATTTCCAAAATGAATAATAATAGTAATGGTTTCTAAATAGACCTTGATCACTTTATGAATGAAGCATTACGTGATGAGGCTGTCTGTAACAGAACCTTGATTTCTGTTACAAATCACAAAGTCCCAAAAAGTCACATCCAGTCCCACGAATTTCTTTTTTAGGTTACCTAGAATCTCCAAAGAAACCATCTTGATCAGTGTGCAGATTTCTACCTTTCTGTGCCTCATCTTTGATAAATATATATGCAGGGAGATAATGGTTTTCTCTCAGAAGACGTGTTCTTGAGTTTTACTTCATTAACACCTGCATGGAGCCTGCAACAGAAAATCAATTCACTTGTGAATCAAAATCCTGCTGGATGTATTGAAACCAGACCTGTGCACTGACAAACTCCCTTCTCATCTACCCCTGATCACATCATTGTAACGTCATGAATGTCACTGACGTCTTACACTATCAGAGATGTACCAACAGTAAAAATTTACCTACAACTGTTTCATTAATTGATATGAAAAAGATCATCTAGAGATCTAAATATAAAAATCATACCTGCAGATGAAAAATCAGTGACTCATTTTAGAATGACACACTTCCTCCTTTTTTTTCTTTTCCACAGAAGACAGTTTCATTAAAGTTTGTAACATTTCCCATTAAGCAGTGGTAAATATTTTTAAAATTACCACCAATACAGAAAAATATTTATGTGCTTCTTTTCAGCCACAACCAAAGGTATGACAGGACATTGAATATTTCTAAATGAACCAGTAAATACAGTGGCAGAACAGTGGAAATTTTCCTTCCAATACAAGGTCTTATGACCCAAAGAGGCAAATAATTTTTCTTTTCACAATTCAAATCTTAATGTGTGTTTGAAGTGGTATCTAGGGATTCAAATCTAGTATGTTCAGTTGGCTCTTCTACTGTGGTGTCTGAAATAAAAACTAATTGTGAAACAAATACAGCTGAAACACACATATATGGGTATTGTTGTTAAGAAAAAGGATAAAAGTTGACTGAAGTTAAAGGAAGGCTGTTTGTTCTCAGTCTTGGAAAGATGCTGAAATGTATTGGGTTATTTTTATATGGTTAATTTAGACTGTACAGTAAACAGAAATGTTCAACATCACTATTGCACTTCAGTTGTTGCTGAATGGGGACACTGAAACAAAAAGGGAAATTAAACAGGCTGAAAAAAAAATTTAATCAATCCAAAGTTTGTTTCCAGATGTCCATTACCAAAATTCACTTTTAATCTAATCTGGTAATCCAAGATTTGTATTTAAACTGTCACCGGTGGCATTCAGTTTATTTAACTTCATGTGACCATGCCATTGTTTTCAGTGAAAGTTTACAGCTTGATGCAGTTGCCTAAGTCTAGATATCCAGCAGCATTTGACAGGATAGCTGAGGAAATCCATAAACATACATGAAACAGGATCTATGGGACACTCACGGCCTGCAGAGGCAGCTGGAGGCCAGGAAAGAAACCTTTAGACATTTGAACCAGGAGGGGATGCCCATGGTTGAAAAACTGAATTAGGCCTTGTTCCATACAATGAACAGAGTCCACCTAACAAATAACTTCACCCTACAGGTGGTGCCTGCACTTGGTCACAGGAATTAACATCTCATTGTGTTATTCTGATTGCTTTTTGTTGCAAAAAGAGCCTGGACATCCTACAAAGGTGCAGTTAATGGCTTACAGACACACCTTCAGTTGGATGAGCCAAATCTAACCCTTGATATCTAAAGGAAACAAAGAGCAGAGCAGAAAAGCTGCTTTCCTCTTGCAGACTCCAAAATAATTGACATGTATTATCATCTGTTTCTCTGCAGGGATTATGCATTATTTTGTGTTTGTAAAATATTAGTCTCAGTAGAGCTGATCTTTAGGTACTTCTGAAATAACCAATTCAAAATAATGCAAATCGCTCTGGTTTGGACAGGATCCATTTAACAGGTGACAGTACTGCTACACAGATAAGTTTTCAAGGCCAGCAAAGAAGTAATCAATCCACAAATCCAAACATTTTTCACTCCAAAAATGTAGGCACTGAGATGTTTCTAAAGAAAAAAACAGCCCATGCTGGGATAAGAGCCTTGTTTTCAGAACATCAAAGATGGTATCACAAGATGAAACACATATGAGGCAAAATAAATGAGTAAATAAATCCTGTTTAAATTTTCTCTTGGTGTGACCCACATTATTTACATTGTGTTTGCCATTGCTGCAATCACCGTGCAGGGACAATTTCCTAGATAATGCAGGTCTGTATTTTGAAGCTGTTGCTATGCTACTGTGCTGTGCCCGGACACCGCTGTGGCTGGAGCCACGCACTGAGGGGGGCACGGGAGCGCCGGCTCAAAACTGATTCACGAACCTTTCTGCAGGTGCCTGAGTGAGGCACTGACACAGCAAGGCTTGGAAGCAAGACCTTTTACCCTTTGTATCCAAAAGATTAAGCAAACTGCTCTGCCCTGCTGCTAAAACGCACGTTCTGCTCGTGACTGATAGTCGGGGGACTGGGTGTTATCTGTAACAGAACGGCTGTCACTAATCTTTTCACACACACAGAGTAATTCGGATAGGCATAAATCCAGCTGTGGAGAGACCCATAGTACAGTCTCCCTCCTCAGAAATAAGGGTTAGTAGCTATTACGTTTATATGTTAAGATTTAAGAGATTACCAGTCTGCTGTACGTAACAGAGTGGAGAAGGGAGCCATAAAGCCACGCTTGGTCTGCACAGTAGTGTGGAGGTGTTAGAGATGTATCCGTATTTTCTGAGTTAGCAGAGCAAAAGCACTGGTGAGGGTGTCCTCCACACTGGATTTATGTCAGAGCAGTTCTCTGACTCCAAAAATAAGCTGTTTTCAGTGAGGGGTGATCAGAGCCTGAGCACACCACTAAGAGAAACCTAAATTTTCACAGCAGAGAAACATAATGCTCTACAAGTCAAATGGCAGCTGCAAACTGTGCATTTGTGCAAACTGTGCAGTACTACTGCATTACACCTGCTTGCAAATGAGCAAGTAACAAATGGTTGAGACTGTCGCTGAAGCATTTATTGGGAAAACACCAGGGCTGGAGAACCATATAAATGTTAAAGGACCCAAAAATATGTTCAAATAGAGCAGATAAAGTGTTCTGATTAGAGAGCTGAATAAATGATAAAATAAAGAGGCACTTGATGGAGTAATCTTTATTTGCAGTGCTATTTACACTACCTGTACCTCCAAACCAGAGCTTAAGAATTATATCAATTAAATGGAGAAAGACTGAAAAAGGTCAAAACAACCATCCCTAAAACAAAAAAACCAAAATCACAACACACCAAACCACTCAACATTTAGAAATGATGACTCAAGCTTGAAGGCAAGCTGAACAATTTGTTTAGTTCAAGAAAGCAAAGTCTGAAGGAAATTTGGTCTGTGTTGTCTATGTACATAAAGGTCTCGTCTATTAAAAAGAAAAAGAGGATAATTCAGAGCAACAGAATTTTACTAAAGAAAAATGTTTATCTCAGGACAATAATTAAGCATTGACAGAGTAATTGGTACAGGTGCTGAATCGGCATCACTGAATGTTCCCAAAGAAGCTTCTGTTAGGGACAGTCTAGATAAGACTGAGAGCAGAAGGACATAACACTGGGTATTCCAGACTTGTATTTCTATACTTAATTATACTTGTAAGCTATCTCAAGACTATTTGCAGGAATAAACAGTCATTGATTTCATTTAATTATCAAAACAGGTATCACGTTAGGATATTGGCTGCCCATGAGTCATTTCTTATTGTGCACATGTCAGCTTCAGCATCTTAGTCTGTAAATCTGCCAAGACTGGAAAACTCTGAAAATAGTTCTTGGATCTTTTCCTTGCTCAGGCTGCTCAGTTAACACTGTTTAAAAGGTGGATTATGAAACACTCAACCTTTTTCTAACCTTATTCATAAGACCAAAATAATATTTGCTTATTTCCGTTAGATTTATTATGAAAAATATTTTTAAAGGCTAAAATGTCATAAAAAGCCAAACTACCATAATTTTGTGTACATATGGAAAGTTACACCTGCCACCTGGCTTCAGCCTGAATTTACCTTACTACCTACAAACCCTGGTGGGGAAGATATGGCTTAACACTGTATTGGAGTCAATTGGAAGACCTACTGGTTTCCATTGCTAGGAGATATCTGGATACCCAGTTATGCTTACAAATATCTAACAGCCCAAAACTGCACATACAGTTGTTTTCCTCTGTAGATTATGAGTGTAGTAAGAAACGCTCAGTTCTGCTCAGCAAAGCAGCAGTTTAACCACTAACTTCTGACTGGACATCCACCTGGTTCTGCTCTCATCAAATTATACATGCTTGAAATTAGATTTGTCCTGTGACCTCATGTTCTGAACCATTAATACACCTTTCTAAACAGAATTTTCTCAACAGATACCAGAATGCTCCATAAAACAAGAGAAAATCCAACTCATTAGGAAGAAGTGTGATTTTCCCAGTGACAGAGTGATGAGTCTCACTGTCCTTGTGAAGAACATGGTCTGTCACTCACAACAGTTCAGCTCAACTTGGGGAGTCAGTAAGGAACTAGCACAGGGTTGTGCCATCAAGTTGGAGCCCTAACACATTCCTGACTTGGAAATCAGAGAACCACAGAATTATAGAATTGGTAAGGCTGGAAAATACCTTTTAGACCATCAAGTCCAACTGTCAACCTAGCACCACCACCACGTTCACCATTAAACCATGTCCTCAAGTACCACATCTACACATTTTCAGATGTCCAGGGATGATGACTCCACTTCCCTGAGCAGCCTGTTCCAATGCCTGACAATCCTCTCCATGAAAAAAAAAAATTCTAATATCTGATCTAAACCTCCACTGCCGCAACGTGAGGAATTTCCTCTCATCCTGTCACTTGTTATGTGGGAGCAGAGTGTGACTCCCACCTGGCTCCTCCTTCCTTTCAGGGAGTTTGGAAATCAAGAGCCCTGCCAGCTCCCTCAGCTGCTCCTCATCTGATTCATGCTCCAGACCCTTCCCCAGCTCTGTTCCCTTCTCTGGACACACTCCAGCCCCTCAATGTCTTTTCTGCTGTGAGGGGCCCAGAACTCAACCCAGGATTTGAGGTGTGGCTTCAGCAGAGCCCAGCACACGGGACAGTCACTGACCTGGCCCTGCTGGCCACACCATGGTTGGTGCACGCCAGGTGCCATTGCCTTCTTGTCCACCTGGCTCATGTTCAGCTGCTGTTGACCAACACCCCCAGATCCTATTCCAGCTTTCCAGCCACTCTTCTTCCAGCCTGCAGCACTGCAGGAGTTGTTGTGACCCAGGTGCAGGACTCAGCACTTCAAATGAGGGAGTGGGAAGAATCTTGTGGGAAAAACAAAAATGTCCTTTCTTTTACAGCTCCTGACTTAATGTAATTTTATGAAAGCATACCATCATTCCAAACAGAAACAGCTAAATGCTTAGGTTCTGATTCCTAAATATAAGCACTGGTATCCACTGAAAGGACAGGAGGCTACAGGCACAAATTGAGATACACAAAATTCCATTTATAACATAGTTTTAGCATGAGGGAAGGACATTGAAATGGTTGCACAGAGAAGTTGCTTCTTCATCTTTGGAAATATTGAAAACTAAACATGACCTTGATCAAGCTGTTGTAGGTGAACCTGCTCTGAGTAAGGAGTTGGACAAGGTGATCTCCAGAGATGCTCTCCAGCATCCTTAACTCTGTTACTCCAGTGCAGTGATCCAACTGGTGCAGGTTGATGATGCTAAACCACTGTATTATGTTGGTATTTCTGCCTAACACAAGGTGTTTATTGCTTTGGGTAAAGAATTACCTTCCTTCTTTTGGGAACTGTGTTCCTATGGCACAAATGAGTACAGAGAGGCTATAATCTGCAGTCAATCTCAGGTCATCAAAAAAACAGAAGGGCTATAATTTTCTTCTGAAAAGAAAACTGGAGAACTAGTCTTTAAACAACAACTCAATCTTCAGGAAAACAAAAAAGTTAAAATTCTCAGAGAAACCTAAACCTTCAGAACAAACATGCCACTCAGTAGGAAAATACAGTGTACAGGTGAGAAGGCTGGACCTTGGAGCTGTGATTGGGTCAGGCTGTCCCGTGCACTCAGTAACACAGTCTGTGTGCCAGTCATATTTCTGTTCAAATTGCAAAGGCTTTTGTTTGAAGAAATTGCAGTGCTATTGAAAGGGCATTAAGGTGGCTGTGACAAGCCTGGACGTGCTGGATTCACACAAACAGATTCTTGTTGTTACATGCTGCATTCTGCTGTTAAAGGCACAGGGAATTTATGGCATAACCTGAAATAGTGCATTGACATAGTTACCAAGTACTGATGATAGTGAAAAATGAGTTAAAGAGATGTAAACATTTTCTTGGTATCTAATGAATGGACTGCTGTAAAGATTATCCATCCAGCTGCACTGTGAGTTAGATACCATTTAATCTTCCCACTTTCTCTGGTGTTCAGTGCTCTGACACTCACGTTTCCAGTCATTCACAGAGATTTATTAGTGCTACAAACAAAGGAAGGAATAAAGAGTGGCAGAACTCTCATGACCGCTATTGTCCCACAGCACAAGGTCCTGCTGTCACTGTCAGTGTCCACAGAAAGCACAAACCCAGAAGAACCCAATTTCAGAGCAACACTGGCCTCAGGTGGACTGGAGACCATGTGAGAAGGGAACCATCTATGACTCATATTTATTGACATGACTGAGATATTGGTTCCATGTGCAAGAAGCTGCAGCCCTCAGGGATTTCACTACTCTTGTTATTTATTATTCTGTGACCTTCCATCTTACAGGCTGACTTGTGCTATCTAGATAATTAAAAAGTGCAAAGCTGGATCTGTACTCCATGGAGTTACTGCTTTATTACCTTGATACCAGAAAGACAGAAAAGCAAAAAGCCAAAAACTAAACATCATCACTTTCTCAAGGAGTAAAACACTGTAACAGGAGTTACAGTGTACCCAGCAGTACCCAGTGCCCTGCCCACTGGGATCACAGCATGATCTGTGTCTCAACCTTTCAGCCACGTAGGGATATCTTGGGGCTCAAGGACATCTCAAAGACATCAGGCACTTATGTTTTGCAAGTGAAGAGAGCACAGTTTGCCTTTCTCTCTGGACTAGCTGATAAGAACCTTTATGGGATAATCAGCTACTCTGCACAACAAAAGCAAGGAAAAGGATTTCCTCAGACCTTGTCCATGACAATTTTACTCAAAATTACTCTCTTCTCACTTTTTCAAATTAACCCAAACAACTTTGCTTGAATGGGAGCATCTGCACACATTTCTTATTTTATCCATAGAAAAAGAAGACATTATTTTGAAATAAGAGGAATGTGAAAGAATAAGGAAACTAAAGAGATGATTTAAAAGCCAAAATGCAGCTCTCAGGTTGCTAACACCATGTAGTTGCTAACAAACAAAATATACTCAATTGCTGCAACTTTTAACACATACACAGGACTACATGCAGAAATATAAACTAGAACTAATGCCACAGCTCTTACTTTGACCTTATATTCAACGTATTTTAGCAATGACCATGATCCAGTCACAGAAATAGGACAGGTGCTGTTTCAGGGAGTAATTTAAGCAAATAATGACTGCTGAAAACACTTCTCATTATGTGTGGTGACAAAATCTCTTCTCCTGCTTCCAGAGCCCCCATGGAACTGAGAAACAGATTTGGATAATATTATTTATGTTGAAAAGCAACAAACTTCATGAGGCTTCTCTTGAAATAACAGAATATTATAATCATGGTGTATTGTCCTATTCAAGGTACACAAGACCTTGAACATCCTTATATAGTTAAAAAGAAGGAACTGTCAGGCCTGATAAATGTTGAGAAAGGTTAAATACAAGTGTTTTTATGAAGGGAATCATAGTGTTTATTCAAGAACACAGGTGTTTCCAGTTTTGAAACCCAAGTAATACTTTAAAAGGTGAGAGAAGGTGTGAAATTCAGTAATTTATGCCTAACTGGAAATAAATGAAAATACATGTTTAAATTGTCACAGAAATACATAAACCTAAATATTGAAAGAAATAAAAGAAGGACTTCTTTCAGGGATGAGCATTATTTAAACTATATATTCAGTTTTCTTCATAGCATTCCTACTATTACTTTTGAGCTCTCAGCTACTAGCTAGTGAAATGCAGGAATAGCTGAACTAGTTCAACTGAATAGTAGCAGCCTAGCTATAACAGCAGGGAGATTTTCCAGAAAAAATGAATTGCAGCAACAATGAGAATACCTGCACCATACTTCCATTTGAAATGAAGAAATCCCAGGCACTCCCACACAACACAAATCACCTCTTTCTCTGCTTAAAGATGCAAGAGGTAAGTGAAGAGATTGGCTCCCTGCAGCAGAGTTGGGAGCAAAGCAGTGATTTGGAGGACACACACATTGATTTGGGGTTTACAACTAGGGTATGCTTAAGAGCACTCAGGTTCTTACCTTTACAAAAATGGAAATATCAAGATCTTCCTGAAAGTTGTTCGTTTCTCCAAAGTTATTGTTAAGGGGAAACTTGAAGGAAGTTGAAGAGTTGGTAGAAGTGCTTTGTCTCTGACGAAACCGGAAATCCGGAGGAAAATCCAGGTTGCTCTCAAACATTGTGCCCTCTACGTCTTCATCTTCCAGAGTTGGGCTCATCAGATCCATCTGCTGCTGTGGGTGGTCTTCTTCAGCACCATGGTGAGATGAAGAATCATCTTCTCCATCACTTCCATGCTGAGAGGCTACAGAATCATGAGAGCTATCTTCTGAATTCTCCTGATAACCGTCTGTGTTTTCTGGGATATTAGTGATGGAAAAAGGGGATGCTGACTCTTCAGGGACTTCATGGTCAGAAAGATCACCACCTTTATTTTCCTCAGGATCTGAAACCTCAGAGACAGTGGTGTCGTTGGCATTTTGATCGATGTCAGTGAAGACTGGATCTTCCATGGCTGCTGGCTGGTGAGTGTTGCCTGCCTGCTGGTACCTTACAGACTACAATTAAAGCGAGATGCTGACAGACAAGGCTCCTCAGGAGGGAGCAGAGTCTGTGGTGTACTTTCTGAATGCTCAACTACACATGGCAGATCTCCAACAATCATTTACTGAGAGCCTTGAATCAACAACTGCACTTCCACCGAAATAAAAGGCTGTCTCACTTTTAACCCCTTTGTCGGTCTGACTCCTGGGAACTTTATCTCAGGAGCTGTAATCAGTTGTTCTCCCAGATGTTGCCTGGCTAAGTATAGCAAAAACCAGCTGAAAAACCTATCAGTACCAGAAAGCTACAGTAAAAAAAAGAAGTATTCTTACACAGGAAGTAAAAAAGAGTTCTACTGGAAATCTTATTTATGTAAAGAGGTAGAAATGCAGACTTCACCCACTTACTCATATTTTCAGCACAGAAAAACTCCAAGGAAAGGCAAAACTGCCTCAACACTACAAGTGATCATCTGCAACATTTTAGTGGTTACTTACAAAATCATCAACAACTGACAATCATTTATATAAAAACTACAAAAAATTATAAAGAGGTAAATTTTAACTATTTCCAACATTTCCACTCATTCACTTTGGGGACCACACATCTTACATTTGGCATTGTACTCCTCTCAACTATAAAGCAGGGCCAAAACTGTAAAAGCTCTCATGAGCTGCCGTGGGAGTATAGGAGAAGAAAGCAGTGAAGAGGTATCAATCATGATTACATATACATAATGCATCAATTAATTATAATTACATTTAGGTTATGTATCTACATGTCATAGGACATGCACTGCAGAAATCTAGTTTGCCACAGTTCCTTTTCTCTAATGAATGGAGAGACACACCAAACTGCACAGAACCTAAAGTGGGTGAATACTGCCAGCTTTAGCAGAGAATTAACTGCCCTCCTAGGGACAGATACACATTCCAGAGCAACTGAAATCAACAGAGCTGAAACTTCCCTAAGATCCAAACCTGAATTTATCAAATTATTATAAAGTTACCAATTTATTAAAGTCATGAGAAATTCAGGCCTTATTGGCTAAAGACTTTTTATTTCCATGTGTACTGCATCTGGATTACATATTTTATTACAAGAATTCTTATAAACTAATTATATTTTATCTTTTGGAGTTGAGCCAAAAGGAAAATGAACATGTTTTTCTCCTGACCCATCCTTGTGGCTTCCTGAGAGGTAACTCCCACAGCCAGGATGGATTTCTTAATGAAACAAAGAAGAGAAGTGAAAGAGAAAGACAGAGAAAGCCATCCCAGAGAGAACAAGAAAGGAACAAGAAGGCATTTCACAGGATGGAGTAGCAGGTGCTACCTGCCTGGGATTTATGACCGTAGTTAACTGCCATTACTCTTATACTGAGAAGTTTAGAGTACTACTGAAGTTAAATAACGAAAGCAAACCAATGTTTCATTTTAATTAAACTTAGAGCTCCTAGATAACCTGAAAAGTGCCAAGATCATGGTCACAATAAATTTTAATCACTGTAATAGTACAGTACAAAGATGCAGGTAAGTATCAGAGATCAATGAGATCTCTCAGCTCATGAGGACATTACTGGCCTGATGCAACTTAAGGACTTCAAGGATATGTTACCCACTACCAAGGCCTAATTTCAACTCTTACTACCCACACATTCTTGCCTGGCAAAAGTGGTCCATCAGCAAACAGGACAGAGCACATCTCTTTACATTTGCTGTATGTAACTCAGCCACAATTCCTCATGTGGAAATCCTAATTCAGAGATTCTGGAATGTGTGCTGTGCAATCTGTCTTGCAGACTTCTAGAACTCAAGACCAAGGCTAATGATAAGACTGATTTAAAATCATGAACTTAAATTACTGAAGTTCAAGAAACTTTGTAAAAGCAATAAAACAGCTGGTAAGTTTATAAATTCAGTTTCTTTTAGGACTACTTTTCACTTCTAAGAAAACAATTGGATTTCTTCATATTTTGTAGAAAGACAAATGTATTTCTGCCTGGGTCTGTTCAACTTGCTCTGAGCATGACTTTGGTCAGCAACTCCCACTGATCTTCAACCCCTTCTTACAGAGTGCTTGCAGGATTAAACTCGCTGGGATCATAAAATCTCCCTCCTTAGTAACTTGGCTGGCAAACAGTTTGAGGGAAAAAAGAACACAGAAATATGCATGACACAAAACAAAGAACAAAGTCCAGTTGCAGTCCAGTCCATGACTTTTTTTTTCCCTTCCACGAAGACAACATTTACAGGATGCAGCAGCACCTGCTGGAGGGTTTAAAATATCACAAGTAAAACAAAGAGTAAAAGCATAATGTATTATTTTAAAATAAATAAATACAGTTGGTGTGGGTTTCTTTATTGTGATTTATTCAAGTTCTTTGTACCCCTGCCCCCCTCCAAGAGCAAAGTATCAGTAAGTGTCCAGTGAAATGGGACTTCTCTCCTGCACAGAAATGAGAGGCAAGAGGTTGTATGAGCCAGGAGAGCAAAAAAATGGTCTCAGCACAACTAAAGCCTTCTGAGTAACAGTCCCAGCCCCAAAGCCACAAGAATGCAAGATTACAAAACAGGGATCACCAATTCCATCCATTCCCTAAACTCCTCTGCTCCCAAATCTAGGTGTTGAGTTAATGTGGAAGTTAGTAACACAACCCTTTCTGCTGCTAATTCTGTAATCCAGGTTATGTCCTTGACCATCTGGACCCACGTGAGCCATTGGTAACGCTCGTCACTGGCTTTGCAGAAACACAAAGAAGCAGAAAAACAATAAGCAGAAAAATTCATAAAAAGACAAAGAACATGAGCAATAGAACTCCTTATTTTTAAGAGAAGCTTATTTTTTACTTTATTACTAAATTTCTGATTTTACTTCAACTTTATTCTTTTTAAAGGAAGACATACCAGAATCAACAAGATGACAAGTCCAGTTAGCATACTTTGACAGAAGTTACAGTTTGTTAGTGGTCAGCACCTGGAATAAGTAAATCACTGATTCTTTCTACAGTCCAGTAGACAGTGATGAGCACCTCAAAGTATATCATATAAAGAGATGGAAATAATTATATCAAAAGGAGATGAAGATGGTTTTTAATACAGCCCAGTTATCAGAGCTCCCTACAATAGATGTGTCTGGTATTCATTTACAGGGCTAGTGTTCATCTACATTTAGAAGCTCATACATGGACATCAAAACTGAGCCTAGGAACCTAGATAACCGCCTGGTTCACCCTGCAGAGACTCACAGAGCTCAGTTCAGCAGCCCAAACACACAGAGACATTTACTGGTGTTTAAGTTGTTTGCTCAGAGCAACTTGATTTTTCTGAAGGATAAGGGCTCTGGCACATTCAGACTGCTGAAGCTACTACTGAAACTTCAGCTGTTCACTGTGAAATCCCAACAGAAATCAGCATCTCCACCTTGCACTTATTTTAAAATGACAAGCAGAAGACTGACTTTCAAAGAAATTCCTGCATTTCTAGAGTCAGTTACCCCTCACCTCCAAAGCTGAAGAGGAGGGTGGGAAGAAGGAAGAGTAACAAGAATATTAGACCCCTAAACGGAATACCTCACATATTCTCAGAGATTAACAATTAGAGGCAAACCCCCATATTACACTATTTGGTACAGATTCCCAAGGCTTTTACTTGGGTACACCTTTATTGAAGCAATAACTTGCACATATTCTAGATATTCCACAATACTGTAAACTTCAACTCATTAGTGCCACGAGCAGCTTCAGTGGTTCACAGCCCTGTTTAGAAATAGCAACCTGCTTCTACTGGAATTTCTCCAGTCGTTTCCAGTTAGATATTGCCATGATTTTAATGGTTTAATTAAAAGAGTCCTTCAGTTTTATTTGTCCTCGATGAAGATACTTGCACACTTTAAGCAAAGAGCCATAAATCATTCCTCATAACCTAAAGAAACTGAGGTCCTTCAGTTGATTGCTCTAAAGTATCTTTTGTCAGATAGAAGAGATGCAAAAAAACCCCTGAATCGTTAAAACACTCAGAAATCTTGGAAACAGCTGAACCTGAAACTGAATGATGGCAAAGTTTACTGTCCCTCAGAAACTGAGGGATCTTAGCACCCCGTAGGATCAGAGCCTTCATTTGCACTTAAGTGCACTTGATGCAAAATTATGAATGTTCCTGGCCATTCAGGATGTTGGTTTTACAAAAAAAAAACAACAACTTTTTTTCCTGCATAAAGCTCCAAAATTTCCAAAGTTTTGCAACATGAATTTCAAAGGACATTATCAAACTACACTGTGAGCTCTGGGAGACAGACTGGTCATGGTTTACAGACATAATACCAGGGACTTGCAATAAATTCATACCACTTTGTTTTCACTCCTGGCTGCACTCAATACCTGGAGGAAATCAACCACAAACAAACTCTTGTACCATTTCCAGCCTCAGCTTTTACTCGTGTTGTTAGCAGCACCTCATCTCTACACAGTTCATCAACAGTAATCCTCTATCCACTGCCAATCTTGCACTAAACAGCACAAGGACAAGACTTTACCCCACATTTTGTTCCTTTATCTGTATTCTATTTGTGCTGCAGTAAGGAAAACAAACACACCGAAGAACCATTTCAGAAGACAGTGGTTTGGTAGATGTTGATTATGACACATTTCACACAGGAGTCAGCACATCATTGAAGCAGGCATCCAGAAATCCATCTGTTATTCTGCTTAAACTGACCTGGACTCTGCTGTCTTGAGGGGCTGGTTCACGAATCCAGGACCCCACTGCAGTAATGGTGATTAATCTTCATCCAGATTTTCCTTTGCTGCTGGCTGCATAAAAGGCGTATTTAAAGCCAACACATCCATAAATTTCACCCTGCATATGACAGACATTTCTCCACTGGGAACTAGACAAACAATAGAAAATAATTTTGCATGGGACACTCAATTCTCACATTATCAACAGCTTTTAGTTGTTAAAAATATCAGGAGTCACTGTCAACACACATTTGAAAACCTGCTTTACCTGCCGCAGGGCCTAATTATTCCCAATCTGGATGTTTCAAAGCTCTTTATTTTTGATCTTCCAGTTCATTTTGTAAAACTTTACTTGGTTTGGTCTTCAAGTCCATGGTCAGAAACTCTATTGGAATACCTGAGAGCCTATGAAATACTGACTTTTTATCTGCCCAACTGCTCCAAGAAAAACATTTTTGTTTGCTGTTAAAATCTGGCATCATTTCAACAGCCTTGTTTATCTCTGAAACTAAGCACCCTTGAAAAGCTCAGCAACCCAGTTTCAAGCCCGTTTGCAGTGGAGGCTCTGGTAACTGAAATAAAGAAGGCAGAGATGCCATAGTCCTCTGCATCACCCTGTCATGCAGCCTTAGGGATCTCCTTCTACACAGTTTGAGAAACAGAAAGGTTAAGAGCCCTTTTTGTTTATAGCCTCCATATACAAGCAACGCTTTGGATTAAATGGGCACTAAAAGCTTGAGGTCTCATAAAGTTTAACAGCTGTTACTCACCCAGCTCTTTTATAGTTTCATGAAACGTTTATTTTTTTATCTCAATTTTATAAAGATGCATCAAAACACAGTAAATGACAGGCTAAATGACAGACTAAAAAAACTACTGAGCAAAAATGGTGACAGAGGTCTCCATCACATGGATAAACTTGAGAATAAGATTGGAACTACAGCAAATATTTCTTGTTCAATATTAAGTAATGAAAATATCCTTAAGAAAGCATGAGCTATT
The DNA here is from genome assembly GCA_013400955.1 of Drymodes brunneopygia. NCBI lineage: Eukaryota > Metazoa > Chordata > Aves > Passeriformes > Petroicidae > Drymodes > Drymodes brunneopygia. The sequence goes on along the minus strand of VZTZ01026497.1, from coordinate 414,861 downwards.
CACATGCAACATGAAGTTTTCATAGAATCACAGAATGGTTTAGATAGGAAGGGAACTTAAAGATCTTCCTATTCCAACACCCTGACATGGGCAGGGACACCTTCCACTATCCCAGGTTACTCCAAGCCCCATCCAACCTGGCTTTGAACACTTCCAGGGATGGGGCAGCCACAGCTTTCTCTGGGCACCCTGTGCCAGGGCCTCCCCACCCTCACACGGAAGCAGATTTTCCCTAGTATCCAATCTAAACCTGCTCTCTTTCAGTTTGAAGCCATTCCCCCTTCTTGTCACTCCATGCTCTTGTAAATGTCCCTCTCCATCTTCCTTGTAGGCACCCTTCAGGTGCTGGAAGGCCACAGTTAGGTCACCCCTAAGCCTTCTCTTCTCCAGGCTAAACAATACAAATTAAATTCATCTAAATTTAACCCCAAATTTAATTAATTCAAATAAATTCAGAGTTGCTTCACCTCTACAACACTGCCAGCTAGAGGGTATGGTTTCCCATAAATGTTGTGCTAAACCTAGCAACCACTGAGAATATTTTGAGGTTGCCTACCCTTTAGTTCCTGGCATTGACTAGTGGGTTTTGAGCTGCAAATGCTCAATTATACTCCAGCAGTAAATCTGTACAGCTTCTGGCAGCATCCAGTGCTTAGAACTGCAGCCTCTACAGACAAAAGTGGGCTAAAATACAATAGGGAGATCAAGGTGAAGAAAGGCAAAAATATCAGAAGTGCCCAGTTTTACTCCTCTTGATGTAAGCATACGTGTAATTCACCCATTTCTTGCAGACAAACACTGTAATGGAAACAAGAGCTGTGTTAAACACAAAAGATTCATATTGGCTAGGCCAGTTCAGAGTCCAGAGTCGCTGTGGTGTGCTGCCTGTATGATGTGTCAAACTGGGCACACCCCATTAGGCTGGGCTCATGAATAACTGAATACTGCAAATGGTTTTCAAAGCATGTGGGCAAGGGTAAACAAGAGATTACTCACACCTTTTGGGACTGAATAACTGAATGAGTATGCTGCAAAAGTAGGCTGGCAAAAGAGCCTCGATGCTTAAAAGTTGTTTGCATCTGTGCATGAAGTTTTTAACAATAATTCAATTGTAACTTGATGAAACTGGTCAAAATATTGCACCTGCCCTATTATGCATTCCCTGGAGCTCTAGTTCACTCTGTGTAACAAATATTTTTAAGGCACTACAACAAAGTAATTCATAAAGGACACGTCCCTCCCCCACATGATCAGCTGTCATGTGCATATTCACAAAGCTGAATTTGTGTAACCAAAAAGAGACTAAGAGAAGAAAAACACACAAAGACCTTGACTTGAACTTGACACATAGCACGTGAGTAGCTGCAAGAATTCTTATCTAACTCACCTGGAGTTTTTTTTTTCCCCCTCTTTTACAGGCCTGTGTTGTGCCACACCTGCTACATTCCATAAATCAAGGTGAATCAGGGGTGTGTCACTTTATTCAGCCTATTGTACCTCATTTTAGAGCCACTCCACAGCTGGCACACACAGGTAGCAAAACCTGCCTAACTCATACATATGTGAAAGCCATTAGGAAGAAGCAAGCTGAAATCTACACCACCTGCAGAATAAACATCTAGCAGGGTACACAGAATGAAATTCAGATCTACTTCAGTCGGTTATGAAGCCATAAGAATGTCTTTTTCTCAATTTTTAGTATGAAATTTAAAATAGTGATAATTTGTGCTCTGTGCTACTAAAGAATGCTTCCTTTCTCTATTTACATAGAGCTGCTCTCATTGTTTTTCAACATCAGTAACTTAACAGGTTTTGCAGAATTACTAATCCCTTCTCATAATAAAAAGGAAAACCATGGGAATGTAAACTATTTGCCTTGATTTATGAAGCAAACTTACACCAGGACCCAAAACAGATCTCAACTCATTGTACCACACACTGCTGCAGTGGCATTCAGAGTATATTCAACAACACATTGACCATTTCCTGCCTGTATTCTGAGTTTTAGGGTAAACAATTTTAATTTTTTTTCCACAAGAGACCACAAAAGGCGATGTGTGTGAAAAAATGTGAACAGCCAATTTACAGAGCTGTGTGACCGAAAGGGTGATGGAGTCATGGAGGAGTCACGCTGACAACCACTGCCTCACAAGGTGACAGCCTGGGGCTGCTGGGCACCTGCAAAGGAGGCAGGAGGAAGGTTATGGGCGTGCTGGGAAAACACAGGGACACTCCCAAGGACGTGTCCCATCACAGCCTCACCTCACGGTGCCCTTCTGCAACAATGGGACGCCCAGCAAACAGCCCCAAAATGAGCTTCATCCCAATCCAGGACAACACATCCCTCACAAACCCCTGAGCTCCCTGAAAACACCACGTTGCTTTGCTTGGACGGGCTGCATCCCACAGCCCCCATGGCTCCCCTCAGCTCTGGCCCCTTTGTCCCGGTGTGCGGCAGCAGGACCAGGGCAGTGACTGTCCCCTGTGCTGGGCTCTGCCGAGGCCACACCTCGAGTGCTGTGTCCAGTTCTGGGCCCCTCAGTTCGGGAAGGACATTGAGGGGCTGGAGAGTGTCCAGAGAAGGGAACGGAGCTGGGGAAGGGTCTGGAGCACAAGGCTGGTGAGGAGCAGCTGAGGGAGCTGGGGGGGCTCAGCCTGGAGAAAAGGAGGCTCAGGGGAACCTTCTGGTTCTGCACAACTCCCTGACAGGAGGGGGCAGCCAGGTGAGGGCCGGGCTCTGATCTGAGGTAACAAGGATAGGATAAGAGGTCATAATCTAAAGTTGCACCATGGGAGGTTTCAGGTTGGACATTAAGAAGAATTTCTTCACCAAGGGTGATTAGACATTGGGAAGGGCTGCCGAGGAAAGCAGTGGAGTCAGAGTCCCTGGAGGTGTTTAAGGAAAGACTGGACGTGGCACTGAGGGACACAAGGTGGTGATCGGTCATAGGTTAAACCCGATGATCTCAGAGCTCTTTTCCATCTAATTGACTCCGTGAGAGTGGAAATCCCTCATGGCCCCCTCATGACCCCCACGGCTCCCTCAGGACCCCTCTCACCACCCGCCCCTCACTTCCCGCTCCCCCCGCGCCGTTCATCACAGCGCCACGCCCCCCGCGCCGCAGCCAATCGGATCTCCCTCCAGCGGGCCCGCAGCCAATCACAGCGGGCGGAGGCCGCGCGCACTGACGAGCTCCCGCGCCTCCGCAGGGCCCGTCAGTTGTCGGTTGGGGCTGTGCGGGTGCGCAGGCGCTGGGCCCCCACCGCCTCCCCCGCTGCCCCCGGTCACCTCTGGTGCCGCCCGCGCGTCCCGGCCCGAGCGGAACCGGAGCGGGACCTCACGGTGGGGCCCCGGCGGGGACGGGGTTGTCCCGCGGCAGGAGGCTGTGGGGACGGTGAGCCCGGTCGGAGTGCGGGTGAGGGGTAGGCGCGGGGGAAACCGACCCGGAGCGCCCGGTAGGTCGGTGGTGCCGGGTGTGTGTGCCCTTTGCAGGCGGAACAACCTCAGTTCTGACCGAGCCGAGCAACTCCAAAATCCGGTCGGGAGGTTCGGGAGTATGTGGACTAGTGCTGGTGGCATTTCACAGCTGGGTTGTTTTTCTGGATTTGCGTGGGGTAGAGTTAATTTTTGATTAGAACAAGCCACTTGTGTATAAAAACACTAGTTCTGAGCGGCTTCGTAGCATTTCGAAGCGAACGCTGCGGGTTTGCGTCTTAACTGCGCTGTGGAAAACTCTGGTTCTGCTTTTTAAAGCACCTGACAACATCGACCGGGTGATTCGCCGCTGCGTTACACTTCTAATCTCTTTTCTCCTTTTCGTCTTTAAAAGGGCTGTGTCCTCCAAGTCCTCTGTGTTAAACGATGCCTTCGTGCTGTTTTTGACAATCCTTTCTTGTAAGTTTAGTATTTTCTGAAGATATTTTATATGTTGGAAAGCGGGGAGGTGGCTTCCTGTGTTTTGAATTCCCCTCACTGCTAGAGCTACAACTAGCATTAAAGCTCCTTACACTTTTAAAATAAACTCTGATGTTAAAATAAAAACTGATGTTAAAAATGTTGGAAAGACAGCTGCTGTGACTTCTAGAATCACAGTTTGTCTGCACATAAAGGATAAAAGGAACATAAAGGAGAAATTTGCTGGAATGAGGCTCTTCTTGAGAAGCAAATAGGCTGTCTAACAATACTGGAGAAGTTTTTGTGGAACCTGGAGCTTCACTTCCTCTTTCTTTAAGACTGAGAGCATCATTCTGTACCTTCCTAAACAAAGTGCTTAAGTCACACATAATACATTAAGAGGAGGGAAAAAGCTTACAAATCATACCTGACACTCATAATAGTCATGAATTCCTTGGTGAGAAATACTTACCTCATACCTTAGATTTTTTTTTCAAGAGAGAAAAGTATGGCATGTAAAGGACAGGTTTAAATGCTGTTATGGTAGATGAAGAGTAGCTTAGAAGGAAAGCAGTAGTACATGTTACTTCTGGTAGTTCTGTGTATGGAATAAGCAGTGAGTAAATACTGAATGGCTCAAAAGTCTTCTAGCAACTCTAGATGGTGGAAACAGAAAAAGGAAAAGTGAGATGAAAAAGGAAAATTACAATTATAGTAGGACACAGGCTTCTGATCTGAACAGTGATGTGTAATAAGAATTTAGGGCTGCAGAGGACTCTTAAATGTGGGTCTGGGATTGTTGAAGTGCTTGTGCTTGAACTCGAGGAAAAATACTGATTTTCTGTCTTGGAATGTAGAATTGTAATAGGACACACACAACAATGGAGTAACTGATAAAAAACAATTCTTTCTTTCATTTAGTCTGCAGTGGAAAAAATTCCACTGCTCATTTGTTTTAATATATTAAAAACTCTGACAATATGTGAGAAGCTTCAGGAGTCAGTAGGGAAATCCAGTGTTGACTTGAGTGGTTGTTTAGCCTGGGTGTTTTGGAGTTACCCTCCAGAAGGAAGATATGTATAATGTATAGCTAGTTAAACTGGTCACAGTAGAATTGTTTTGGTTATGTGCCTTGTGTTTTTAAATTTTTCAGGTGCATCTGATTACCTGCTGGGAGCACTTCAAAGTCTCCACAATGAGCTCCGTGTTGATGTTATTTTTTGCTGGAATGCTTGTCTGTTGTGCTCACTCAGCTGCTGACTCGGTACCCAGGTTGCTCCTCGTGTCCTTTGATGGCTTCAGAGCTGATTACTTGGAGACCTACAAACTTCCTCATCTCCAGGAATTCATTGGGGATGGTGTGCTTGTAAAAGAAGTCATGAATGCTTTTATCACCAAGACCTTCCCAAACCATTACACCATAGTGACAGGTTTATATGAGGAGAGCCATGGCATCGTGGCTAATGACATGTATGATGCAGATGCCAAGAAGAAGTTTTCCCAGTTCAACGACTCAGATCCCTTCTGGTGGGATGGGGCAGTTCCAATTTGGGTAACAAACCAACAGCAGGGAAAGGGAGCAAGTGCTGCTGCCATGTGGCCCGGTAGTGATGTAAAAATCAACAACACGACCCCTCATTTCTTTATGAAGTACAACTTCTCAGTGAATTTTGAGGAGAGAGTGGAGAGAATTGTTGCATGGCTGAACAGCTCTGACCCAGTGGTCAATTTTGCTGTGCTCTACTGGGAAGAACCAGACGCGAGCGGGCACAAGTACGGCCCAGACGACACCCAGAACATGCGCAGGGTGTTGGAAGAAGTGGATGAACACGTTGGTTTCCTTATGAACAAACTGAAGGCATCGGGTTTGTGGGATACTCTTAATGTCATAATAACAAGTGACCATGGAATGGCCTCCTGTTCTCCAAAGAAGCTGATTGTCCTGGATGAATGCCTGGGGCGCAACAACTACACCCTGATAGACAAGACTCCTGTTGCTGCAGTGCTGCCAAGGCAGAGTATGTTTGGGTTTGGGTATCTTTTAAGGCATGCACTGAGAATTAAATCTTGTTTATCTTGCCTCTAAAATGTACACAGTATGCTAGACTGTTCTAATGTTTTGCAAAGCCTATGGAGTTCATGTTGCAGAACTTGGACATAATGAGTAAGCTAAAGAATGATGTTTTATTTAGAAGTTTGTTTTGGCAATCAGTGGGACAAGGAGAGTTTCTTGTCAAATTTTTGTGGCTGATATGGATGACCTTGTAGAGGTGGTTGAGAAAGTAGAGAGATAACTTGGTGTTCCTGCTCTCTTGTTGCTCTCTTAGTCTATGCAGCTGTGATTCACAGTGAGCATGAAATAAATCCAAGTGTTTATTCAGAATAAAAAATGTCATTGTGTAAATTTCTAAGTAAGAATCTAGTCTCAACTTTGATCTTCTTACCACTTCTGCTTTTGGGAGTGAAACCTAAGATTTTGTACCGTGAATTCCATTTTTGTATCTCAGAGTGGTCCCCAACAAACATGTCTGAAATCATGACACTGCTGGCCTCTCCGTGGCCAGACTGATGAACAAAGTCAGTCGTGCAGTAAAAAAAAAAAAAAATTACTGCATTGTATAAAATATTGACTACTTGAGGAGATTATTGCTTTCTTTTGATTTCTCTGCTTAAAATTTGTCCTTCAAGCCCAGACGGTAAGTAAGTCCAAACCCACATCTGGGAGGTGTCTGATTTAAAATGAAAGCAAATTTTGCAATTGACCTTGACACATACAGCATTTCGTAAGGGACATAAAAAATCCTTTTCTATGTGTTTTTTTAAAAATAAGTGTTTTGAAATAACAGAACTTAAGTTTAATGACAGATAATTGTAGTAAACAGGAGTTAATTTCCAGCTGTTTCATGTGCAATTTTTTCCTTGGCAGACAAAGAAGTTGTGTATAACTTACTGAAAAATTGCAACAGTCACATGAAGGTTTATCTGAAAGAAGAGATTCCAGACAGATTCCATTATCACCATCACAAGAGAATCCAGCCCATAATTCTGGTTGCAGACGAAGGCTGGACAATTGTACAGAACGAGTCCCTCTCCAAGTGTAAGTGTGTATTCTTCTGTGGTTTGTGTGGGTAAACTGCCTTCTTTCTTTTCCAGCCAGCTGCAGGATGGTTCTCGTTTAGCAAGGGGAGTCCTGGCACTGTGCAGGTTTAGGAATAGTGCAGGATTTTCTAGAACATCCTCAGCTTGAGCCTGGAGTGTTTAACAGATGAGGAGGAGATGGGGAATATTCTGTTGCCTGAAATGCTTTGCAATGTTCAGCTTAATAGTCTGAATTATCTTAGGCAGGTTACCAGTCTGCCTCAAGCTTTCCCTGGAGTGTGGTTTAACTTTTTATTATATATAAAATATATATGTAGGGGTGCCTAAATCAAAGCTCGCAACAAACAACATTTAATATTACAGTATATGTACTAGGGAACAAAAACAAATGGCAGGAAGTACTAAAAATAGTAGGATCACAGCAGCATGTTTGAAAGACAAAACTCAGAACAGGTGTGTCGCTTCTCTGTGCCTTGCTAAGCTATGCACTTTCTGCCTGCTAGATGCTATGAATGTCAAATTACACATACATATATATGTATGTGTGTATATGTTTCCAGGTGTTCCACATGCAGGGTTTGTTTTTGGCAGACAAGGGGCATGTATAATTTACTGAAAAAAAAATGCAGCCATCACATGAAAGTGTATCTCAAAGAAGAAATTCCAGATAGATTTCCTTGTTTTAATAGTAAGAAAATTCAACCAGCAATTCTGGTTGCAGATGAAGGCTCTGTGTGTGTTCAGAAAGTGATTGGACAAGTTCTTGGTATGAAAATCCATTAATAGAAATTAAGCACAAAAGTACCAACTTCTGGAAAGTTTCTGAGCAGCCAATAGCTCAGGCTGGTTGATAGGTCAGGGATATCCCTCCTGGATGCTTCCCTCTACAACTGCTGTTAGAGACAGTGTTGAGTGGTGTAGAATCCTGCTTTTACCCAGTTTGGCTGATCTTACTGTCTTCCCTTTGCAGAATTAAGTTTAGTTTTTTTTCAGTAGTTGTACAGAAGTACTGCTTTTTAAGGCAGGGTGTGTTTATATTTTAATTTCCCCATGGATTTGCTACAATTCTCTTCAAATTTGCTACACGTAGCACAGGTGTTCTCTGATCAGAGTTCTCATGTTTCTGGTTAGATTCAATTTCATGTACCTAAAAATGGTTAGTAAGTGAATATTTATAAGGAACAGCATTGTATTAGTTGAAGTAAATCACTTTTCAAATCAATCAGGCAAGGGAGATTTTAGCCTAAAAACCTGTTTAAGGTGTATTGTCTTCACGGACAAAGGGCAGCACAGTGATTGCCAAGGGTACCAGTAAGTCCACACACCAGAATCCTACTTCAGAGGTGAGAAATTGGGAATTTTGAGTAGCAAATTTGTTCAAAACAAACAAGTAGTAAAAGGCAGGGAAAACAATCTAGAAACCTGTCAAAACAAAGAAGATGTGGTAATAGAATGGTAGAAAACATTAAAAAGGACTAATGGAAGATCAGTGAAGTGGTGACTGTGACCTAATCAGTTGGAATCTGGACATTTTGCATCAGAAGCTTCAGGGAAGCACCCAAGGAAACAGTTCTAAGGAATACTCCTCAACTGTTACTAAGAAATGGACTCAAATGCAGTCACTCAAATATTGTGCTGTGAGAGACTTCTTGCACCTTGGACAGGTTTTTCAGGTATGCTGTTAGAAAATTTGACAATGGCTGCTTTTTAGCTGTTTATAGTCCATCTTAAAAACCTACCAGATGTCCAAGTACTCCTGACTTTATAGACACAAAAGTTTTTGCTGTGTGCCTGCCAGAGGCACAGAGATCCTTTGTCTTTTGGTTTTGACTCTTTGGGTGTCCCTTCAGCTGAAGTACCTAATCCGATAAGCATGGATTGAGGATATTTAATAATCTTGAACTGAACAGTATCATGGGAAAGGTGCCTGATGTAATAAGTAATTAAAATGTCCACTCTGCAAGGAGAGATGACTTCCCAAAATCTGAGAAGTAAAAATTTGCATTTTAGCTACTGACTCATTGAGGAGTGGCAATGTCCTTTTCAACTTTGGCATGAATAATGGGAAGAGGAAAGCTGGAAATGTTAAGCACTGAAAGGAAGAGATTAATGTGGGAGGGAGAGCCATTGGGAAAGGCCAGTATGGGAAAAGACTTAGGGGTTTGGGGAAGAGGGAAGGAGCTCTGGCTTCCTTCTGTGGTTGCTCCAACAGCTCCTTTATGTTGTGCATTGGTTAGAGCACTTGTTTTGGGAGATGGGGAGGGGCGCAGTGGCTCTGCAGCAGAGGCTGTGACAGTAACTGTGTGCTCTGCCCGCTGCAGTGGGGGACCACGGCTATGACAATGCCCTGCCCAGCATGCACCCATTCCTGGCCGCGCGTGGCCCCGCCTTCCGGCGCGGCTACAGCCACGGCACCATGGCCAACGTGGACATCTACCCCATGATGTGCCATGTGCTGGGGCTCGCCCCGCGCCCACACAACGGCACCTTCGCCAACACCAAGTGCCTGCTGGCTGACCAGTGGTGCATCAGTGTCCCCGAGGCCATCGGGATCGTCATCGGGGCTTTCCTGGTGCTGAGCACCTTCACCTGCATCATCATCATCTCCAAGAACAGAGTGGTTCCCGCCCGGCCCTTTGCCCGGCTCCAGCTACAGAGCGATGACGATGATCCTTTGATTGGATAGCGCGGAGGGAGCCAGGCCTGGCTTCCTGCATTGTGATTTCAGGAAAACAGTTCCAATTTGCACTGGATGGCATTCTTTGTTTGATGCACTTTATCTGTGTAAAATACTGTACAGCCAGATCCTGCTGATTTGTTTGTGTGACTAGTGTCCTATAAAAATATTTTCGTAACAAAACAGTGAACAGGTGGCTTTTTACTGGAAGAGATGCTTAACAAAATAAGGATGCTTAGTTTTTCATTTTAAGCCTCTGAACACTTTCAGAATGAGACTTCAGAGTGTGACTAGCCAGGATAGACAAAGTGAATTTTAATATTTGTAAATGATAATTGCTTTTTGTATTAAATTAATATTGACTACATTTAGTGTTCTTGCACCTGTATTGAAAAGAAAAGCTTTATTGAGACTTTGGAGTTAGTTTTGTTTGGAGAGTATATTCTGGTGTGCCCTTAAATATGGGAAAAGAGAAGATCCAAGACTTTTGTTTCTACCCTAAGTCAGCAATGTGACAAGAAATTTCCGAGAAAGAAAACAGAAGTCAGTGATGAAAGAAACCTGGTGCATATCTCTTCTATTTTAAGCAATAAACTATGTGGTTCAGCACTTACCAGCCTGGGCAGGTGGCTCTGACATTTCTGGCTATGTGTCTCTGGATGACTCAGATCCACAGGTCCAGCTGGGATGGCACTACTGCCTTATCTCAAGAAAGTCACTTTAACCTGGGCATCTTTGAATTACCCAGTTTCAAGGGCTGCAGGTGTAAAATCACTGCTCCTAAACCCTGTGGAAAACTTCTCAGGAGTAAATTCTGCTGAAAGTGTTTTTGAGATAAAGGTGGTTTTGCCCTGTGTACCAGCTCATAATTGTCTCTTTAAGGCGGTTGTGCTAAAAAGCAACAGTTGAAAGTTTGATGTGCAAGTTGTCAAGCAAGGATTCCAAACTCTTATTTTAAACCCTGAAAATTTAAAGGAAGACGCTGGCAGATCTTACCTCAAAAAATAAATTCTGTATAGTGTTTGAGGTACATATATGCAATTTCTGGATGAAGACCAGAGCTAACTGTTCTCTTAATTGGAATTTTTGATACTTTGTTAATGGTCATCCAGTAACTTGCTATAAAAATAGTTGTATTGAGACAGCCTTAAATGGTACTTTATCTTTCAGTGAGATTAAATTGTTATTGCTAACTCAAAAAGAGAACTACAGTTACCAAGTCCTTTTCCTACAAGTCTGATGCTTTTAAAAAATAAAGTGACAGAGGTACCTGGTAGCAATGGGATTTCTCTTTCACAACTTCAGATTCATTGCAATTTGGTGTTTGCCACAGCCTTGTAGTGATCCAACAGAGAGGGAGGAAGAACTTTGGAGGGAAGGGGTTACTTTGAACTGCCCACTTGAAAAAATAAACTTGAGCTTTATAAATGTGTGGAAGTTTTAGTAATGTGTGTCTTCCTCTCTAGGGATTTCATTGTACTTGATTAAAAACATGATCCAAACCCAACCAGTTCTGCTTTTTTTTTCTTTCTCAAACTACTAATTATTACTTACTAATACTTTACTCTGAATTAATCTGAACTTGAAAGAGTTCAGATTAATTGAAAGAGGCTCAGGCCTCTTGAAAAATCTGTGCTGTTACTGACAGGGTACTGGATTTTAGCCTGTTGATATTCTAGAGCAGTAGCTGGACTGAACACACAGTCACTTCCTCATCCTGCCAGATTTAAATTAATTAATTACATGCACCAAAAGGTCAGGTTAATGAGTAACTACGAAGGGAATGTGTTGCAGGGTAGAACCTAGGCTTAGATATGCTGTAAAATGGAGGATGCTTGAATTCCTATGTTAGAGAGTGTTTTCTTAGGTTCTGGTAATTCTGCTAATCCAGAGTGGGTCCTCAGAGGGTCAGTCAAAGAATTAACTGGAGGTGCTTTGCATCATCTGTGTTTGAAAAGGCTTGACTGAGTTTACCTTTCTCGCAGACATACTGTTCTCTACCTGTGAGTTTTGGGGTTTTTTTTCTAGAAGTTAAAACTGATTAGGACAGTATTTTCTCCACTCTCTTCTCCTCCTTCTCCTCTTCCCCACAGCAGTTGTCACACAGCGTGTGCTCTCAGTTCCTCTGTGCATCCCCTCCCAGGCAGGTGGCAAAGTTACCACCAAGGCTTTGGTGACCAGAACTGTAAGTGCTGACTAAAGCACGATGGCAGAACTCTGATCTGAAATAGGAATGTTGCTACAGATGGGGAAATCAAGGTTGAAATGCATTTCTCCTCCTAGCTCTAGGCGCAGCCCTTTGTGATGAGAACTGCTACAGGCACTGAGCTGCTATGAAACCAGTGAAAGGCTGTGTGGTGGAAGTCCTTATCACCCTCTGTTCCTCCTCCCTTTAGCATGGAGATGAGACAGTTCTACTGTGGAAGGGGTTTAAAGAAGAAATCTAAGTATTAAGAAGTAGGATAAACCATATTCCAGTTGCACTGTCGATTATTTTCATTTCCAAAGATGTGGTGTGGTCTGTAAGGGTGCTGAGTGTTCTTCCTGGTGCAAAGGGTTTCACAGTAGCTCTTGTGCATCCAGTTTCATACAGATCATGTACAAATCAAAGAAACCTAGAAAAAACATCTTTCTCTCTTTAAGACACACAGTTGATTTATTTAAGGATGATTATTTTTAAAAATAGAGCCTTAAACATGACAAAACATTTCCACTGTCTCATTCTGGTTTGTGTGAAGTATTTCTCGTGAAAGCCAGTGGCTGATTTCCTTTGGGGCAGCCAGTTCAGACAAGAACAGCAAAGCCGTGGTTTCTGCTTCCTCAAGGCTGCGATAAAGGGACAGTAGTTTGTGGCAACATTTAATGATTGCTAAGTAGGCACAACTCAGCAATGGTCACACAGGGCATGTTAATTCAGGGGAAGTTCTAACCCTTAACTGGCTTTGCAGTTTTGAGGGGAATAGGGGCTATTTAGTGACACTTCCAGCACTGAAGGCTGGTGTTTCATTACATTGACTGCCTCCATACAGGAACTCTCCACAGTGGGTACAGAAGCCCTAAAACATCCACCCCTCTGGGGTTCTGTGCTTTTTGGGCATTGGCATCACAGAAACAGTTTCAGAACTGAGCTGATTTCACCTGACTACAGCTTTGAAACGCTGTTTTCAGTAACTCTCCACAGTGGGTACAGAAGCCCTAAAACATCCACCCCTCTGGGGTTCTGTGCTTTTTGGGCATTGGCATCACAGAAACAGTTTCAGAACTGAGCTGATTTCACCTGACTACAGCTTTGAAACGCTGTTTTCAGTAACTCTCCACAGTGGGTACAGAAGCCCTAAAACATCCACCCCTCTGGGGTTCTGTGCTTTTTGGGCATTGGCATCACAGAAACAGTTTCAGAACTGAGCTGATTTCACCTGACTACAGCTTTGAAACGCTGCTTTCAGTAACTTGCTGCCTACACATTGCCCGTGAAAATAAACCGACTTTGTGTACCTCCAAGGACCAGACCACAGATGTTTGCTCTCACATGCATGGTAGCATCTTTTATTGCAAAAAAACAGTAATGGAGGTTTGTTATTAGGATTCAGATTAGGATTTCATTAAGGAAAGGCTGATACCACTATTAAATTTATCATTTTCATGTGCTTGAAAAAATTTCTGTAGTTTGCCATCTAATAAATACTGATGTCACCTTTACTGTAGGGCAAACATGCCATGAAATGTTTGTGCAGCAGCATAGTTATGGTCAACACAGCATCTATGGCATTATTTAAACAGGGAAGAAGACTGGGAAGTAAGCCTGTTAAATTTCCATTTTACAGAACAACAGGACCCAACCATTGCACATTTGTCCTTCTCCCACGTGCAGGTCAAGATTGTGTTGTTCACACTTCTGATGGGTGTCCCTGTCCCTGCCCATGGCAGGGGGGTTGGAATGAGCTGATCTTTAAAGTCCCCTCCAACCCAAACCATTCTATGATTGTATGAAAAGCCAGTTTGCACAACCCTTCATCTTAGAACAGGCTTGGCAGGGCTGGGTTAATGGTTGGGTTGGATGATCTTAAAGGTCTCTTCCAACCTCAGTGACTTCATCTGATTTTTCTGCTTTT
>VZTZ01026497.1:222952-401059 GCA_013400955.1 Drymodes brunneopygia | reverse complement strand
TTTTTTTTTTTTTTTTTTTTTTTTTTTTTGAGACTGCATTTCTTGTAGCAGCATTACTGCAGCTCTTGACCAAGGAAGTCTGGAAGATATTTTTTTTAGTAAGAGAAACTGGATTCCCACTATTGGTAACCGATAGCTGTTTTTTCCATATATGACAGCAAGGTGGGAAACAAGAAGTCTATTATGTAAGAACTGTGACCTAAAATTCCTAAGTTCTATCACACTTCCAGTTATTTTTAACAAAGACATACACTTTGCAGAGTCCAAGGAATATTTGGGATGCATACAAGTTGAGACCGTTCTCCCCCAGTCATCTCCCCCCAGTTCAAGTTTGTTTTCCAGAAGTGTTTTAAATGAAGCCAGCATTCCGTGCTTGACAGCATTATAGCAAAGATGTATTTTCACTTCAGCATTTCCAAACAAGAAGAAACAAAGAAAACACTTGACATTTGTATGCTCCACAGGTCATTAATGAAACACATCATGCATCATTCTTGATTTCCAAGCTTAAGTTACAAGCAGTACACAGTGTACTCAAATTCTCTTTCCAATAAACTTGTTTGTACATCATAGATAGTATCATTTACACAGAAACCAAATCCCACATCCCCCACCCAAAAAGGTGTCTGACAAAATGTCACATCAGAGAAAAAGTCACTGTTTTTCTCCAGTGGCATCATCTGTGCTTTCAATTTCATTGAGCTCACATTCAGCAACTTAAAACAGTTGGGCAAATGTCCTAACTAGGAACTACCCAAGAGGTACCTGCAAATACACCTAAGAATAAATGAAATGTTTGACCCTAATCTGAAATACCCAAATGCTACAAGATTCCCTTCTTTTTTTTTTAACAAAGTTTTATTTTGCCCTCCTCACAGAAGGGCCTCACAGTGCAATACAGAACAATGACACCGACAATTCTCCCGTTCGTGTCCCCAGCCTATTCTGAGTATTATTGTTCCCAAACCCTTTGCTGGGGGAAACTTACTGCTCTACCCTTGGTGCATATTTGGGCAGGGAAATCTGAGTCCCAAATGACTGAACAACTGACAGACTTTGCCCCCTCCTTAAAATCAAGAGTCACTTTGGCTGATGACAGAACTACGCTTGCCACAATTAAAGTGAGGTTTAAGGAAAAGCTCTGAGATTACAACCCAGTTATTTTTACACCTGTCACGATCACTGCTATGAAATTACTGCAGTAAGAAGAATTTCTACTAAAGCAACATGATCCAAAGTGTAGAAGCTACATATAAGGGTTATGGCATTTTTATGACAATTGTCACTATTATTGCCTTATCAAAACCTGCAGATCTTCCTTTAAACACACACCAAGTTTGAGCTACAATTGATTTTTAAGCTTCAAATAAGTGAGAAAAGGTGGACTCAGTGCATCACTTAGCTCTGTGCCATCCACTTTTTGGACGGTGGGCAGTGAAGGGATTGGTAACAACTCAGAGGTTTGGGTTTTCTGCTCAGACTTCCCCAGTCTCTGAAAACTGTTGTGAACACATTCCTGCTGTCATTGTTCATCTGGAGCCTCTGCAGCACTCAGGTTTACCTGTGCCAGCAAATTCAACTTCAGGCACAGCTAATGGCCAGCTGCACTAAGAATCAGCCTTACAGACCTTTTCCTTCAGGGTTTTCTTGGGAAAATGACAACACAGGAAAACAAGGCAGTTCACAGCACAGTAACAGCACTGAGTTAGCTAAAGTTCACAGCATTTCATATACATCCCCCAAATTAAGGGCTGTCTTCCAACAGAGCTGCATTTTTCCTGCCTTCCTACAGCTGAACTTTCAGCATAACCCTTAAGCTGGGCTATTTCATTACCTTCCCTCTGAAGCATTTGCTGCATCCAGATGTGGCATCTGGAAATGTCCACATCTGTCTGCAAGACAGCTTGGTGCTAAGCAGGTGTCCCTGCCATCACAGAGGAACCCAAGAGATCTTCATTAAATCTGGAATTTAGCCCAGCAAAATGAATTTTGTACCCCAGCCCTCCCCTTGCAGCCATGGCCTGTCAGCCACGCTCTTGGTTTGGCAGAGCACATCCAAAGCCGAGGTGTTCCCATCCTTGCCCTCTGCTGGGGGCTGTGGGTACAGACATAAATTGCATTTAAAAATACTCAGTCTGCTACTTCTGCACTGATTTTGAAAGTTTCTTTCTCCTTCAGGCATTGTACTCAGCAACAAAGTGCTGAGAAATACTATCATCTCACAGGCAGAAGGGGAGAAGTCTGACAGTAGACAACTTTTCTCACTTCAGAACAATTTTCATACAAACTTTAGTCAGCAGATTCTCACCATTTAAGTGAGCTCACAAAAAAACCCCCACAACTACACTAGCAAGATTTATTGCCACACACAAAAGAATGAGAATATGTACCTTTGTTGACTCAGAATTAATATTTTTCCCCGACAGAGGCTTTCCTCTGGAAAAATAAACTCCCATCTTACACCTTTTTTTTATTATTAAAGTGTGTTTTTTTCAGATTTAAGAACGTATATGGCTTAAAATTTATACAGCTGCCCCTTAAACTGTGTGTATAATCCTGATCATCCCATTCCAAGGCCCCCCCAGGCAGAGCAGATAAAGCACAAGACACAAGTCAAACTCAGAATCTCCAGTAGCAGACCAGATGCACGCCCAGGGACAAGCCTGACAACACTCTGAAACCAGCCTGAGCATCCTTGTTCCTTAACTTATTCACCTCCCTCAGTACCACAGAAATAAAAGAGACTCCATTTGGACATACAGGTGTGGTGCTTGTACGTGTCTTTATCCTGTCAGCTGCATAGAACTCCTGGAAGATTTAGTGCAGTGTACAGGAAACAGAAAAAGTAAAGACCTACATTTACCTAAAATCATATTTAAACTGGTAAAAACCTATATTTACCTAAATAAATTTTTAAAACATTAAGAACCAAGAAGTTTAATGCTGATTGCTAAAGGCAATACCACTTAGATTCATATTTTGGGGCTACAATTAACACAGTAGTTTGAAGAAATAGATGTAACTCTAAAAGACACCTAGCACTGCATGACCTAGCTGAATAAGAATGTTCTTTTCTGCAGGATTTAACCCACCAAGTTATCTGTAATGGTGATCCATGCAAAAGCTTCCTTGGGCAGGGAAGAAAAAAACAAAGAAGTTTAGTACCGTTCAGTGACTTGTTAGAATCAAAGAGACTCAAAAACTTCTCAAAGAATAAAAGGAAAAAAAAAGGGTAGGAAATGAAAGGAAATTAAATCACCATTTAATAGTCTGTGAAGTACACCCCAGTAGATGTTAATTCCCTAAAAATAGCCATAATAAGGTATTTGAGGTCTATTGTCACTACAGCTCTACATACACACAGAGCTTTCCAGGTTTACCTAGGATATCTTCAAGCCCTGGAAGATGAAGTGGCTGCAGGGTGAAACAGGAACGTGCTCTCTCTCCATCTCTGGTCTGTACATGCCCCAGAGTACCAATGGATCAGCATCCATCTCCTTTCACTCCACATATTCATGCTGATCCACCTCCACTGTTTATTTGCTTTGTATAGGCTTATCTTAAGCCTCAAACAGGAAATAATCCCAGGTGTTGTTAATCTTGCAGCAGTGGCTGGGCAGCTTCAGTGTGTCGGATTTGCATGGAATTTGCTTGTGCAAGGACAAAATGCTTAACAAAAACTGCAGTAAAAACCAAAACAAGCAAGCTGCCCAGGAAGACTCCTACAACAGTGGAGTAGGAGTCTGCTCCACGGGCTCCAGGAACTTCCTCAGCAAGGATATCCTTCACAGCATTGAAGGAACCATTGTTGGGCAGTGGGTGGATGCCAAGCAGATGGCACAGTAAGGGGTACAAGTCTGTAGCATTCATGAATTCTTTGGTGGCATTCTTTTTGAAAGCAGGCCCAACTGCCAAAAAAATGGGATGCATTTCTGGTATAGTGTTGTCATATCCGTGATTACCAACTAGAAATAAAAGATAGATAAAGATCAATATCCTGAAGTTGCAAAACAAGCATTGAACAATTTCCTAGAATTAGCAGAATGCAGAAAAGGCACAGCCATCCTTAGAGAAGTTTAGAGGAATTGTTTAGATTGACAGCACAATGTCTCCTAGCAAATACCAAGTCTCAGAACTACAAAGAGAAAATACCTAAAAATCCCACAATGGAGAGCACTATTTAACAAAGAGGGAAAAAACAGTGAGCTCATATTGCACTAACAGCATTGCCAATGGCACACTGTGCACAATCAGACTTCTTGATTTTCCTCAAGGAAAAACTCCAACTTTGCAACTGGTCCAGATCTCTTAGAGGAAATTTTAAAAAACATGTAGAGTCAGATTGTCATGTGACTCCAAGGAGACACTTTGACATTTTGTCCAATTTTATGCCCCATCAACTCCTCAACAAGGAAAAAGAACTCACTGTTGGGTGTCCAGTGCCCATTCCTGACAGGGGTATTAAAAACTGGGAACATATCAAACACACAGGCACAAGAAGCTGCTCTCAGCAGCTACTGAAAAACTTAAGTCTTGCTGGTAATTCAGGTTCATAATCAGCAGCAAAGTTCAAAAGGTTCTCAATTATAAATGTAAGAACTGACCATATGACAACTGTATTTTAGGTAACCAAGAAGTCACAGTTCACTGTCTCCATGGTACCTGTAATAAATCTCAAAACTGCAAGGTGAGGAACTTGAAAGTGTTGGTGGTTTAATTCCCCCAAATCACCTAGAATGCATTTTTGACTCCAAGTCAAATGAAAATCACTGGTGTGCAGTAACACAATATCCAAAGACTCTTTGTAGCAATAGAATGAGGTTACTCTAATTGTAACACCTACACAAGCTGAGGACTTCCATAAAATGTTCTTGTATTTCCAATCCAAACCTTCTCCAGTAAATAAATAAAGCATGATAAAACAACTCAATTCACCTTCTACTCAACACATTCAGTTACAGCTTTCTTTTTTAATCTCTCAGGAAGTGCTTGTTGGTTTGCTACATCCTGAAAGACCTCAAGTATGGGGACACTAAAACATGTGTTAGATCTTATCTCAGTAAGTTTAATGTTTAAAGAAACAGTAAGTGCAGATCCTCCTCCCGTAACAGTAGGGTGCTTCCCATCCCATCAGGGGAAAAAATTATAAATTTTACACACTTCAGTTTTCCCTCTCAGCCTTAAAAAAAACCCAAAAAATGAACATTGGTTGATACTAGGAGAGAAAGAACCACATAAGGTCCCTGCCTTGGAAGATACAGCAAAACACTATAAAGATGGAATACTTACATAGAAAACCATCAGTCTTATTGCGTACAATTTCCCATCCTTTATCAGCCACTGCTAAGATGGGCTGAATTTTACTGTTGTGTTTGTAATGAAATCTGTCTGGAATCTGCTCCTTTTTATATACAGTCATGTTGGGATGAGCATTGACCAAAGCTTCATATACTTCATCCAGTTTGCCTTCAAACAAACAACAGAGACAAAAGACAAAAATTAAACATACCAGTGTGCCTACTGAACTCATCAGTAGTTAAAATACAGCTGAAAGAAGAGGGCAAAATGCATTTTCCCAGAAATGAAAGAGACAACAGTGTGTGCACAGAGGTTCCTGTGAGAAATCCAGAGCCTCAGCCGTGGTAAGATCCCCCTCAGCACCAGACTTCACAGCCTGTTCCCAAGCAATAACTGTTGCTAATTTCAGGAAAATCCCTCATTTCACAGTTATCAGAATGTAAGCTTCTCACAGGAATGAGTTAGAAAGCATTCAATTGTCTCCTGGAAAAGGAACCAAACACTCCTAGCTCCATGCAAAGCCTGAAAGCAAGGAGACAGCTCCTAAACCTGTTTGTGAGGCCATGGCTGCATTCAGGCCAAATTCTGTCTACCCACGAGTTGGCTGTGACAACAAGTGACATTTTTCATCTATTTTAAAGCAGTTTGCTTGTTGCTTTCCTTTACTATTCAATAACAGCCAACAGCATGAGCTACTCCTCTGTATTCTCAGTGCCTGCTCCTTTCTCTTCCCTAGTCACAGTGAGCAAAAACCCTCAAGAGCTCTACTAACACTGAATAAATAAGCATTTGCCACCCCCAATTTTTTGTTTGCTTATTTCCAGTTTCTGAGCTTGCCTTTCCAGTAAAAGCCACTGAAGAGCCACAACCAGTTGGTCAAGCTGGCTGGAACACCAGTGCACAGAAAGGAGGAACCAGAACAGACAGCCAGGAACACAAAAGCAAGTTCAGGAACTGACATCTGAGCAAACTTCTTCACTCCCAGGCTCCCCTTAAGGCCAAATTCCTATTGAGGGCCATGCAGGGCACACAGCAGACTCCTGGGACACACCAAATCCCTCAGATCTGTGACTTAGGTAGGTATTTGTGTGGCACAAGCAGCTGAATGCAGAGTGTGTTGCAGGCTCCTTTCAGCCTGCCATTTCCAGTATCCTTGGAGTTTTGAATAGATCTCAGTGAAAAAGGTTTGGGTGAAAGTGGTCAGTGTTTCTAAAGAAACCATCTTCCTTTTCCCCCTCAGTTCCTAGAACCCAATATAGAAATTCTGAAGGAAAATACATTAATTTATACATTATGAAGGAGATACATTAATGCTTCTTATCTCAAACTGGCACAAGAAAAAGAATCATTAAATTAAGAAACAAAGCAAAGGTCAAGATGAGACAGCAAAAGGGAAGATATCAGAGATAATTACAGCAACAAGAAGAGGGACTCTAATGCAGTATTTCTGGGACTATATTATAATAAAGTTCATTTTGCTATGCCATTTTTCTTTGTGGGATGGCAGGGAGAAGAAGCCCCACATATAACAAACTTGATGTTACCCTAATTATTTGAATTAATTTATTTATATGAAATGTAAGAAAAAGGCCAGCATCACCAGCTCTGGTACAGGTACCTTCTTTGTGAACATCTAATTAGTTCCCCATATACACTAATACACCAGCATGGTTAAATAATGGCTTTAATCCATCTTTTGGGGAAGAAATACACAAACAGTTAAAAGAAATTGCTAGATTTTTAAGCATTCAAACTTTTTCTCAATATCTCACAAGTTTTACCATTCCCTTGGTTTAAGAAAGACAAATGGAGTAACAGGTGAAGAATCAGTGTTATGTACTTAAGCATGTATTGGCCCATACCTAAACAGACAGTGAAATTCACTGTTTTATAATAAAAGTCACATCTGGTACCACTGAAGGAAAGAATTCTAGTTGTGCTCAAAACTAATTCTTGTTTATTGGTAGTGTAATAAATACCTGAGTCTCTGGGCAAAATCAAATCCAAGCTGTTTCTGAAATCCACTGAAATGGCTTTTTTATTATTCTGTCATCTAACTGCAGCAGATACTGTTTCTTTTCAGCATTTAGGAGACAGGAGAATCAAGTTACACCTCTTAAAATTCTCATTTACTGCATTAGGGATGTTTCAGCACTGAAGTTTACTTTTACAGCTTCTTTATTTGCTAATGAGAACATCCTGGTCAACCACGTTTGCATCTATGGGGATGAAGGTCCCAAACTTGGCTCTTTTATCACCACAAAGAGAAACAGCACCCAGCTACAGGGCCTGACTGCTCAGACAGCAGAGACCTCAGTTTGGGCATACTCATGTTTTAGCCTGGAGTATTCTTCAAATTAAAAATGTCAGGACACATTTGTCCATGCTCTTAAAGGTCACTTAATTCTGAAAAATACCCTCCCTGCTTGGGCATTAAATACAGAGTGCAATCTATCCATTAGTGATGCAAATGTTACAGAATTCTTAAAAAACACCTTTCCAGAAGGCCACCTTAAAACTCAACTTCCAAATTAGCACTTTTTTTGTGTGGGCAGGGGTGTTATTTTCCAGGGTAACACATTTGCACCAAGTAATTTACAGTACTTGATCATCAAAATAAAAAGCAGATGTATTAGTGACACTAAACATACACCTGACACTTCAGCAACCCTTCAGTGACTGCAACCAGATATCAGATTTCAATTCCAACATTGTTTCTGCCCATCTTTATCACAATAAAAATGGTATGAATGTAACTGGCTGGCTGTTCAGCATGACAGGGGGAAAAAAAACTCAAGTGAACTACAATAGCTGGCAGCTAATCAAATAGCCAACACAGGCTTTCTTTTTATCAAAGATCCCCATCTGTTCTCAGTTTACTGTTTGAGTTAGAAATATAATTCTTCCACTATGACTTCAGCATCTTGATGAAAGGCAGGATATGTAACATTCAGGTGTTATCTATCCAGAACGCCATTCAGCCTTGATAACGCCATTAGATTATCTCACTTCTCACAAGGCCTAAAGGATCCTTGGCAATATTAGTCAACAGCAAACAGATTTGCTCCCTTTTCTTTTCTGAAAGTTAAGGCTTTTGACAGAGCCTGCAAAAAGAACAAAGGAATCCTGCAAGTACTCCTTGTTCAAGACTGATGTCCTAGTGCCATCAGTGCTGCTACCACCAACTCAGTCTGTAAAGTTTGGATACTCAAGTACCTCCTACCTTCTTTTGGCAAAATGGCCACTGCAGGGGAGTGGTCAATGACTTTATAGAGCTCTCTGCTCACATATTGATCAAGCTCAATGAGCCTTTCTGAGGACGACTGTGACATTCCGTGATCACTGGTGACTATAACATTTATCACATCCCACAGCTTCGCTTTCTTCAGTTCAGAAATGAGATACCCTAGTTTTTTGTCAACGTCACTGATTATGGCTCCCATGAGTGGGTTCTCTGGGCCCAGAAAGTGGCCCATCTCATCAGGCTGTTCCCAGTACAGGAGACCAAAGTTTATGGGTTCTTCTGATGTAAACCAGTCAATGAGCTTCGCTACCCTGTCTTCAAAGGGAACAGATTCATTGTAGGGCATGTAATGTGTAGGCAAGACTCCGTGTATCTTCACATCTGTTCCAGGCCACATAGCAGCACCAGATTTGTGTCCTTCCCTCTGGTTTGTCACCCATACTGGGCTGGCCTCTTCCCAGAACCTGGAGTTGTGGGTGTTCATTTTGTTGAGGGAGAAGGTTTCGTTCAGGACAGGATCGTACATCTCGTTAGCCACGATGCCGTGGCTCTCCGCGTAGAGCCCGGTCACCAGGGTGTAGTGGTTGGGGTACGTCTTCGTTATGAACACATTCATCACCTGCCTGACGTGCACCCCGTTCCTCATGGCATAGTGAAAGTTGGGAGTGGGCACTCTGTAGATGTAATCCCAGCGAAACCCATCGAAAGACACCAGCAGCACTCTGGGCTGCGCTGGCTGCAGGGACAGCACACTTTGAAGAAAGAGTAAGAGAATTCCCAGGACTTTCCAATAACTGCTCATGGCTGTTCTGGAAGGTATCTGTCCCCTCTTCTGAGACAACATGGCATCTGTTGAGCAGAGACAGAAGTTGTCAAAGTCATAACTTAGTTTTAAGAAAGAGTGGCTAAAATATTCCTTATGTATTTATATACTCTAAGATATATTTTACAAATTGTGCAGTGACAGGATAAGGGGCGATGGCTTCAAATTGACAGAAGGCAGGGTTAGATTAGATACTGGGAAGAGATTATTTACTGTGAGGGGGGTGAGGCCCTGGAACAGGTCCAGAGAAGCTGTGGCTGCCCCATCCCTGGAAGTATTCAAAGCCAGGCTGGACAGGGCTCTGAGCGACCTGGTCTGGTGGAAGGTGTCCCTGTTCATGACAAGGGGTCAGAACAAGATGATCTTTAAGGTCCCTTCCAACCCAAACCATTCTTTAATTCTAATTCTGACCATAAGACTCAAGGACATTGACTACTCCTACCTATGACTGGCATTCCTTAGCTAACAGTCCTTTTTATGTCCTATCTGACAAAATATGACACATAATTGCACGTTGTACTGGGTTGTGCTGTCCTGGTCCAGTTTCCTCCTATTCTTCCCAAACAATTTCTTATTTAAAACTCAGATTATCTGCCCAAAGCAAGATCCCTGTAAGAATTCTCATACAGAACTTCCCTGTCTGTAAGTGACCTAAAATTTCATGCTAATATTCCCTACTTCTTGCTCAACAGCATCATTTAACCACAAGACCAGATATTGCTCAACCCAATCCTGCATTGTGGGCTGTATCAATATTGCTCAGAGTTCCCTTTAGGCTCCCAATTTTCAGCAATCCTCTGGGACTCAGTCACTGCTGAAATTCAGCTGGAAAACAGTGAATTTGTAACCAATAAATCCATCTTAATATTCAGGGTATAAATATCCTGGTGAACGTAAGTTAGAATGCAATAAGCATCTGAATACCACTGTAACAATGGAATGGGATCTGTGGCTGCCCCATCCCTGGAAGTGTTCAAGGCCAGGTTGGACGGGGCTTGGAGCAACCTGGGCTGGTGAAAGGTGTCCCTGCCCATGGCAGGGGGTTGGAACTAGATGAGCTTTAAGGTCCCTTCCAGCCCAAACCACTCTGTGATTCCAGGATTCTGCGACTTGCAGGCAGTCAAATGTTACACCAACCTTGTGTGTCTCTCGAAATTAAAATCCAGGCCTTGACTTCCGCTAAGAACAAAGTAACATTACAGAGACATAATTACCCTTTCAGCAAACAACACAGACCCAAAGGCTACAGATTACCTCAGATCCACCTGATGGGGATTTCCTCCAGCTGCACCTGAAGGACGAAGGGACAACACACTGCTGTGTTCATCAGAACCTCAGCTGCCAAATTAGACATAGCCCTTAAATTCCCCTGCTGGGGAGGGACAAGTATGGATTGAACCCCTCTCAAGTGAAATTAAGTCTTTACTTCTGAATTTTACACGACTAATGATCTCATCATAATCTATAATTCTATTATTCTAATTCCTTAACTGCATGCTCTTAATAAATAATAGATGATGGGTGGTTTGGTTTTCTTCCCAAGGCCTCCTCACACTGCTCTTCCCCAGATACAGCCTAAGCACTTCGACTGCGCCGGGTCTCTGCAGAACCGGGCACCACAAAAACTCCGGGGACCCGAGGGGCTCTGGGGGGCCGAAACCCACCGGACAGCCAAGGGCAGGAGCTGCCACACGGACACACGGACGGACAGAGAAGCGCTTCGGGCTACGCAATGCGGCCGCCGGAGCGCAGCACAGGCGAAGGCCGAGGCCAGGCCGCCATTCCCCACACGCAGCGCCCGCGCCCCCCCCGCCGCGGGCACCCCGAGCCCGGAGCCGCCGCGTTACCTNGGGAGTTGTGCAGAGCCAGAAGGTTCCCCTGAGCCTCCTTTTCTCCAGGCTGAGCCCCCCCAGCTCCCTCAGCTGCTCCTCACCAGCCTTGTGCTCCAGACCCTTCCCCAGCTCTGATCCCTTCTCTGGACACTCTCCAGCCCCTCAATGTCCTTCCTGAACTGAGGGGGCCAGAACTGGACACAGCACTCGAGGTGTGGCCTCAGCAGAGCCCAGCACAGGGGACAGTCACTGCCCTGCTCCTGCTGCCACACCATGGCTGGTACAGCCCAGGTGCCATTGGCCTTCTTGGCCACCTGGGCACAGCTGGCTCGTGTTCAGACACTGTCACCAGCACCCCCAGGTCACAGGTGAGGTGACTCGGTTGATGTTTGGGGCAGGCTCCCAGGTACAGCCCTTGTGCAGGAGTCAAGAGGGGCAGGTTGTAAGGGTGTTGCTGCATGTCTTAAATTAAATAGAAATTAAATAGAAATAGGGCTTGGGCAGGATGGGCTCGGCTGTGATGTGACTGTAAAAACAAGGAGTAAAATTCTTTCTCTGGATATCTGGAAGCGCTTCTTCAGTTAAAAATAATAATTTAAAAATTGGTTTTGATTCTGCTGGTTTTTTATCAGCCTTTTTTCCCTCTTGTTTTCTGAGGCTCTAAATTTTCCATTTGCTTCCCAGCAGATACTTTTCCCCACTTGATATCCAGACCCACAGCTATGCCCTGGAACGGAAATGAATTTATCCTTCCCCATCTCACTAGAATTTAAAGTGCTGAACTGAACAAGAATCCAAGCTAGGTTTCCCACCTTTCCCAGCTGAGGATCTGTGCTACATAGGAGTCCAAAGTCCATGTCCTTTGTACATACACAAACCCCATCGCACTTCATGGCAGAGTACAAAACCATTATCCTCTTATCAGTGCATGGGAACACAGAATCATAGAATTGTCAAGGTTGGAAGAGACCTTGAGGATCATCAAGTCCAACCATATGGAATCATAGAATCAAACATGATGCTTATTTATCACTTTATAGCTGACACTGCCTATCTGGTGAATATGTACATATTTATACACATGCACTGCCTATCTAGTGAATACATAAATAAATAAATATAATTTCTATTTACATATATGTGATACCTTTCTCCCCTTCACCCCAGCTCTAGGGATTGTAGTAGGGGACAAGGTTCTTTTAATTGTTTTCTTGATGTCTTTTTTTCCCTCCTTCATTACTGCTGTCCTGTTACAGGCGTGAGGCTGAGCTAGTCCGAGTCTGGAGAATCACATTGCTGCTGTGCCTGGCAGAACCTGTGTGGATGTGGCTGTTCTGCACAGAAACCTGAACTGGACCACACCTGTACCACAAAGTTCATCATCCAATTCCAGGCTGTGAACCCCCCCAGAAGCTTTGGAGACAGGGGAAAAAGGAAAAAGTTGGTATAAAACTGCACCTGTGAGTATTGAAATCTCTCGTTGGGTGTCCCTCAACAGCAATGTGCTGTACCACGCTGTTAGTAATTAGCTAGAAAAAACCGTGCTCATATTTACTGTCGGTTCAGGTTTGATTTTGGGCTCTCACTCGGATCCGGAGGTGTTGGGAACTGCCTCTGCAGTGGCTGGGATCAGTCACTAGAGGGTACAGGTGCACCTGGATTTAAGGAACAACATGAATAGCTGGAAATGCTAATATTTGCCTTGGATGCCAGAAACGGCTCAGTTTCTTAACACTGTTACAAAATGAAAGCAAAGCACGGACGAGGAGTTTGCTAATTCCACCAAAATGTTTAATACCATAATAGATTTTCATTGAAGTACAGAGCTAATGTGAATATTTGTACAAAATATGTGGTTAAAAATAGTATTGATTTATAATATATACAGATATGTCACATCCGTGTCAGAAATGCAGACACTCGAATGAAACCATGAGCAATGCTTTTAAATCTACAACAACATACACGAAATATTTCTGCAGCTACCCACAGCAGGACAATTTGCCAAACTGACACTTAAGGATCCACCAGTCCTTACAGATGGCATTTCTGTCAGAAGTTTCTGTACAAGAACTCTGCTCTAAAATGGATTCAAAACATTTACCTTCATTAACCCAACAGTGAAGAGAACACATCTGTGTGACACTTATGTAGACACAACTTTCTCGCACTAGATAAATGATCAATTACAATAATTTGTTAAAAGAAGGCTGATTTTTCTGTTGAGAATATTAGGGAAGTTTAATCCTTCTTGCTGGACACTCCTAGTGTTGTGAGCGAGGAAGCCCCTGATTCAAATGGGCCCTGAATACAGCTCTCAGGTACATGGATCTGAATCCTGAAGTCTGTTTAAAGGTTCTGAACATCTTCATTTTTCATTAACTTCAAGGCTGCTCACAGTTCACAGGTTTCCCAGCCCTACTCCAGCAAGAATCTCCCTAACAAATGTCCCTATTTAAGCTTTGTAGCTGCTGCATCAGGACACAATCCTATATTAGGATGAATCTTGCTGCAGCCCCAGAATCTCTGCATAGCTACTGAACAAACTGACAGAAGGAGAGATAGAACTCAGGCTGGTTGTTAAAGCTTTCTGGGCATCTCTGCAGTGGGGGCTTTCAGGGTTCCTGCCCTTTTATCCAGAGTGCTGCTGCTGCTCTGCCTCTAACAGTGCTGGCTTCCCTCCCCTCCAAGCCAAAGCAAATATGCTCCACACTTCAAATAGACCTGTGGGAAAGAGCTTTTACAACACTTCCTCCCTTGTCCTTTTACCCCTGAATGCTGCAGACTACATGTATTCAAAAAAAGAGCACAGCTACTGTTATAAAAA
Organism: Drymodes brunneopygia; assembly: GCA_013400955.1. Classification (NCBI taxonomy): domain Eukaryota; kingdom Metazoa; phylum Chordata; class Aves; order Passeriformes; family Petroicidae; genus Drymodes; species Drymodes brunneopygia. Next base: position 387,035 of record VZTZ01026497.1, on the reverse strand, counting down.
CATGTCTTTTTTAAGAAGAGCCTGGAATATTGAAAGCTGCTGTACTCCCCCAGAAGATGGGTTAAACCAGGAAAAGCAGTGTTTGGGGCTTTTGCTAGTGTAACTCATTATTCAAGAGCATTGCATGATGCTAAGTATAAATGAGGGTCTGGCTGGGACTTGAATCCATACCCAGTTTTGCTTTTTGATAAACCAGAACTAAATGTGATTTCTTAGGCAAAAGGGAACCAAGGAAATACAAAGGTCTTACATTCACACTGGGATGTGAGAGAAAGCCTGAAACACCAAAAAGTTTAGTGATGAAGTGTTTGCCACTAAAGGAGGACCAAAAATAAATTCAGTAAAGGTTCTTTAGAGGATCTGAAAGTGCTGTGACTGTGATCAGTGTGATCATCTGGGACACACAGCTCTCTGCTATCCACAGCTGAAGCCCTGAATTTCCAGTGCTGTGCCCAGTGCCAAGCATGATGGAAGAGCCACAGCTGGCATGTCCCAAACACAGCATTTCAGTTGGATGAAGAAACTCAGTGTGGTGGGGGAAGCTCTTTTGGTGCTCAAAGTGAAGAATAAACTAGGCCTCCTGCCTTCCACCTCTAAAAGAGGTGAAATAAACCTCATAAGAAGCTCACTATTACTAGTTTTTCTAATTAAAACCCAGAGGGTATGGCCTGTCCTTTCCAAAGGAATTAAAGAGCTCAGAGTTTACTTCTCCAGTAAGACTTCTTAAGTGGATCTAATTTTCAGAATCATGAACAATCATCCTTTGAGAAAACGAAGTTTTTTATGCCAGGCACACAGAAGAACAAATAATTTTTTCAAATCCAGATGTGAGCAATTCAGTATCAGAATTTCACAGGACAGTTATCAGTAGACTCATCTCCCAGTTTCCAGTTCTTTGCAAGACCCAGTACAAACTGATGCAAGAGACAACAATTAGTTTCAATTTTTATAATAATGAATGTTAACAGAACTCTTTCCCCAGCCTGGCTGGCAGCTGGATGCCCTGTTCCTTGTCCAAGCACTCATGGCCACAGCATCACCCATGATTATAAAAGCATAGTGAGAACCACATCAGGGGTCTGGGACGTGCTGAGCTTTTGCTCACCAGGGACTGCACTGCAGCTTTTTTTTATGTACACTGAGCCAAATCCACAGCAAACCAGAGCAAGTTCACATGACTGTGAAACTGCAGCGGCTTAAAATGGAACATGACATATCCTGCCAACAACAAGGCTGCTTTCCTCCTAATTTCTACTGAAACAGAGTTTGGCCTATGTCACACGTTTAAGCATTTTCAGTTCTACCAGGGGTATACACCACACTACTCAGTTTATTGATATAGTTTAACTCTTTAAATGTTGCTTTTCCAAACGCCAGTGCAAGCAGAACACAAAAATACTGTTTGCCATATTTATTATTTTAAACTAAGCTCTGAATTATACAAGTGTAAAAGTGATTACTTAGCCAGTAGCTTGTTAATACTCCTATAAAATATGACTAAATAGAATATTTCAAAAGTTATGTACAATAGAATGGAAACGCTCATGGCATCTGTGACAGTGCTCAGACAAACCACTGGAATCGCATCCTGCCAGGAGTTCAGTCCATTCCTTGGTAACAAACAACCTGTATTTTTGCTGAAAGCTTTTACAGTGTTGCTGAATGGGACAGAGAGGGGAAAAAGACCAAAATAAAACCAACCCACCCCTCTCACCCAATTTAGGATCAAATTAATGCTGCAAAATTTATGCAGGAGGAGAATTTTTATAACCTAAAACACTTTACAGTAACTATGGCTGTAGTCTTGCTATGGTTGAGGAAGGGATGCTCTTGCCATATTTTCTTGGCTGAAAACAAAGTTTACTGGAGTGTGTCTGTGTATGTTAGGAAAGGGGTAGTTTGCACACCTTGTCTTAATTACAAAAATCAAGGCCACAGAAATTATTTGTTGTTTTGTTCCAAAAGAACAGATTCTAAAATACCCTTTCTCCATGCACTGGAAATATTTTCATGCTTTGAACTGTACTGAGGAAGTCATTAAAATGTCAGTTTCATATCAGAAGAAGTCAGAAAGGACAAGCAGGCAGCAGGCAACAGAAACAGCAGTTGTACTCCCCTGATTTCCTTCGTTTAATTTCCAAGGAGCAGCAGGAGCCATGTCCACCCATCAGAGGCCCCAGGGCATTGCCTCCAGCTGCTCCCTCCAGCTTCTGCTTTGGGAGGAAATTACAAGGTTGTGCCACCGTGCCTCAGGAGCCACAATGTAACACTGAGGCTCCATTCTGCCAGGGTTCCGGCAGGAGAGACCCCCTGACACCCTGTGAGAAGGGCAAGTCAGAGCGACTGACCTCAGAAAAGCAAATTCCCACTCAAAATGAGTAGGGATTTACTGAATAGGACAATTCCCCTTCCAGGTAGTCAGCATTTTTTGAAAGAAGCATTCTTTCCATGTCAGGCCAGAAACAGCCTTTAGTAAAATATCAGCATCTCTCAAGAGTCTAAAATGCTGATACTTTCATGATAGGGACATGAAACACTTTTTTGTTTATGATGACCATTATTTTATCACATACAGGTGTATATATAAGCTATGACTATATAGGCTGCTTTGAGTTTTCAGGTTTGTAATTGTGTTTCTATTTTTGTGCTTGAAGCAACGAGCCGTGTCCTGCTGCCTCCTGGGAAGTACCACACAGCTTTACAAAACACAGAGTAGTCTCTGAACGGGGCCTCGTTTTAAATCTGTTTGAAAATGCACTTTGAGGAAAGAACATTTAAGGTCCAGTGCAGTGGTGTAGTTTTATACCATTTGAAGCCAAAGTCCTTAGTTCAGAATCATGTCTCTCCAAAGTTTGAGGACATGGATACAAGGACAAGATTTGGCCTCCTACAGTCTTGCCTGTAAAAAAATCCATTGGTGATAATCTCTGATAATTCACATGTTTAAATCTTACTATCCCTGTTTATACTGGGCTAAACCCCGTGGACATCAGCGCTGGGTGTGTTCTCAAAAAAGCCAGTGATGTTACTCCTGGAATATCGTTCGTGGCCTAAGACGGTGTTTTCAACAGGATACATTCCTAGGGCTGTGAGTGACAATTTGTTTCCTTCAACCAATTTTAAATGTATCACTGGTAAAATGATTGCGGTGGCACCTCTAAGGAGTTACTTTAAGGAAACTTTACACAGGTATCATGAGGACCCTAACGCCCCATTTTCTGTTCAGTCTCTGCTGTATTTAATGAGCAGTATTCTATCAGTGTAACACGCACACAACGATGTCCATAATGCAGTAACAATTATCACATTATAGAAATGCGCTGAGTGCTGAGTAAAGAACTACATCCCATCAGGAATATCCGGGGGCTGTGGTAGTCGGAGGCTGAACTATGTCAGAATGACAAGTCCTCATTCCCAGATGTCCATGCACGTTGGGAATGCCATCTCCTGTCCTCAGTGACAGAGCAACACTCCTGTTGTCCTGGAAGTGTCACCGAGCCAAGACCCTGCAAGGGGGACTTGACTCTGCTGAAGCTTTGCAGCCTCGCTGCTAATTAAGGGTGTGATGGAACCCTCCCTCAGAAACCAGATCATTAGGTTTTACGACAAAAATCTTGATTACAGAACCTAAGCTGACTTTTCAGATCCTAGAATAAGCTTCCAAGATGTATTTACTTATTTTAAGCTGTAAAGGATTTTAAACCATGGAAGCTCACTGTGCCATATTATGGTCACTTTGGGGAGTACAGCTGCAGCTAATTAGCTTAAAAATCCCACCATACCTTACACATATGCTCAGTTTCTGCAGTAATAATTTCAGTGGAACTACTCATGTGCATAAATTAAGCGCATGCTTAAATATATGCAAAATCTGAGCTCAAATGTCTAGAAAATATGTTCTCAAAATGACAAGTATGCATTAAAAAAATAAATCATCATGGAAGGTCTGCCAGACAGGGAATCCAGGATCTGTCTGCTGTCAGCCATGATGCAAACACAGAACAGTTTTTGTAACCCAGTATATATTGCAAGTGAAAGAAACATGCAGGACGGGGTGAAAAAAGGGGATTCAGTTGCATGCAGTCTAATTTCAAGTGTGTAATTATGGTCCTGTTTTCTTTGGCCTAAAAAAAGAGGAAAAAAAAAAAGAAAAAAACCAACGAAATAATTTCAACTAATCTCTGCTCACCTCCACAAACCAAAACTGCATACAGCTCAAAAAGGGCTTTGAAGCACAGGAAGTGGGGAGGGAAAAGGACTGAATATTAGAGATGTGCAAGTAATTACTGACAATTTCAGGGCTATTCACCACACCACTAGGAAAGCATTCAGCCTGTATCATTACTGGAACAGACAGCTATGACAGAGAGCAAGGAATCCCTCCCTACATGAGCAGTCAGTCAGCTCCTCTTCCTCAGACCTGGACAGAAGCACCACTCATCCCTTGATGGAAGATAAACTGACAATCCCTGCTGATATTCTGGCTCCCTCCTCCTCAGAGAGAAGGATCCACAGACACCAGACCCCCCAGCAGCTGCTGCCTCTCCCCTCAGCCCAGAGAGCTCCATCTCACATCCCTGCCACCATTTCAGACCACTGTTCTCTACAGCTGTTGCTGGAAGAGGGTAGTTTTCTGTTGTTTCTGAAAATGTTGCAAAGATAGTATTCCTTACAAAAAATTCTAGGGGGGTGAAAAGGCCACCAAGCTGCTAGTAGAGTAAAAACAACACACCTACCCCCTTAAAAAAAAAAAAAAAAGGAAAAAAGGAAAAGACTAAGGTCTGTTGGGAAGTGAGGAGGGCAGAGGAGCAGGCTGCTTGATGAAGGGCAGTAGCAATTCTGGGAGTTTGAATATCAAGCCTGACATGGGCCGAATTCCCACCCGAACATCTCTCTGATAGTGGTGTTTCAGCATGCAAATTATAGCTGTGAAAAGAACCTCAGACTGAAACCCTCCCTTGTTTCCTCCGCCTTGTTTTGTCCTTTCCAGCTAGATCTATCAGTTGGTGTGTGATATGGTTACAGGTACAAAGATCTTTTTCCTAGCCCTTTTGTTACAGAGGCTTGATTACTGTGAAGGGGTTTCAATGACCTTAATGTCCCGGTGCTCAGAAGGCAAAGGCTGCCTTTCAACAGAACAAAGCAAACAAAAACCAAGAGCTGTGCTGGAGGAGAGAGAAGTGCTGCTTCTGCCGGGGAGGCTCAGTTAGATACAGGAGGCGGCACACCGGGGCGTCGGGTTTGGATGATTTTTGGCTTCGGAGAATTCTTTGGGTCCTCGTCTTCTTCCATGTCGCTGTCGCAGACGTGCACTACCACACTGGGAGTGGACTCTGTTCCTGCGTGCAGCTCGTATTTCTCTCCTGGAAGCAGAGAAAAGCAATCACATCAAAAGATGGCAATCTGAGTAGAACACAGCCCGAGGCACTCCTGGACTGCAGAGTACTCCACACCTGGGTAGGGAGCTGAGTGCGTGCTGCTCCTGAACACGAGTGAGCAGCAGCTCGGCTGGACTCTGCCAGCTGCCACAGCCCACCCTGGGGGTCCTGCCCCGGGAGGCAGTTTGATCACAGGTCTGTAAGGCATCACAAAATATACATACCCTCGTGTCTATGATGGGGTTTGGCACCAATATTGGTGGTAAACAGCACTGAAATAAACCCCCAAAGTAGGCAGAGGAGAAAGAACACAGAAGTTCATGGTTAAAAAGATGAACGGGAACCAAACCTATCCAACCTTTCGTCTGAAGTCATTTCATACCTGCTGGGTTGGGGTTGTTCTTTATTTTTGCTGTGGCATTCCTTCAGTTCCATTCAAAGATCACTTGTTGCCCTCAGACAGATTTCAACACTTAATCTAATTCCTCCAGAAATAAAAAAAACCCCATATCTCTGCTCCAGATGGATTTTGAGTTTCAAAGCTCTTTAGCTGGGGCTGTAACAAATTTTGTCTCTGCAGATGAGATTACAGAGCAGTCTATAAATGTTCACTGGAGCAGGCTGAACGCCTAAACAGTACATTATATTTTCTAACTAACTACATTCCTTATTTAAGTCTCAACACAGTACTCCTCTGAGGAAGATTAACATAGCTTTTTTTTTTTTTCCCCCACAGAAAATATTCTGAGCTGGAAGGGACCCACAAGGATCATCGAGTCCAACTCTTAAGTGAATGGCCCAGATGGGCTTGGGTGGTTACCTGCAAAAGTCTACAAGCAAACAAAGGATCAGACATAGGACTTTCAGTCCTGAATTCAGCCTGTAGTCACTACATGTATTCCAGATTGTACATGGGATATAAGGAGGAATTGGTTATTAAACTCCAAGAAAATAATTTAAGACTTCTAAGAAAAAAACATTGCTTGCAAGATTTTCTGAGATAAGAAAGGTGAGGCCCCAGCAAAGCCAGCTGTCCTCTGTTTGTGGTGCAGTGGCTCCTAAATGCTGCACCACTGGCAGAACCTGGCAGTGCCAGGTGTTGTACCATGGAAACAAATGGCAGTCCCTGCCTCAAAGCACTTGTGGCTTGTTGATGGTACTACTTTGGAGTTTTATTTGTGGCAGAGTAATTGATGTGAGGAAGGGGTTGCAGATTTGACCCTGCATTAGCACAAGCAGCTCTGGGACTGTGCTCAAATGCTGTTTATGCTGACAAATTCCTGGTCCAAATAAGCCTGGGTGGCTTGAGACTAGAGGACAAGCTGTATTTTTGCCTAAAAACAAGGAGGCAACTAGTGAATAATAGCTATAAGCCAGGCATCTTGCTGTGAGAAATATTTTACTGCTGTGATACCATTAATGTTGACATTTAACTGCTCTATTTTTGGCAACCTTTCCTCTGAATCCAAATCGGGCAAAGCATTACAGGTCTTGCTGATAGGCTAAAATATAAGAAGAGGAATAGCTTGGTTGTGCTGCATTGAGGAATTATACGGTTTTTCTTTGCCCATTTTCCCTGCGGGCCCCAGCTAATTCCTCAGCTCTGGGCTGACGTCAATGCCGGCAGCCAGCGCCGGGGGCTGCATTGGTCACTGTCACCGCGGGCAGCTCCGCAGAGCCGCGCACACGCAGCGCCCGCCTGTCCTCCCACACCAGCACCGCCGAGGAAACCAGATTCACTGCCCTCTTAAAAGGTAATAATCCCAGTTCAAATACCACATTCTTTTACTGCTCAAGTCCCTCCCAGAAGGACTTTTCCCACTGAAAAAGAACAGTGGGGAAAAAGTACAGACGCAAGGAAAAAATAATCAAATGCCTCTGGCACAAGTAACTGCAGCAGCAATTAATGCCACTTTGCAAACCAAAATGTGATGCACTCATAAATTAGGTTTTTAAGGCATACAGTTATTTCTGAGCAAAAATGAGCTGCAGACTCTGTTCTGTTCTCAAACAGCACAAAACCTTTTCATGGCTGAGTTAGGAACAGGACAACAGTAACTCTGAGACTTTTGTGCAGCTGTATATTGTTCCAAACGTAATCGCTGTTTGTGGAAAAACACTAAGGTGATAAGCACAAAATAAAAATCCAGTAGATACAGCCAGATAAACCCTTCCCTTCTGCTGTTTTTCTACATTTTTTTCTTTCCTCTTAAACAACATTTCCAGCATAAAAAAAAAAATGAGCTAAGTCTGCAGCAGTTCAGCTACTGAAGTAATGGTTGAGTCACTGGAGTTTTGTTTACAAGACCTAGGTTGTCCCAAGCTGTGAGTAGCAAGTTGAGTTAACACAGGTAAGACTCACCAATTTCTGTAATACCAACCAAGCATTTGTCCAGTGACCTCATTCAGCTGTCTCTGACATGGCCTCCTCTGTGTTCTCAGGCCCTACACTGATCCATGCTCCTGCTTCTCCTGCTTGCCTGGAGAATTCTTACAGGCTAGCTAAGGCAAAGGATTCTTGGGGACAGGGGTCTTTCTCTCCAGATGTCTTTGACCTATCTCTGTCCTGTAATAATAATTTTAAACCTTCACATAAGCTAACAGTGGCAATTCACATAAATTTACTAAGTTTCTAATACAAAATTTATCCAATATACTTGAACATGTAACCTCTTCCTTCAGGGAAGAATTCAGCTGTGGCACCTCCACTATATAGATTAGTCAAAAAAACTTTCTGATAAGCCTATGAAAACTGCAGTGATGTTCCTCTCTATTCATTTGCTTTGCATAAGAAAAACTTAACAATAAGCCTCACTTAACAATAAACACAGCTGCTTTTATGTCACTGGGCCCTACCTTTTGTGAGCACGTGAGCCAGGAGTAAACCCACAGCCTCTGGTTGTTGCAGAATGCCTTCATCAGAGGAGGCCCACACTCTGTCCTGCTCTGATGAAGGCATTCTGCAACATCGGGTGACGCAAGAAAGATGACCACAGAAGCAACTTATGATATTTCAGAATTAAAAATAATGGTATAGGATTTTCTGTCTCTTTGTGAGTCAGTACTGTGACCTTTTGTTGATGGTGTAGCTCCAGTCTAACAGGGCCCTTTTGTCCAGCAAAGACCATGTTCATATACATAAACAATAATGAACAAATGCTAATGATAACGTGTAGTTACCTCATCCCTAATTCAGACTCATGAGCAAAGGTTAATGAGTTCAGAGCTGCCCATTCCATGTAAATGTGGCATTAGCAGCATAAAAATACCTTCCACTTGCAGTCCCTTCATCCAAATGTTTTGCAAATAACAGGAGGTCCTTTGTATGAATGCATGTTTGTGACAGAAGAGTTACAGCCCATCCCAAAAAATACCTCCATAAAACACCTCTACAGCACGGATCTGCCATAGCAAAGCCCTGGAAGCCCATTTCTGACGTTGCAGGAGCAGGACACCCTCCTCTCCCAGCCAGAGGAAAAATTTTCTCCATCCAGCAGCTCTTCTGTACCCTGCCCCAGGTAAAAGGAGAGAAGGGAAAAAGCAGCCAAAGAAGAGCAGGGAAAGGAAGGACAGAGATGAAAAGTTTTATCTATCACCATTTGTTTGCCTCTCCACCCCCTTTTAATCCTTCCTGGGAGTCATATGAAATGTTTACGATTTCCTTTGAATCAGTGATGACAAACCCAAGAGTTTGAACCTGGGCACAGAAAATCTGCCTTGTGAGACATGGTTTGAAATCCCTGTGTATGGCATTTCCTGGGCAGGGTACTGCTCTCACCTGTTTTCCTGTTTCCTAGGGAAGGGTGAACCAAACCAAGGGTGGAGCAGGGACAGGTGCTGTGCATTCTCCTCAAGAAGCCTAGCTAGAGCATGGCAGGAACAGCTACTCCTACAGCTACTCCTGAATTGCTCAGAGACAAAAATGAACTCCAGACCCAACAGCAAAGTGGCAGCTGCCAGGTCTCTTCTTGTGTCCCAAGAGCCACCACTGTGGACTCAAGAGCCACCATGTGTGACACTTCAGAATGGCGCTTTCATAATGTGAAAACGTATTGCACAAGACCTGAAGTGTAGCCTAAGGTGCAGAACCTGCTGGAATGCTGATAAGGGACCACATAACATGGAGAGAAGTGGAACTGGTGCAGTCTGTAACTGGTGCAGTCAGTACTGGAGATGGTGCCCTGCACTGCTTTTCCAACAGTGCCTGAGGGTGTGAAGGCACATGGCCACTGACAAGACTGCAAAACTGCACCAGAGAGTGCATGGAGCAAGCAAAATGCTCAGCACCCTGATCTGTGCTGGGTGTTAGTGTACAGTGCAGATCCCATCAGTGCAGCTGTGATCTGTGAATCAAACCTCTGGCAGAAAAGCTATTTCTCTGGGCAACCACAGTGCAGGCAGCAGGGGATGAGGCTGGCAAGGGGAAGCCAGGGTGGCACCTGGGATCCTGGGGAAAGGCACTCTGCAGTGCAGAGCTAGAAATGAGGGAGTACAGGGCAGTTTGTTGTGAAGAAAGAGGCACTGGAGGAAGGAGGGCAGATATGGGCAGGTTGGGGGGTGGATAGGGAGAGGGAAGGATTGCCTTCTAGAAAAGAAAGGTCATGTTCTAGTGCAAGAGGATGGTTTGTAAATCACTGCACTAATAAATGGCAAACAGCTGTCTTTCCTTTGAGAGGAGCAGCTCTGCTGTAGATACAGCCTGGACCTGGAGACTCCCTCTCCCTGCACCTTGCAAATGTTTCTCATATAAAGTATATCTGCAAGGTGGGGTGGTTGTTTGGTTGTTTGCCTGTCAGGTCCAGGCTGTATCCTCACCTGGCCTAACTTGGAGCTAACCTTTTCCTACAGGAATGTTTGCAACCTACCAAGCTGTTCTCTAGTCTAGGCCCTGATGTCTTCAGATCTTCATCAGCATTTCAAACTACTGCAAGTTCTCTTGACAGCAGAAGTGTTTTCCATCAAACTGATTAACAATTACAGTCCTTTATTTGCAATATATTGAAAAGATTGTAGGCTGGTGGTCAGCACCAGGCACAGTCACAGTTCCTGGCTCTGACTGATCTACAGCACTCTGTTCATGCCTCATTTAAAGCCTAATTTCTGCATCTGCAGAAAGTGAGAATATACATCAATCATCCAGGAACTTAATTAAACATGCCACGATCTTCCCTAAGGAGTGAATGCACACTCACCGATCTCAATTCCATGTGAAGGGACCAAAAATCAGCTTCCTTTTGAGCACAGAAAGAAATCTGTTCCATTAGATCTCCAAGATGCCAGCCTGTCACTGCTGCAGCAAAAACACTTGACCCAAAACTGCTGGCACATGGCAAATCTGTTAACTCACTTCCAGCATATTCCTTACAGTCTGGAGCAAATCTCCCAACATTTTGCACCCAGGAGCAGTTTAGGTCCCTAATTTTGTGGCTATGATGATTATGGCACCATCCTGTGACAGGAAATGACCTGGATTCAGGGAATGGGAGAGGAACATGAGTCTGTGTCCAAGTGGTGCATCTAGCATTCCCAGGGAAGTAGGACAACAAAACTCATGAGGGCATACACATACTGAGGGCACACATGGACACTGTTCACTATTTAGAAGTGCTAATGAGTTTTCCTGGTCCTCAGATGTTTATTTTACCAAATCACTGTATTCACTACAGCAAAGATTCCTCCCAAGTTAAAGACACGGAAGTCAGATTCTAACACTCACAGCTCTGTAAACAACTGTGTCAAGTGAGTATTTTTTGACAGCTGATAAGCCATAGTTACATTTTTAAATTGTGTTTTTGAATGAAAAAAATCTCACTTCTCTGAGGCTGCCAATGCTGTTTGATGTCCAGCAGTGTTTTACTGCTGCAATACTGAGAAATGAGTGTTAGTGGGATTTGTTTTTCAATGAAATTCTAAACATAGTAAATGCACAACTGAGAACAGCAACACTATTTTAAACCCGCCGCTGCAGTTAACTAAAATTGATCTCTCTAACAAGTGCTAAAAATAGAAAGAAGAGAGCACACAATGGCTTTTCATATTGCTCCCTGCAGGCTCCTTAAATCCGAGTGAATTTGACCTTCACGCAAAGCTGTCCCGGAGTGTGGGACAATGAGTGATATTTCACATTCCACTGCTCCAGAACAGGAATTGATTTATTACCCAGCTAGCTCGGGAATTCGTTTACATGTTTCCATTTATAACACTGCTGCATCAAAGGGAAAAAAAAAGGAGGCTTTTGGTTTTTCTTTTATTCAGCAGTTTAGAAGCAAAGTATCACTCCTGGAAATAATAATATGCAATATCGTATGCAGTCTTCCACCTGACTGCCTTTTTCTATGGGCTTTCCTGCTGAAGGGGAACAAACCATAGGAATCTCCTGATATATATTTTCCTCTTGTAAGAGATCCCGTGTGAAAAAGATAGGAGATAATCCTGCAAACCTTGTGAATCATGAAACATCTTCCTGCACCCCACGCACTCCAGCTCTGAGCTCCTTTGGTGCAGTTGCACAAAAGCCCCAATGATAAGATGTCTGCAATTGGAAGCTGCTCTCAGAGCAAGAAAGCAGCATCCCCAGTACAGCTGGGGAGAAAACAATTCTCTCGTCCCACAAGAATTTCAAAAATAAACTGCTAAATTTTCATGAGCTCACCCCCACAATTGTTATTAGATTGGATCTGAAATGTTTTATTTCGGTATGAAGATAATTTAATAGGCTATTTTTTCCTTGTGGCTTATGAATGTAAATTAGATTGATTTGTAAAAGATACTGCTTAGAGCTGAGACTGGAACCTTTCTCATTTTGAAATTTCTAAACAAGGATGCTTTAACAGCTTTGAAAGAAAACTATATGTAAAGATGACTTAATTAAATAAAAACTAACCCTCTCCTATGTAAAGTTTTGGTTTCATCAGATGAGCATTTTCCAAGGGAAAGCATTGCTTGAAAATCCCAGCTAGCTTCAATTCTTGGCATCAGCTGAAGATGAGAAGAAAGAAGAAAGCCTGGATGCATTATCCATTGACATTTATCCTGTGCTAACAGAGGCTACAACTTATCCTATTCCTCCTGTGTAATTTTCAGCAGGAAATGAGAATTCCTAACAGAGCAATCCCACCGGGACTGGGGAACAGTAGATCTCTCTCAACAAACACTGTGAGAGATTCTCCACTCCAGTGGAGGTGCCTGTGAGAAATCTGCACCTTGGAATACGGTACCGAGCAGATGTTGGGTACAGCAAAAACTCCTCACATCCACAGCCAAACATTTGTCCAATCCCCACCCAAACCATCAGCTGTCTCATCTAGGCACAAACCCCAGCACAATAAATGGTGTAAGCAAAGATTTGATCAGCCTCTCACAAGCCGCAGGTAACACACAAATCTGTGCCTACACATGGCAAAACTCATTCTGAAGGAAAGAACCCGGTGACATCCATCAACTGAAATCCAAATTTTAATGCAACTTCCAGATCTATGCCAGCTCCCTCTACAGTTATTATCTACACTGGTATTTCTTGTCTGCTTTTCCTGACACGTTTTCACCCGAGGGTCACAAGCTTACCTGGTCCAAGCTTAGAAACTGCGTAAAGGAGGTCGTAGTTGATGACAGGTGTTGCATCATCTATTGGCTGCCACCCTACAGGTGGGGAGGCTGGAGGCGAGATGAGAAACTGTTTTGCAGGCTGTGGTGGTGCCAAATGAAGCTTGTCTCCATCTGTCTCAGAGGTCTGAATCTTTAAAGCATAACAGAGACACTTGTTTAGTACAGGATAGAATCACAGAATAGTTTGGGTTGGAAGGGACCTTTAAAGGTCATCTCCTCCAACCCTCCTGTCTGCTCAGAGCCCCATCCAGCCTGGCCTTGAATATTTCCAGGGATGGAGCATCCACAACTTCTCTGGCCAACCTGTGTCAGTGTTCCACCACTCCTACTGTAGAAAATTTGCTCCTTACATCCAGCATAAAATGACCTTTTTTTAGTTTAAAACTATTTTCCCCTTCTCTTATCACAACATGCTCTGCTAAAAGGCCCATTCTCATCTTTCTTGTAAGCCCACTTTAAGTATTGAAAAGCCACCATGAGGCTTCCCTGGAGCCTTCTCTTCTCCAGGCTGAATACCCCCAGAGCAGAGGGGCTCCAGCACTCTGAGCATCTTTTGGTTTCCTCTGGCCCCACTCCAACAGGTCCACGCATTTCCTGTGTTGGGGACTCCAGTGCTGGACACAGGACCCCAGGTGGGATCTCACTGGATCAGAATCATGTCGCTTGACCTGCTGGTCATGCTGTGGGTGATGCAGCCCAGGCTATTTGGGGTGCCAGTGCACGTTGCCAGCTTGTGCCCAGCTTCTTATCCCCACAGGATGGCTAAATGGAATGACTGCTCAGATCACACCCTTCTCATCCCAAATGCCACCCAGGCAGGGTTTCAGCATCAGTCTCAGCAGAGAAGGCCTGGAGATGAATTTCATCTCAGCCTTACAGATGGTGCCTCTGCAGTAAACGCGCAGTGTGGGGCTGTTACATCAGCAAACCTACAATGTCTGTGCCTCCTGTGTACGTTCTCTCAGATAAATGCAAAGCTTTGGTAGTCACAGCTGCTAGTTCAGAGATTTTTGAGGCTGTAAAGGTACTGTTGTGATCTGGTCTAAACACCTAGATTAAAAGTGACATTACACAAGTAACTCCTGCACCAAGGTCTTGTAAGTAACTTCAGAAAGGTTTCTACAGATTTTATTTCTTTAGTTGAAGTGAAAAAGGAATCTATTGCTTAGTCATTTGCAACTGAGTGTCCTTATTTTATTTCCATCTTAAATTATCTACTTTAATTCCTGCTCTTTTCTAGCACGTTAAAGAAGCCTTGACATAAATGAATTGTAGCGCAGCCATACCTGAGCAAGGTTACAACCAGCTCAAGTACAGCAGCAATAAACACTATTTCCATGACAGAAAACACACCAGAGTGCTGGGATGGCACCCTACTGTACTAGAATGGGGTTTGCAAAGAGCCAGTCTGGTTCTCTCCACTCCCTGTTCCCTAGAACTTGTAGGTCTGGAAGAGGTTATTCAGTCTGGCTGAGGCCAGACACTGCTGCTTCCACATCTTCATTCCCTGAACACAACCGATAAGCTCTTGTAAGACTACGTGTACTGGAGAGCATAGTGCAGGTACCAGAATGGCTCTGTAGGAAATCAGCTTAGATAGGGAGACTAATCACTATTGTGCACATTTTTCTTCTTCTTGTTATCCCAAGTTTTCAATTAGCCTCTAGATTGTGCAGTTAGAATGAAACCATTCTCAGATCTGCTTAACTGCAGGTTTTGAAACCTTTCAAAAAAGAACTCAGAGCCAGATTTAGGAGATCAGGGCATAGAAAATGGGATTGAGGCAGATTCTCAACACTTAAATCCAACTGTAAGATCTTCTGAGCTCATCTAACTCATTAAGCATATTGTTTTATTCACAGCTGTAGTTTACCATCTTCCTGTGGTTCTGCTCCTGCCTAGGCTCAAAAGAGCTCCTGTCCTGACCAGGATGAAGAGGCTCATAATTTAAAAGCCTCTTGGGTTTGCTTGATACCTTCAAATGAGCCAGCCCTTACCCTCAGACTTCTGAAGGGCCGATCTGGCAGCTCAAAGCATACCTACATTGCTTATAAACACTAGTGGGTGTCTCACAAGCCACAGTGACCACATCAATTTATTAAAATGCATTCAGAAGAGGTGGTGGTTGGGTTCTCAACCTCCCTCAACTTTCTATATCCTGCTTGGGGCCCAGGCTGCTGTGGGAGATCTGCATTCTCTCTCCCTTGGCCAAGGAGAACTGAACCCCCAGCTGACAGTTTCAATAGATGGATTTAATCACCTACAGCCCCAGGCTTGGAGTGTTGTTCTTCCCCTACCTTCTTCCTTTGACTTGGACTCAATAAATTCATTTTAGAGAATTCAGTATTTGTAATTCATGTATTCAGTAAGGAAAAGCCAAAAAGGCAGGAGAAAGCCTGACTGTGGCTCAGGGTTGCAGCCAAATAAGTAATCCAGATTTACCTTTTTTTATTCACTTGGATTCTATACATTAGCACTTTCTTATAGTTAGTTAAGACAGTTACCCACAGACAACAGTCAATGTTGTAAATCACCTCTAAGATACATAATTCTGTGTGTTGAATGAGCAGCTTTAGTCCTAAGTGGTCCTTTAAATTTACTGCAGACCCTCAGGGCAGGAACAGTTCAGGCAACACAAGGAGGTTTAAGTAATCTTTTATCAGAGAGATTGAGCATGGGAGAAACCTTTATTACTTTTATTCAGTGTTACTGCACAATATTTCTATAAAAGCTATGCACTAACAGAGAAGTAGATTCCAAATTTCATTACCTGTGCAAAATACAACTTTAACTTCTTCCCTCTGAACTGTGTTTCATGCAGCTCTATCCTGGCACGAGCAGCTGATTTGGGACTGCTAAAATTTATCCGCACACGCCTGAAGCTTTTGAACAGCTGGAATGTCACGCAGTCATCATAGGCACGGAACAAACCTTCAAATTTCTCCTGCAAAACAAAAAGAAATAATGTTCAAGATTAACTTCGTGTTCTGTCACATCAGTCTGAGTCAAAGAACAATCTGAAACTTGACAACTGTTTAACCAGGAGGCTTCAACCCATGGCCTTTGGGAACAGGTGTCCATAGACAAATAAAAGCTATGTGAAAAGAAATTATGGAAAGCAGTGGTTTGGTAGTGCTAAACTCTGCAAAAGGTTTAGGGGAAGAAATCTTCAAATTGAGAACCCAGCAGCTATTGAACGTCTCATAAAAGCTGAGCAAATCTGTGACAGTGACATACAAAATGAAGCTGAAAGGACACATTACTGAAAACACCAGACAACTGTGAGCTCATCTGCACAGAAGCAACCATTGTGCTGAATTACAGTGGAGTCAGCAGACAAAGCTGGAACCGAGGGTTACATCCACATCAGCACTGCAGGGCCATTTTGTATTGCATGATACATTTTTCTGGATGTTTGTCATTTAAATACTTAAGAGAATACACACTTGTTCTTTGAGAGGTCCTGCAGCATCTGGAAACAAACTGGACAACTGAAAACAGTGATCTGTCCCAAAGACAAACTTTAGGCTTCAAACTGTTTAGCTGCAGAAACATGCTCAAAAGCTCATGACAAAAACAAGGGTATTTTAACATTGTAAAAGGAAGATCTGAAGTTTACCATATCCATGGACTTGGAGATGAACAGAAATTCAAAGCACTTTGGCAGCCTTGGAGGCTCAGACTCCGTGATTTCTCTGCCAGCTGTGAGCACACAGAAGACTAAGTTCCACACCATCAAATAAACCCAAAGTCCTTAAATCAATTCTGACACTTGTACAAGTCTTTCATTCACACAAGTATTGATTCATACAATGCCAAGGCTGAAAGGGGACAGTTATTATTTAGTCCAGCCTTCATGTTTACTCAGATTTCAGACAGCCATCCAGTGAGTCACACGTCAAATCTGAGCATTTTGATTATTGCAATCAAGACTTGAAGTTTTGTAAGATGGAGAATCAGCCAGACCAAAGCCCCCGCTTTTAGGAATGCTTTATTCTGAAAAGAAACACTGGTGAGATGATTTGCCACACCATTTCATATGCACTGATGGCTGCTATGCCAGGGGTTTGTATAATTACAATAAGCTAATTTATAATGACAATAACCCAATGTGGATGCCCCATCCTTGGAAATGTTCAAGGCCAGGCTGGATGGGGCTTTGAGTGATCTGGTCTAGTGGAAGGTGTCCCTGTCCATGGAGGGGAATTGGAATGAGATGATCTTTAAGGTTCCTTCCAATTCAAACCATTCCAGGATTCTGTTTTCTTTGCTATCTCTGCAAGTCCTCACATTTTTACATGTTTTAAAATACGACTTCTTTGCTTCTCATCCAGGAAAACAATTTCTTTTCCCTTAGAGTGGAAAACTGGTAGAGACTACAGAAGATAAAAAAGAAAATGCAATTTATGTAATCTCATCAATACTTCAGCTCTCATCTATTGAGCTTACAAGCTAAACAAAGAATTCAGAACTTGTCAGAAAAATGCATCCTGAAGCACAGTGCAGCTGCAACAGGGAGCACTAACAGCACCGTGGGAGTCACTGCTGTCAGAGTGAGACATTTGTTAAGGAGTTAATAGGGAAACAGCCCAGCTCACGGCCAGGGCTGTGGCACAGCACGGCGCATGTGCCCGGTCTCCTTTCACTCACTGCCAACTCTGTGGTCTTCCTCCCCATAACTGATATTCCATTGCTGGCACCCTTTCAAAGGAACCTCCCCATGGTCTATTAAGCTTTCATGATTTTCATTTCATTCTGCCTGACCTAGCTCACCTCTTCCTCTCACCGCAGGAGATACTTTGGAGGAATGAAAAAAGAAAAAGAAAGAAAAAAGGGAGACAAGAGCTCTGTGGCTTGGCAGACGGTGACTAAAGGCATGCAGCAATCCCCAAAACAGTATGAAGTGCATAGGTTTGTACAAGCAGGTCTAGTGTTACCACCCAATGTCCAAATTGTCAACATTTCACACTTCAGTTACGCTTTTTATCTGCTTTGCTTATATTTTTGAAAAATTCCATTTTCCTGAGCAGAAGCTTACATCCAGTGGCATTTGTATAAAGGTCAGCCAAAAGCAGCAGTCATCTCAGTCCTGTCCTGATTGGAATTTTGATGCTACAACCTTCACAATAACCAGGGAAAAAGGGCTGGGGGAAGGGAGAGAAAGGGACAGGGGCCCAGTGTCTGTGTAAAGTAGGACTCACACAGCATTCAGAAACAGAGTCCAAATAAAAAATAAAGTGACTAATTAAAACTTATGTCTTCATACATGTCTTTGTCTTTATCACCTATTCAGACCTCTTCAGTACATTTTTAAAATGCATCTTGAAGTAAACAAATTTAAATACATATTAGTGAGGGACTTGGCAGTGCTGGGTTAACAGTTAATCCCAAAGGTATTCAACCTAAACTATTCTATGATTCTGTGAGAGATATCGAGATACATATATATATATATATTTCAGTGATCAAGAAGCCTCATAACAGAAGCCTCATAAGGCAAAAACCAAAAATTAGCAGCAAGGCGAACATTGCCCAATAATAGCTCTCAGTTTCTCTACGAGTCAACAATGATATCATTCATCATATAAAAAAAAAGTTTCACCAGGAGTGGAAGGAACCATGCATGGACCTGTCTGGACACTGGGAAGTATCTATTTATTGTTTATTAATAAAGAGATGCTCCCTGTCTGGATGCAGCAGCCAGGGCTGTATGCTTGCCCTCCCTATAACACAACCCAGAGCCCAGATCTTGGTGAGGGATGTAACACAAAATTAGGGAAGACACGATTTAAAATGTGGGCCCAAGAACAGTGAGTACAAAGAATGTGCTGGGCACACTCCTGGACTACACTGAGACTCACTCTCATTAGGCACTGAAAGGGATAAAGGGAGAACTGTAAAAAAAGCTGATTAAGTCCTGGATGCCATTGCCACACTGGGAAAACTTTAAAGCACTATGGACTTTATTCTGCTTGCTTTTCAATTTGGTACTGGCACAGCTTTAGAGACTCAGCCTTGATTAACGCTCCCGAAAATGCTGTGGGGAGGAGGGAAATCAAGCCCTCTATTTGATATTGATACAGGGCAGTCTATCCACAGTGGGGATACTTCCACTGCACTGACTGAAACTGCAACTCCCATTAAAAAGATTCATACAACTGGATTTTTCTACATTTTCAGCTGATATTAATAATGACCTCAGCAGAGGTCATTAATCATCAAGTGAAGTTAATGGCCCTCAGCTGCATTTTGAGCCATCCCCACTCCTCCCAGCTAGATATTAATTCCCAGGAAACGCCTTATGCCTTAATTGCTATTGCCTGTGACTTCTAATATCTGCTGAATGCACTTATCTGGATAAAAGTCATTCAGAGTCATTCCAATCTATAAGGAAATTTATCATATACATTTTAAAGACCTAAGCAAATTCTTTCCCTTTCAAGTTTTGTGGATAAATTATTCAAGACTCATAATCCTCTCAGTTCGGGACTTTTAAAGTGCTTTTAGGATTTGATACTTTTAAAATGCTTTTAGAAAGTAAGTCTTTGGACTTTCAGAGCACTTTGAAAACTTGTGGGGAAAAAAAAGAAACACACAAAGTTAAGCAGCAGTGTTGCTATTCTTAAAAAGTCAAAATGTAGAAAGTCATGAGTTACACATTAATATCGAGATACTTAGAGTGTCTTCATCCATCCCAAGTATGTCTCAATGAGGCCCAATTAATGCTCTGGAAAATGTCCCTTCTCCCTCGTGGGCGCTGTGCCCTCACTTCATCTCGTTATTCCTTTGCCCAACACTGGGCACCTTTCCCCAGCTCTTTCTGTCACCTTCTGTCAGCTCCCATCACTCAGTGCCTCTAGCAGTTTCCAAAATTCTTTTTTTGTTTGTTTTCTAAATTAACGAAATTAGCACAAAGTAGGATCATACTAATTGAAGCTGCTGATTACTCCAGCTTGATGGTTATCATTTAGGACAGCCAATGCCAAGAACAAACACAGCATCATGCAAGGAAGAAATGAGTGCTGGATTGACAGGAGCTAAAAGCCGCTGAGGACAAGGGCAAACCTATGCCCTCCTGGACCAAAAACTATTTCTAACACAAAATGGGAGCTCACCTGGGACCAAGACCCTGCAAGTCACACAGTGATCAGTGAAATGCAGCCATAGGGAGGTAAATGAGATGCTGGATATATTTGGAAAAGTATTTCCAGTAAAGCAAGGAGACTATTAACAGCATTATATAGAGCACTATAGCACCTCATTAAAAATGCAGGGTTTGTTGCCAGTATCCTAAGCAGATTAATGGGAATAGATCCAGATAAAGGTTACATGCAGGTGCTGGATTGAGTCCAGACAAGGACATCAGAGCTGGGGAAGGGTTTGGAGCACAAGTCTGATGAGGAGCAGCTGGGGGGGCTCAGCCTGGAGAAAAGGAGGCTCAGGGGAACCTTCTGGCTCTCAACATCTCCCTGACAGGAGGGGGCAGCCAGGTGTAATCAGGCTCTGCTCCCAGGGAACAGGGACAGGATGAGAGGACATGGCCTCAAGCTGAGCCAGGGGAGGTTTAGACTGGACATTAGGAACAATTTCTTCACTGAAAGGATTGTCAGGCCTTGGAACAGATTGCCCAGGGAAGTGGTGGAATCACCATCCCTGGAAGCACTCAAAAGGCAGGTGGATGGCTGGCACTTGGGGATATGGATTAGTGGTCATCACAGCAATACTGGGTTAATGGTTGAATTCGATGATCTTAAAGATATTTTCCATCTTTAACTATTCATAATTCTATGAATTAACAACTTACTAAATACAGAATGAAAATGCTTGGCTTTATTTAGCGAAACAAAGCAAAGCCTGAGAGAGGATGGGACAGTCATCAGTAATTTACCAATGCTGTTCAGAGCAAGGACAAATCACACTGTATGGAGTAAATCTAGAAGAACACGTTGGCATAAAACAACTGGAAACAGTTGGCATAAATAGGTTTAGTCTAGAAGTTAAAGAAGGTTTCAAACATCAGAGTAATGATCCAGAAACAACGTTCCAATTACAGCAGTGGCAGCAAATTATTTTTTTAAGATTGAATTTGGTTAGTTCATGTGAGGGACTATGACAAAGTATCGACACAATGAGCATTGTAAAACATGACAGCCATAATTAGCAAGTGAATTGGGCTCTGACACAGAAAGCTCCTGTGATTTATTTCCAAACATTTCTTTCATGAATAGCTCCACTGGTATTGTGTTCATTCAGGACAAAAGCCAAGGCCTAATTCAAATCAATGGAAGCCTTTCCACAGACATCAGTGAGCTTTGGATTAGAGCCCTAGAACTCAGAACCCAAATAACATTTTATTATTCAGTGTGTTTACACTCATTATCACCCTTGCTACACATTTGATTTAGGAGATGGCTGTGATTTAGAACTTTAGCCTAATGCTTTTCCTAGAATTTTGCAATCAAACAAAGAAAGCATTTTTCCTATTTTAGTTTTTCCTATTCATTCATGTAAAAGATACTCCAAGGAACTAACCACATTAGGGAAAGGGATATAATTCACAATTATAAAATTAGTTTTCCTGAAATTGGTTCTGTCCTGGATATAAATATCCCTGTAAGATATAAACTCCTATCTCAGAGTTTAATGTATTCTGTTTCCAGACAGCCATGCTGGTTGCAACACTACAAAGCTCTAATGAGGCACAAGAAAGAATCTGGCGAAACTGTGGATGCTGTGCACTGAAGGGTCTTGTACCAAAAAATAAATCTAAGAACAGATTAATTTCCTGTTTATAGGAAAGAGGATGGGCACACCAGTTACTTCTAGAGGTATAAAGGAGTCACTAAGGTGATACACATTTAACAAAAATAATAAAACAGAAGCTTAGAAAATATGAGCTGAAGTGATTTCAGCATTGAGATATGTCAATGCCACATGAAGGGTATTGCAATGACCTAGCCTGGATATTGTGTATGTATTTCTGTTGCTCTCAAAGACAAAAGGAGAGACTAGAGGAAAACAAAAAGGGATTCTGATTTGTCTAATGAAAACTTGAAAGAACTCTGCTCACCAGAACTGCTTTTAACAATAATTTAATGAGCCCCACAAAACAAGCAAGCTGCTTGATACAACTCACATGTGAAAATTTCTTAAAAGCAAGAACTCCCACAAATACCCAGTGTAAGCAACAGCCTCTTCAATGATCAAATCCTCTGCTTCTAAAAAGATGAAACTCACTGGGAAATCCTGGTAGTGCATATGAAAAACCACTATTGATTCTCAGTTAAAATTCCAGGAGTGCTGTAAATAGAGGAAATATTTTAAATCCATGATGATGAATAGAGAATTCCTATGGGCTTGTCCTGCTCCCTTTAAGTAATGTCAGGAGAATAAAATTCAAATTTACTGTTCAGAGATCCCCTTCAGGCACAGGTCTCCAGGTTGTAGCTGTTTATTTCACCTTTCACTTTAGGCAGCTGTAGCTGAGAGTGTGAGATCTTCCTACTCCCTCCTTACAAGTGGGGGAAGGTATTATTTGAATAAAACATTCACACTGAATACAACTGTCTGAATGTTGGTTTGCAGAAAGTTTCTTCTGTTACAGAGGGAATCCTTCATGCAATCCCACAGCTGGAAACAGCAACAGAAAAATGACTTTCTACCTGTCATTCACCAGGGTACATTTTAAAAGAACACTTCCCCATGCAAGACATTTTGAAAGTGGGGAAAGCAGGGAACAATGGCTACTTTGTCAGGTAATCAGAATTACGAAGTACTGTGCAATGACCTCCTGATTACTGTCCTGTCTGAAAGTGTGTTCCTCACCTTGGAACTCAGTGCAAAGCCCTGCTCTTCTCTTCCTGAAGTTAGAGCACTGAGATAGGGCTGGAAAGAGATTGGGTTTATTTAAATTAAACATGGCAGTAATTAGCATCTTTCAAAATTGAACAATTCTCTCAGTACATGAACAAACCAACCCAGTTTGCTGCTGCTGTCCATTCAATTTGTTGTTTTGTGCTTGGCTTTCTCTTGTTTTGCAGACATGAAGGTCAGGTAAATTGTGAATCAAAGATGAAATAAAACAGTAAAGCAAAAAAAAAATTTAAGGCTGAGCTTCAAGATGGGGGGTTACAAAATGCATTAAATCTTGCTCTCTGCAGTAAAATGAAGACTGATTTGCCTGCACTACTGCAATCCTCATAAAGGGGAGCCTAATACCTTTAAGCTTTACTGTGTAAAGAATGCACAGTTTGTATTCCAGAAGTGATGCTAAATGGCCTCACTGCTCTGCAATTTGCAGTTAATCAACCCTAAACAGGAGCACACTGGCCACAAAACACAGCCCTGGCCCACGGCTCACACATCCTGCTGTGTTACCCTTACACACTGGGGCTGTTCAGAGGCATCTGCGTAGAACTTTGAGATCCTGAAGGATGCATTGAGTGCTCTGCCCTCCACATTGTGCCAAAATCATTGTGACAGCAGAAGTATTTGATGTAATTCTTACTGCTTACAGACCCAGTGTCTTGTTCCAGAGAGGGACTTTGAGCAAGTATAACAGACGTTACACAATGTTGTAGAGACATTTGGAACTCGTCATCTCTCAAAGAGCCCTGACGGCAAAAGTAGGTCAGGAGCTGGAAAACTTTGCTGGTCCCACCTCACGTGGGACTAAGGCAGGAAGAGGCATCCATCCCTCACCAGCCCTCCTGCGTTACATGCCCACCACGGCATGACAGCACTGCGAACATCCCGCTGAACAGAACAACACAGATGTCCCTCTTGAAAAATCAGCTGAACCAAATAAATTTACCTTCGGCTTCCAGCTCATCAGCACAACAAAAGGTACAGAGATAATATCTGCCCCAAAGCTTAATGGAAACGCATTCACATTTCGGAAGAGGCTGACAAATGTCAGGGGCACAGAATTTTGCTGCGTTGCCTTTTCTGTTTTTAACCAGCTCACATCCCTGTTTACCTCAATGTGACGCACATTCCTCCTGCTTAGCTCCACTGATCTGGAAACCAAAGGCTCCTTCAAGATGAAATAAATTGTTCCTGTGGCAATGCCAAGGGGCTGATTTAATGTAGTTTGGAGAGTTCTCAATTCAATTTCACACCCAACGATTGAGCTAAAAGAAAAATCCACACTTTATATTTCTTCTTTATAGGAGCACTGTTATTTTACTGTATCATCAGCCACAGCTTTTCTGAGCACACCATATCTGAAGTACTCCAGTTCCAGATGCTGTATGAGCTCCCTGAAATGCTGGAAGTGCTCTTTCAAACCAGCTGGCAAAGTGTACATTCTATGACCAGATCCATTAGTTTCAGCCCCAGTGCTGGAGAGTGTTCTGTAGAGACATCATTCTTTGTTCCTGGAAAAGCTACTTTTGATTCCATTGCTGGCTACCATTATTGTGCAACATCACATAATAGTTGTCTTTTTTTTTTTTTTCTCTCTTTTTCATTGTATTTGGCAGTGGAAAAAAAAAAAATCAAAACCTGAATAGATTTGTGGAAGATTTAATGCATTTGTTTTCCAAACAGCAGCCTTCCATTTTGGCTTGAGAATGGTAAAAATAATGCTAAGAACAAAGACATGAAGAAAATATTCAGACTGTCCTGAAGAAACAGTCTATTTTTGTTTGCTTTAAGATTTCAAACAATAACTGAGTAGATAATGTATGCAGTGAACTCCAAGGGGCTCATCTGCATTGGATTTAAGAATGCTCATACTACAATACCAGCTACAGCTTTTGTCTTGCTCCTGTTGCTAAGCCCAGCAATTAATTGGTAGCAAAATGAACAAATTACTGTGTATATGTTTCTGAAGCTCTTATTAGCTTAATTTAGCACACAAAATAAGGAAGAAAAACAACCTTATTAAGTTTTTACCAAACGCTGCTACATTTACATTAATAAGGATTGTTCCAAGAGCACATCTCTGCAGCAAAACAGTTGGTGCTGAGGACTTTCTGAGCAGGTGCCACAGACTGAAAGCCCATTAGCAGTTGGAGCATATCAGGCACACTACTAAAGTGCATCTTCTGTATGAATTTCATCTGAAAGGCATCCAGTTCATGAACTGTTCTGTGATGTGAACGAGAAGCACAGTTAATGAAGAGCAACAGGAAAGCTGCCTCATGAGAATGCCCAGCTCAGACTCAAAATGCTAATGTAGATACAAGCCCCTTTCTGTCGTAAAAATAGTTACTGGCACTCCAGGAGAAGAAAAAGAAACAACCCCACAACCAAACTGAAGTGTTAGGGACAATAATAAATAAGGGACTGGTGGTCAAACTTGTGCACAAAACTAGGACCAAAATTATTTATTATGAGAAGCTGTATGAAAATTATTCCTATTCATAGAACTTTAGAACGGTTTGGGTTGGAAGGGACCTTAAAGCTCACCTAGCTCCAAATCCCTGCCAAAGGCAGGGACACCTTCTACTAAACCAGGTTGCTCCAAGCCCCATCCAGCCTGGCCTTGAACACTTCCAGGGATGGGGAGAAGCCACAGCTTCTCTGGGCAACCTGTGCCAGGACCTCACCACCCTCACATCAAAGAATTTCTTCCTATTAACTGTATAAACATTGATACTGTAAGAAAAGCTACATAAATATCTATCTTCTTATGACACTATTTTTCACTGATCTTTGGCAATTGCAATTTCATCTCCTCAAGCCCTCTGAGGCCACTCCACTGTCCTGTATGTGTGGTGACACTGAGGGCAGGAGAGACCCACAGTGACAGCTCACGGGAAACCATGAGAGTAGAACCAGAGTTTCCATAACTCATTCTGAATCACTTTACTTCTACACAAGCCCCCATTGAAGTACAGAAACTTCAGCCTCTTAAAAATCTGTTCCTGAGGCTGTGGAAGTGTCAGGGGACACCTCTGTTGCTGTGACGCAGAATCAGGACGTCAGTGTGCAAAATGCTAAATGCAAGGATGAGCTACAATAAAGGGAACACCAAGGGCTGAGAAACTGTGTCTTATTTATACTCTTGGAGATGCAAAGCTGTAAAATAACCATAAAATGCACACTACTCATTCCCTGACACTGTCAACCCCGTTGAACTAGAAAAATAAACAAGAAAAAGCCATGGGACAGTTTAAACAAATAAAATGCTTGCATTGCCCGTTTGGGATTTACTGTTTTGCCTACAGTGATCAACATTTATAGCATTTCAGCTGTGCTCATCAGTCATGGGGAATGCTTTCTCCCTCTCCTCTCCTCCAACACTGCAAACTGCACGAATAGGACTAAAAATACAATTTCAACTTGTCCGGATTTGGAAAGGACACTGACAATTTTGAAAGTGACTATGAAGCAAAAAAAAAAAAAACAAGTAGGAGAGTGAAACAGAATCTGTCATGCAGCTCCATAAATGTTACTTAACTGAAAAAAAACATACAAGGGAAACTCCTGACCCATCAATGCACATCCTCTCATCATCATCATCCTCTCTCTACTTCCTCTGCAGCCCACAGTCAGTGACCCCCCAGTCACAACCAGCAGCACTGTGACCACTGTCTAACGCTCTGCTTGTGCTGTTTGGCTGTTCTTTGCTCTTCCCAGTCTGTCCCCACCATCTGTCATTCCCTGTCTTACACTTCATTTGCAAATTACTCGAGCAGGTCTGTTGTCTGTACATCTGAGCAGCTCCTAGGAGCTGCAGCCTCTGAGACTGGAGGCTCTTTGTGCAATGAAGATAAACCAAGGATGGGAATACGGTGCCTCCAGTTGAGTGGCTGAGCAGAGTCTTTAGCAAACCTACATCAGCTACATGTAAATGGTGTTTCAGAATCAATGGCATAAACAAAAGTATCAGAGATAAACATGTAAGGAAGTGGTAAAAAGAAAACTATTGAGAACAATCATCACTGGGCTGGAAGAGAAGGAAATGTCCTGTTTACAAGTGTGACAAATTGGGGTATATTGACATCACACTGATATATGTGTCCTTGGCTGGACCAAAACCAGTGAGTGCAGGAGGTGAGGGAGGGGATTCTGCCCCTCTACTGCATCCAGCATTGGGGACCCCGCTGCAAAAAGGACATGGACCTGATGAAGCAGGTCCAAAAGAGGCCACATGCTCAGAGGAATGGAGCACATCTCCTTCTGTAGCTTGTTAGCTACAGAAGGAGAATATGAATATGAAAATCCATATTCATCATCAATTCTTTATGTATATTTTCTTTTTTACCTAATTTGCTCCTTGTAATCCTTTCTTCACTAATTGTTTATAAGAGAACATTTTCACTTGATGCATTTATTTGAATAGTGTTTGCTTTTTTTTTAGTTATTACATAGGATATAGACTTTCCCCACAATAGGAATTGTGCTATCTAAAATGTAAAGACACCAGTGTAAATATATATACTTATATATATCTCTTCATTTCAAAAACAGGAATAACTACAGATAACAGTCTGTTCCTCCTGACTTCAAACAGCAGAACTTCCACAGATTAAAATGTTAATGTTCATACATTGCATTGAAAGAGTTATAAAAGACTGTGAGTTTCTCACTCTCCCACATTCACCGATTCAGTGCCCTCAAAGGAGGCTCAAATGAGCTATAATCTGCTGGGTATAATTCCTCTTAATGCTGTTATCAGTCTGAAAAGTTTAAATTTGATTTTGCAGATCATGGCAGAAAATGGATGGAAAGTATTTGCATAGGCAGAGGTGTACACTCTTCCATCCATGCTGCTTCTAGATTGCCACTGGAACCCCCAGTTCAGCACAGACCCACAAAAAAAACTGAGGATGCTTTCCAGTTTGAATAAATTTCAGTGGAAAAAAAAACGTGCTTGAAATATTTTTACACTTAGGCTGTTTTCTTCCCCATCAGAGGTCACAGTCGTTAGAGGATGCCAGGATCTCAAGCTGTACAGATGCTGAAATACCAAAGGAACACCACACAATGGTTTACCTGCCTATTAAAAATATTTCAATAGCATATTTTAATTTCCAATATACACCACAATGCTTAATAAGCCTCTAGAACTTTATAGTGTTATAGTACCTCACAACATCAAAAATTTAGCACACATCAGAAAACTGGGCTTGTGCAGGCCAGGAAAAAAGGATTTGTGACAACTTAGTAAGCAGATTCCAGCACCCAAAAAGGCTGAGATGACGGATACAGGTTCTGTACTGGGTACAGAAGGGCAGAAAAAGAAGCAGAGGTTTCCATCTGACTCAACAGCCACTAGTACCATCCACTTCCAGACAGGACAGGGAATTTCAGTCTTACACTGATATAATTGTTTTATTAGGCAGATGGAAGGCACCCCAGGGTGAAAAAGCAAATATTCCTGACCAAACTGCTCCTATGTCACTTTTCAACCAACTGGAAAATTTCCAGTTGGCACGAATTCTGTTTAGAAACAAGAATTGGAAAGTAGACTAATCCTATATTAGAGCTAAAACTAGCACTGCTCTTCATCAAAATCATTTTCATTTCCTGATGTGAAAAATATATCTGTAACAGCATGATATTAAAAAGATACTGGACTGGGATTATGAAACTGAAGCTGCTGTCCACAGATCCAGAGCACTTGGTGACAAGGAACAAGCCATATCACTGGCAAGCAGAGCAGCAACAAATGGAGATTTTCTTTTTATGAACAAGTTTTTTACAAATAAGTAGGACACATAAAAATAATCAGTATCCCATAGTTTCTTGCCCTGTGGCACTGTTTCACACTGGCTCTGTGTCACATTTGCCTTGCAAATGCCCTTGTGCCAGTCTGGAACATTGGAGACAGACATGTAGAACCAGAGAATGTCCAGAGCTGGAAAGGACCCACAAGGACGATCAGAGTCCAACTCCTGGTCCTGCACAGGACACCCCAAAAATCCCACCCTGTGCCTGAGAGCGTTGTCCCAACACTCCTTGAGCTCTGTCAGCCCTGGGGCTGTGCCAGTTCTCTGGGGAGCCCACTCAGTGCCCAATCACCCTCTGGGGTATCCAACCTAAGCCTGCCATGGACAGTGCAGACTTAAGGAGTCTGGCTTTGAGGTCAAGGAGATTTTTTGGTGCAAACAGATTCTAAATGACAGGAGAAGAAGTGGGATGCTAAATCTGGTACAAGCAGTCATTCAAAATAAAGGGAAGGTGTATTCACTACAGAGGTTACATCTTCAGAGGTCAGAGGGTTTCCCTCAGCCTGATGCATGGACTGTGCCTGCATCCAGCTGCACATCACTGCACTGCAGAAGCAGCATCAGTTGTAGTCCTAAGAACAGAATTTACTCTTTTGAACTGAAATTGAAAACTGTATATTTAATCAGTATGGGACACTAGTATTTAATTAAGAAGGGCAAATTATCAACCAAAAGTGAATACATTCAAGCTCAGCACAATCCAGACTTTCTCTAAGGGATACTCAGACCAGAAACACAATAGAACTGTATTTGCTACATATAAATCTCAAATTTAATGGAAAACATTAGGGGACAATAAATCAATGAGGGTACCTTCATATAAGTAAGTGGTCTCAACTGAAAGAGGTCAGGTTTAGATTGCATATAACGAAGAAATTCTTCCCTGTGAGGGTGGGGAGGCCCTGGTAGAGGCTGTCCAGAGAAGCTGTGGCTGCTACAGCCCTGAAAGTGTTCAAGTCCAGGTTGGACAGGGCTTTGAGCAACCTGGTCTATGGAAGATGTCCCTGTCCGTGGCAGGGGGTGGGACTGGATAATCTTCAAGGTCCCTTGCAACCCAAACCAGTCAGTGATTCTTTAATTTCATTAATCTAAAATAGAGTAGTTAAATAGGTACCAATCTGCAGCATTATCATCCACACCTCATTTTACACACAAGTGTACGCTCCCATCATTGTACCATACTTACACCAACTACTTATTCCCAAAGTAAATCTCTTTCCCTTATCCAAGACTTTTTCTTTATAGAATTCTTAATTCCCTTTGCTCTGCTTCTATTTCACTATACAATACATAAAGTATAAAACTGTATCATAGTTAAAGCTTAGGCAGGATTTTACACTGAGCCAAAGACATGAAAAAATATTCTGCACTGTTTTCTAGGATCCAGCATGCATTAAGTAAACTCTTGTTTTCTGACTGCTACTGTATGCCAAGCTCCTTCCCCTATCCCAAAAAATATCACCACTTTGGGAGTTAGGATTGCAGGCAGGTTGCTTACATCATTACAGTTTTTCAACAGTGTCAGCCTAACAATCTGCTACAAAAGCATGAAGTAGACAGCTAAGTATCTTTCCTCTTTATTCACTTATTTTAAAAAAATCAGGCAAAAAGGCATCAGCTACCAAACCTCTAAAATTTTAAGTACGCCAATAATTTACTTCTGTCTAACATAAGCAGCACACTCATTTCTGCTATGGCCCTGCATTTGGCTTTGCTCCCAGCTGTCTTGATTAATAAGAATTTTTTTTTAGCTCAACAACTCTCAGATTCTGGTTCAAGGACTGGCAGCCACCTGCAGAAAGCTGGATGGTCACACAGTCCTGCAGTTCCTCTCATGGAATCAGCTGTTTCTAAAGATAAACGTACTACTTTTCACACGTCAGTGGTCTCTGTAAACAAGGTAGCAACACGAAATCTCCTTTCTCGACAAGAAAATGGCATCTGAAAAATCTAACCAGTCTAACCAAAGACAAACAGCAGAGCTGAAACAGCAAACTTGGGCTGGAGCACCTCTCCTGTAAGGAAAGGTTGAGCAAATTGGGATTGTTCAGCCTGAAGAAGAGAAGGCTTTAGGAGTTCTGAGGTTTATGGCAGCCTTGGGATAATTAAAGAGGATATAAGAAAGATGAAGAGAGACTTTTACCAGGGCCTGTAGTGATAGACAAGGAACAATGGGTTTAAACTAAATTGGGTAGGTTTAGATTGGACCTAAGGCAGAAATTCTTCCCTGAAAGTGTTCAAGGCCAGGTTGGATGGGGCTTGGAGCAACCTGGGATAGTGGAAGGTGTCCCTGCCCACGGCAGGGGTGGAATCAGATTATATTTTAAGGTCCTGTCTAACTCAAACCATCTCATGAATCCACATTTGTTTTGCTTACAGAAGTGTGATTCTGCTGCTAATTATCCACTGCCATTCCCTAAAACTCAAGAGATTTGCATCACACAACTCTTTAGCCATGTGAATGTCTTTATACAGCTGTGACTGATTTCTTTTCTTTTGCATTAAACTTCATCCTGTTGTTTAGCTAAGAGTGGTTGAGAATTTTGACCTTGCCCTACCAGGACAGTGTCATTCACACTTTTTTGAGGTTTTTCTCTTTTGACTACTGTCATTATTCTCAACCTGCTTTCAGGAAGGAACATGTGAGCTCACCTACTGAAATGGCTTCACCATTTGAGAATGAACTGGTTCTGGTTTAGACATTCTGTAAACAACTATGCACCCACCTTATGGAAATTATACTGAGAGTGTAGATTACTTATGGAAATGACTTGAACGGTGTGAAAGCTTTAGTCAAAATATCTACACTCCATATCTCCTTTATCCCACTTATCTCATTGCCCTGTCAAACAAGGAAGGCACATTGATTTGACATGATTTGATCTACGCAGCCCAGGCCTAATTACTTCTAAAGTACTTCCAAATTTATTTCCAAAATTCAAGTCAGATAAAAATACCTGTAATTAACCATGTCTTTCTCCTCTCCCCCTTTTAAACGCAAATGCTATTTTTTTACATCTCCCATCCTCAGCAATCTCTTTGTAATCTATGAATTCTCAAAGATAATTTCAAATAATAAAAAATTATTTCAGCTACATCCTAAAACATTCTTAGGTAGATTTTAGCACCTCCTGTACACTTAAATATCTGTCTTAGCCCTGCATTTTTAGCAGTTTTTCTCTGCTCTGGCCACTCCTAGTGTTCTTTTTTCTATTAATTTAGATAACTATCTATGTTATTACATTCCACAAATTAAATCAGTCACACCAGAACCCTCCCCACATTATGTATCTTGCTGTTTATGGATTTCCACATTGTTTTCCTCTTAATTTTTATATACCATAAGACTCCTCTTGACCTTATTTAAAACCTCTGCTATTTGAAATTTATTTCGTGATTTTGCACACTTGATTTTCACTTCATATATAAATCCTTAAACTGCTCTAAAGCCAAAGGAGTATCTGATCTAGCCCTAACAGTCTCTCATTGTATGTCCCATCTGTCCTTTGCATCAGGATAGATAATCTCCATTTTGCATTCAAAAGTGCCTCCTTAGCTGCTAATTCTCATGTTCTTGGTCTCTCAGATAATCTTCTTAGGAGACACTATTTACCAGCTCCATAAAAGCACTGAATGTTTTTCAGAAAAATTCTTTTCCATTGACTTCAGATTTTATTTTAAAAGTTAATTTCAAAATAATTTTCACCATCAGTACTTGCCATTATTAATTTCTTTAATTGCTAAAATCAGAACTGAAAATCACATAAAATTACCTACCTCCATCTGTTGAAAAAACTGCACCCAGAACAGTCTCATAATTTGATTTATGTCTTACTGTATCACCTACTGTTTGGATATTTCCAGTAGTTTAAAAATTACCATTTCTAGTGCCATCTACCACACTGAACAAAAACAACAAGGGAAAACACAAAACTCCTTCTTGCATTCCAGGAGGATGAAGCAAAAAAACAGAGGAGGTGGCAATAAAATAGATTAAAAGAGAATATATTTGATTTTTTTTTGGTAAGGTTTCCAAAATATTTTCTGTCCCATGCATGCATATGTAGCTTAGTCTAGCCATGTTCAATCATTTAATTCCTTGTGAGACATTTAACAGCAAAAGGCTTTCAGGAAGGAGCAGAAAGGAGCATGGCAGCAGCCCAGAGTACCTATTCACAAAGGGATTTTGTTACCTGGAGGTGGGAGGGAAGCCTGTGGAAGACATTTTCAGTAGAGAAGAAAACTGTCAAGATTAATTTAACTATAGTTTCAATAATGCTTAACACCTGCTTGATGAAAGGTTTGTGACGAAATCCTCCTTTTTTCAAACTATCAATGAGTTTTTCCAGAATCTTGTATTATCTTCTGCCCTTAAATCATTCCACTGCAGCCCAAGAAGTCAAAGTCATCTGTTCTCACCTTGGTCTTCTGTTATTACTCCTGTTTTCATGAGCTCTCCCTCCATCCCAACTCCCCTGCTGCTGTCACCCCCTCAGACACCAGTCCTGCCACCACCTGCCACAACCTGGCCCAGTCTCCACAGGAGTTTCCCCCGCTCTTGGTCCTTCCCAACAGAGGCACTTTAACACAGTGATTCCTCCTCCCAAACCCCATGCTCCCCTTCCTCATTTCAGCCACGTTTTGAATAAACAACTGCTTTCCCTCAGGTTAAACCCTCAGCTCGTAAGACTTCCACCTATGATCTGCTCTTTAAAGATATTTGCTTCTCTTAAATAAATGTTCCTCTTTGAGGTAGAAGGCCATTTCGGATGCTGGATTGGTTTTGGATCAGCACTAACAAATAAAATAATTATCCTCCAAACAAAACAAAACACCCCCAACACAACAAAAACACCAAACCAACAGCTACAGAGAAGTGTAGGTCTAATTATTCAGACAATTCAAAAGTTTTTATTCTTAGTGGTTTAGTTATTCGTTTTCTCTAAGAAACATGGACAAGTAGCCAAAACTGAATGAACCTTGTCGCTGTGCAAGAGAATACACAGCAAAGGATGATGAAACTTGAGGATGGTAAAGTTTGAGTAAAATTTGTACAGCAAATTAAAAAACCATCTTCTTATCTCCTCCATATATGGAATTTCTTTTATTGAGAGGGTTAGCTGTTTTTTTACCATAATTTGTTCATCTGCCTCACATCAGCACATCTAACCCTACATGAATAAAAGAACAAGTGAGGTTTCAGCAAAGTGGCTTCTCTCTGGCTGGGCAGCAGAAGTCCTGCTGCATGATTCAGCTCTCTGGATGCCTCCACCTTCTAATGGCAAACACACCCCTCACTGTAAGAGATGAAGCAGAGAGATTCTCCTGCAAGTGACAAACTGAGCTGCAGAAATTCCCCTGCACAGCTGCCTGTTGCTACTGCTGTCATTGAACAGGTTCACTGGGTTTCTCAGCTCAGGGACTATTATCTCAACAGGTGGAACTACCTGATGCTGCAAAACTGGAGGCTCTTCCATGCCCCTGATAAACATGAAGCCATCTGGTAACTTAAAGTCAGTCTTTCTGTCTGCCAGAATCTCATGCAGATTCTGAAAAGCAGAAAGTTTGGGCTAATCAAAAACAACAAACGAACACACATGCCCCAACAAAAACAAACCACAAAAAACCCACCAAAAACCAACCAAAACCAGCTACTAACTGAACAAAGCTCCTTGGTCTCTGGAAAATGCCTAGAGCTCAAGGACATTTGAGACTGAACATCTACAGAACATGATTATTAAAAACAAGAATTATTAATTACACCAGCTCTGCTGCATTCCAAATCCAGTTTCCTAATCAGAGGACTTACTTCATGGTTCCTTAAGTTTTCCATCTACAGATGAGAACACTTGGAACTTTTTA
Organism: Drymodes brunneopygia; assembly: GCA_013400955.1. Taxonomy (NCBI): domain Eukaryota; kingdom Metazoa; phylum Chordata; class Aves; order Passeriformes; family Petroicidae; genus Drymodes; species Drymodes brunneopygia. The sequence goes on along the minus strand of VZTZ01026497.1, from coordinate 352,507 downwards.
CCTGTAACACCACTTTGAGGTTTTCCAGCAAATCCAGGTGTACAGAAGAGGTGGTGCCATGGAGATGCTGCTGTAGCATCCAGCTCTACACAGACCCATCCAGCTGTTTTCCCATCCTGCAAGGACAGCGGGCTGTTTGCCCCATCACAGCTGCTACAACCAAAGGCTTCTCCTTGATTCAGCACCAACAGAAATTCCATGTGGGGACAGTTAAAAGCATCACAAGGACACTGGTGTTGTGAGAAGGCGGTCTGTGCTTCCAGGAATGGACATGGACAAAGCAGAAATCAACCAGAATCCTAGATGGAAAACACAGGCTGGAGCCAAACTCGATGGCTGCAAGTGCTTTTTAGAGGCATTGCCAACAAGGAAAAGAAAGGGGAGACGTCTCCCCTGGGGGAAATTTTAATTCTGTTGGCCTTTAGAAAGAGAAGGTGCTTATTGAAAATCGTATTAATGGGGGAAATCTTCAAGAAAAGTACATGCACACAATGCTGGCCCCACTATAAATATGTGCATGGAAAACAAACTGTCTTTCAGGAACTGGCCACTGACTGGAGGCTTTGCTTGGCCAGTTTCTGGCCCTTGGCAGCCTGTGTGCCAGCCAAGTGTTTGACAAACTGTGGTACAATTTCCTCAGTGTCTTTTTGCCAAAGAAGAATTCTCTGCTTAAGACCACACTGTCACAGTTGTTTGCTCTTTAGCATATGACTGGGCAGCATCTTGCAAAGCAAACAGGCTGTTTAGCACTTGGATGATCAAAACTGAGTAGATTATTTAAGGCCTCTGGTAGAATCACCCCTATAAAATGTTAAAGGAAGACCAGTCCAACCATAAAGCATGTACATTAGCCTATGAACAAAAAAAAATTACTGTAAATTACTAAAAAATTACTAAAGATATATACACGGTGCAGACCTCTGCCTCAGAACCTGCAACGCGGCTCTGTATCAAAGCTTAGTCATGCCAAGCAGCAGCAAACAGCATCAGTAGAATTTGAGACAAAGGAGTGCACCTATATAACACCTTCAGAAGAAAACGAGACTGGATCACTAAAGACTTGAAAATTATGTGTCCTTGATAATTTTTTTTTTTTTTGAGAAGAGAAAGAATTTGGGTACTTTACATCTCTAGGTTCTTCTGAGAATTTTAACCAAAGTAATTATTTAATGAAAAATCAGTATCACACCTGTATCCATATTAGAAATACCTCAATCCATAGCTGCACTGATTAATTCTTCAAATCTGTTTAAGAAAATCTCCATGTCTTCAGTGCTCCTCACACAGGCTGGGCCATTTGTCAGTAGAATTACAAAGTGCATCTTATCTTATTACCTGCCTTGGATAAATTCTGCATCTTCTACCAATGCATTCTAGTTGCTATTTATTTTCATTTGACAGATTTCTCATTGTCCTTATGAAAGAGAAATATCTTCATGTGACTTCCAACAGAAAGGAGAATACAAAGCCCTCTGACTTGTTCTGCAGTTCCCTGTTAGCACTAAAAAGGTGAAGAAGGAGAAGCAGAAGGTTTGCCATATTCAGAGGTGTGTAAACACCTGCAGCCTCCACCGACCTCTGGTGAAACAGCAGCATCCCCTTCTTCTGAGGCAAGGGAAAAGCAAGTACAAATACGTGAAGATTAGCCTAAAGAGTATATCATGACCTTTAGAAGTCTTACCATTCCAACACTTCTTTGGGAACTTCCCTAAAGAGTCCAGCTGCCTTCACACAAGGGTGTTAGAAGGACAAAAGCAAAGCCCAACCTGTGACTGGAACTGGGAGCACTTCAGTGTGCAGCAGCACTGACTGCTCAAGCCCTAGCTCTGCTGTCAGTCTCTCTGTGCTGACCCTGAAGCCAAGAGCAGGGTCAGTGTCCTGGGAACAGCACTACAGCATTTGGGAACCTCCTCTCCGTTACTTGCTCCAGATGAACACAAACAGTAAGCAGAGATCAAAAGACACACACCTCTATTTCTCCAGCAGAACTCTTGGATCGTGCAGATTTCACAGACACAACCTTACTTGCAATTAGAAAGAACTACCAACTACAGAAAATACCAACAGAAGTTATAGAGCAGGCCTTTCTAGCCACCAGGGTATTTTTGGCAGTCATGCTGTTGTTTGGTTTCCTCCTTACAGCCTGTCTGTGAAGTCTTATGACTGTGCAACAGACTCTTCCCACGGATCAAGCTCACATGGCTGAGGGGAAGGATGTAAAGACAGAAACCCAGAAAATCTCCCAGCAAGTCATGCTTCCTGCCACTGGACAGCTGGCAGCATCCAGAGGGGCAGCAGCACTCCTCTCCCTTTCTGCAGTTTTCTTCACTTGACTCTGACCTTAGAGCACTTAAACTTTAAATCTCAGAACATCTTGTGAATGAGCCACTTAGACAAGTGGATAATTGAAGTGGAGAGCAAAAACCACAGGCATCTAGTGTGCTTTTGCCCTTTAGACCTCAGAAGTTTAGACTGCTAAACCTCTCAAAAGCAATTGCAGGACAGTGACTGAACCTCCAACCCATCCATCCCAAACAACTCCCATTAGCAGGGTGCTCACTGGAGCATCTGAACTGAGTAATGAGTTTACAGATTGACAGATCCTGCTCCAATGGGGATTAATCCTCCAAAGCAACAGTCAAAACAGTGAAACTATTTCTCCTATTTCCCTTTGCTGCCTGGCTCATGTACACATTAGGTTTTTTCCCCTGTGTTAAGATAATGGTTCCATCCACATTAGATTACTGTCTTCAGGATGTGATCCCTCTGGATCATTAGTATTTCTTCTCTCTTACAATAGTGCCAAGTTGTCCCAATCCTACCTTGTTTCTGAGTGGAATTTGTGTGAACAAAAATGAGGACAGAATATGTAAAATTAATCATATAATTTTATATGAAGAAACATATATTTATATATCATATAAAGAAACATTGTTTAGAGTAAGAAATAAGAGTTTAACTTCTTTGCCACTGTTTCGGTGATGTCTGGAATTCCTCTATTAGAAATAAACAAGATATTCATTAGCTAATTGCTTATGTAACAAAGATCATTACATGAAATTATCATCTAGAGGCACTGAAAGAATCTTAATTATCCAGGTGAACTTCAAAGCAGAACTGCACTTCGTGATTTCTGTGGTTGCCTTCTCAACTCTTCTAGCTCCTGATCTACAGTCAGTAGCATGTTGATTAGCCTGACCCAATCTTTTGGATTAGAAAAGAAAACTCAAAGCAGCAGCTGATCAGAAGTGAAGGGCTTGTTGGATGGGTTCATGGGTGCCAAACCCACGGTGTCAGTGCTGGGGGCCAGCTGCCATTGCCAAGGTACCCATACAAGCCTCTGTTCATTGAAAGGATGAGCAGCTCCAAATGCAGCAACTAAAAAGCTTTGCCTTCAGTACTCAATAACTGCTCCCCTGTTTCAGAGGCCAAATGGAAAGAGAGCATTTCCAAGCCTGACTGCCAGATGCTAAGAGCACAATGCCTATAGAATAATGTCTCCTCCACGGGTGGAAAAGCAGCAATAAGCTGGAGAGCTCCCTCTGCTCCAAGCCCTGTGCCCAAAGCCAGCGCTGTATAAGAATTCCCCAGCGCTGAGGGAATGATGCTTTTGAGAAGTGGCAACTTCCAGGAGTCCTCATTGCCACCTGCTGTGGGAGCTGCTGCTCCAGAGCCCCAGCACACCAAGCTCTGCCACTGCAGTCCTGGCAGGCTCGACACACCCCAAGCCTGCAGCTGTGGCCAACACACGTGCTGCAAAGTAGAGAGCAATGGCTCCGTGCTGCCAGCATCCTTCTCCCAAACCTCATGGGAGAACAATGGCTCAGTAACACCAGCATCCTTCTCCCAAACCTCATGGGAGAACAATGGCTCAGTAACACCAGCATCCTTCTCCCAAACCTCATGGGAGAACAATGGCTCAGTAACACCAGCATCCTCCTCCCAAATCTCATGGGAGAACAATGGCTCAGTAACAGCAGCATCCCTCTCCCAAACTTCACGTCAGTTCTAAACCTAAACGGAAATAAAAGTGAGAAATATGTCCGAAAAAAAGAAAAGAAAAGAGGAAATATGTCCTAAACCCTGAACACAACCCTTGCCGACATCAGAGAACTTCATCTACAGGACTAACAGGTCTTCTTAGGAAATCTCACCAAGCACCACACGTATTGTAAGATCTTTAATATCTGTTCTACCATAGAGGGAACATTCCCTTCACACAGGGAGAACATTCCCTGCAAGAGAAACTTCTCTCGGAGAAGGGACAATAGCCTGGGCTTCAGTTGTCAGTACTACCTGTGCCTTCAGGCTGACCCACACAAGGGCTGGGCAGAGGGGTACTCACAGCATAGGTGGAGAAGACAGGAATTCTGTGCTTGCTTTTGCTCTTCAACTTCCACACCCATCTCTTCTCAGCAACAGCCTCCTTCCTTTTTAACGCTAAATCTGTTCCCCATCCTCTCATAGTCAACATAAACTTTCTATGCTGTGACCTTACCGTCACCAAAAAACCCACCTTGAAGTGAACCCTTTAGCACTTAAAAAAAAAGCCATACTGTTTTTTTTCCCTGCAATTCTCCTGGAAGTGAGCAAAGAGCAGTAGGTATCTCCAGCTTTAAACTATCAGCAGCAGTGAAACTTTCCCAAAGAGGATGCCCACACTGCAGGCTTGCTGCATAGGGAGCCCAGGGATGAGCACAGAGCTGGCCACAGCCTTCACAACAGAGTTGGGGGACAACTCAGTGAAAAGGAGCCTGCAGTGAGCTGTGGGTCACGGAGGACACGCTGCTCACAGCCTCTAAGCCAGGCAACTTCAAAGTAGACTTTGCATTTCTAAGCTGCAGTGCAGACTGCAGTGCAGTCCCCACTGTAAATATATCCAAAGTCTTTGCAATCAACACTTTAATTCAGAGGGGGGAAAAAAGCAAAACAGGGCAGTTTTAACCAAAACAAACAAGGTACAGAAAGTCCAAGTAACACAAAAGGGTTATAATTCCTGTAATGTCTCTGTAACCCTTTTGTTCTCATGTCTCATATTCCTGGCCCATACTTTATAGATGCTGCAGCTTAAATCAGGCTAATCTAAGTCTTACCCAAGTCAATGGAATGCTTTCTGGTGATTTATGCAAGTCAAAATGTTGCTTTTGTATAGGAATGAGGATACAAGAAGCTCACTACAACTTTAATTCCTTGCAGAGTCTTACAACGAACATCAACCAGACACTAAAAGACCCAGTACAAGATCATATTAATGCAGGTGTAAATCCTACATGTTAAAAGAAAATGCTTTCAAGTAAAAAAAAGAAAAAAAATGAAAAAAGGAATAAGCAGATAAACATTTTACTACTTGAAAATAATACAGGAAACATGTCCTAATGCAGGCAAGACTCCTCACCTGAATCATTCCTCTGAATTACTCACTATTTCATCTCTAAATCCACTATTAAACTGCTAGGAAAAAGCTTCTTAAATTAAGAAGGATCTCTTGGTGTCAACACAAAAGCATCTGTATAAAGTACAAATGATCTCACATGGTGACAAACTAACAGGGAAATAAAAATCATCAGAGCCTCTTGCAAATCAAAGTAGTTTTATTTCCAGATATTTCCAGTGGCTTCAATGTTTGACTCAGAACCAAACAGAACAGAGGTTCAAAATTTGACCTCCAATTTCTAAATCCTTTTTACCCTGTTCCAGTCTTTCAATACTAAGAACCATCGGATTAGAAACTAATTTTGTCTGTACCTTTGTCCTTTATAAACTGCTGAATATCACTGTATTACATCTATGAGCTCTTTCAGATGATCTGTGAAAAGCATACTCAGAATTTCTCTTTCAAACTTAATTTGCAGTGATTCTCTTGCAGTAATATGACAATAAATGAAAAAGATAATTGATTTCAACAGTAAGCAATTACACACAATGACTTTTCTACAGCAATTGTCTAATTAAGAGACTATGAGCCCTGCATATCAAGCCTTAGATTTAAGCATTGTTTTTCAGGCATGCATATGATATGCAAGATGCACAACTTTTTGTGTTCTGTTACACTGAAGATGCACCAAAATACTTACTACAAACTTTTAACCCTTCACAAAAAATTTATGCTTGCATATTTGATGTGAATGTGAAGGAAAGAAACAGCTACTGTTCAACTGAGTAAAGATATCTGAAGGTTATCAGCATCAATAAATAACATTTATGGTAAGGCTGATCTAAAAAGTGACACTGCACTAAAAATAACTTGACAAAATTAACAATGAAAGATTTTTTATGAATATGAAACATGCATATGCACAGATGTCAGTTATATAACCCATTTCTTATATCATTAAAGAGTAAACACCAGGCTATTCTTTCAGCTTATCAAAGCACAGTAAAAAGCAGGCACATTTCCTTTCCCATATTTCTCTCCCCTAATTAACAGATTTTTTTAACTGCATGTCTTTTACCACCGCGGCAGAATCTCATCTGCCCCCTTATTGTGAATTGCTACATACAAATGCCTACTGCTCCCAAAGGCTTTTCTAAGAAGCAACAAAAGGATTGCAGGCGCATACCTTAACCTCTTGGCTGGCAAAAACCTCCACATCAACCCCACAGGCAACCAGAGTGGAAACATCACAGTCCATGCTACGGGCTGGCATCCCCCGCCTTTGTACACAGAGTTAGGCAAGCTCAGAGTAACAAACGATGGGAGAAAAAATAACAACAAAAGGATAAAAAAAAAAATCTTCAGTTCAGTACTGTAATTGAACAGTCCAAGATTCAGTTTCAGCACTGGCAATGCCTGCAAGCTTCCAACACGAGCTCTGTGCACTTAAAGTGAGTTGCTGGTTGCCTGTCCCCCGTACACCCACCAACTGAGCAGGCACAGCATAGTAACAGCGCTATTCCATCTCTCATGGCAATGACATCACCACAAAGACTGACATAAGCTAAATCTATTTTTTCAACCCTTTTATCTCTAGGCAGCACAGGGGATCAAATTGAACATGATTATGTGCTAAATCTGAACTCGGACTAAATCAATTCAAGCAGCATTCACTGTCAACTGAGTCATAGCTGTTGTTTCAGCTGAGTGCTTATGGTGGCAAAAAAAAAAAGAAAAGGAAAAAAAAAAGAAAAGAGATCGCCTGACACTGAAAGCTCCACTCTGAGTGTAAATTAACCCAGCCTTTAAAGCCACTAAGCTCAAGGTAACATTCGTTACTTTATTATACTTCAAAATCTGCAACAGAGCACTAACAAAAAACCCCTCAAAACAACAAAAACCTCAGCACTCTGCTTTTAATAACTCTAAGTCCTCTTTTTTAATAAAGCACACTCTATAACCCCACACACGGGATTAGAGAACATCTCGTCCTGTCATCAGCAGTGATCAACACGCTGCAAATTTGATCCCAGCACTTTGCATCCACGTTGCACTGTGACTCATCCCCAGGAAGATCAGAGGCATGTCTGTGTGTGATTTGGAAGTCAATACCCCTTCAAAGAACAGAACATGAAAATTTCCTTGAAATTAGGACTTCACACTAGGCAACCTTTACACCATCCACCCTAAGGGTTAACCCTTCACAAATACAACCATGTTCAACAAAAGAAGTAGAAGTGAAGATGCTTTACTCAGTGGTCTGTTTATTCTTGGTAAATTGTATCATTTTTTTAACAATAGAAATAAAATATCTACATGTCTGGGACTTCCGAAGTGATCTTTATCCCAGATTGGCACCATTATTTTTCCCTCTAACGTTTCATTTTTGTGATCCATAAATTGCTTTTAATTGTTGTAGGCCTAGAATTAGCATTTATGGATATGTCAGATTAATAGAGAGAATCAAATATTTAACTACTGGTATGAACCTAGGAGCAGCTGATGGCTCAGTGTGAGAGACTGCTCTGCTTGCCTCCACTTCACTCACAGACAAACTCCTAATTACACTAACATCAGGTGTTAGGAGGAAATTCTTTACTGTGAGAGCTCAGTGACATTAGATGCTGAGACAGATAAGCCAATATCTCTCGTCAGAGCATTCTTTTCCAAGTTCTATAAAATAATTTTCCCACTTTTCAACTTGCATTTATAGCAACTTTCCCAGCAGTAATCACAAACTAAGATCCACAGCCAGGACAAAAACATATCCCAGCACTAAATATTTTACAAATCCAGACGATACAGACCAGCAGAAATGGATAGGGCAGCAGAAGGCAGAAAATTAATCAATATTGTTTGTCATGGTTATCAATTGCTTTGTGTACTGGTCACTTAATCACTGTCAAGATTTTTCATAAACCACAGGAAACCACTTTTTAGAAAGAATTTGAAGTTAGCATTTTGGTGAGTGTTTATAGGACCTTTTATTCATATATTTGAATACAGTATGTATGTGATAACAGAGGAAAAAAGCCATAAAGGGCTGATTAAAGTTGTAGGTAGATAGCAATGGAAAAATCATGGCATCAGAAAAGTGAGAAGCCATTAAGAGCCATCAAAGAGCTGGAAGGAAACACTGAAAGCAAAGATAAGTCGTATGTCTGAGTCTTATGAAAGTTTTAACAGTGATGGACCAACAGGATGAAAAGAAAACAAGCATTTGGAAAAGGAAAAGATCAAGAATCAGATGATGATGGTCTCTAAGGTCCATAAAGGCATCCAGAGTGAGAGTGATACCTGGCCTGAGCGTGGTTTCATAGCAGTGATGGAAAAAGATCTTACATTATAGAGCTGCACTGGATAGTTCTGGAATTATTTTTTTCCTTTTTTCTTCTTTAAAAACTGTCACCTATCAATTTCAACAGCCTTAATCTTCTTATGAAAACTGGCACCTGATGTGCAAACTGATCTGTTCCACTTCATGATTATTCCTGCACTTCCACTATTCATCTCCTTTCAAACAAGTATCATTGCAATTTTTCCACTCCATCTGAATAGGGAAACCTTACTGAGATCACAATTACTTTCATTTCTTGCTTCTTCTTGCCTATTCTAAAGTATAACCTCATTTTTCCCCTTAAAAAACCACTCTAGCTCACTAGGGTATTTTAGTGAGCTCTTTACAAAGATAACCTAGTTAGTTTTGCTTCTTGAAAACAAAGATTACCTAACAAAAGAACTCTACAAAGCTTTTGAGTACTCCAACTAATATCTTTCAATATATGTCATATTCTATTTGTTACTGCTCACTTCTCATTTGAAATCAAGACATATTCCTATATGAATGGGTTTTTTTAGGGCACTCTAAAATTCCTTATTGTCTCACCTAATGTTAATGAAAAATTTATTATTGAATACTTTAAAATTGGTTAATATTGACTTATTTCTCCAGTTCAGGAGACTTCCTTTTCATCTAAATTTAAAGAAAAAGAGTTTCAATTTCTTTCAAAAATTTCTTAACTCTGTCTCTAGATGGTCTTGCTAAATTCAGTTAACCAAACTCCCTCCACCAAAAAATGAACCCATGTTTCATGCATATTTTAAAATATTATATTTAATAATTAGAAATGGATATAGATGAATCTGCAATTCAGCATCATACTGATATCCATTCACAGTAGGTTCTCCAGATCACAAACTGGTAGCAGTATGTAACTCTACTGCCATCCCTCACCTATTTCACATGGGGTTTAAGACCATGACCATAAATTCTGAGAACAAAAAGTAGAGAGTTTTGAACAGTTATTCAGAAGCTTCTTAATTTGTTTCAATATTTGTCCATAGTAACAGCTGTGCTTCGAATTCAAAGGGCACTACTTGCTACATGTGAATATTTCAGTGGACTGAATTTAGGAGCAGTTGAGGCTCATTTGTAAAATCAGGCTGAACATGGAAATACCAAGTTTTCACACTTACATGCACAGGCATCAGACAGGTTCTAGAAGTCAGAGCAATATTCCAGATTATTGTTCCTTCATAAGCACCACAGTAACCCCATAGCATCACTAGACTCTGATGATTAACACTCAATGATCATGTCTTGTATTTTCATCAGCTTTCAGAAACACAAAAAGCTTCCTCAACCAGAAGGAAAATAAAAGCCATGTCATTCTAGCCAGGGGCAATCTTGCATTCTGGATCTATACAGTTCCTGGGACAATACAGCCTTTACTCCTGTGTGTGGAGTTGTTTTCCTTCTATAGTTACAGCTGTATCTCAGCTTAACACATGAGCAGCACCACAGATTTAAGATTTTCAAGCTCAACTCTATAGTCATTAAAACAACTTCTGCAAATTCTTGACCCTCCTTTGCAAGCAAACTACTACTGATTTAGCCTTAGGGAAACTTCACTGGCTCTGGACCTCACCACAACATCAGCCACATGGTAACCAAAACTAGCAGCTAAATTCAGATCCTGACTTTTCTGCTCTCTGGATGAAGCTTGTGGTTGTTATCACTGGTACTAGAGGGGTTACTTCTGTACCAGCTCTGCTTGCAGGTACAAACCTTACTAAGTCAATGTACAAATCCAGAAAAATAAACATGAGCCCTCCATCAATGACCCTTTGAGGGCTGAATAGAACACTGGGAATGGATTCACATTATGGCTGATTGAAGTCCTTTTAATGATGTGCATCTCTATTGATCTCATTCAGCCTACTACACAAGTAAACAGCATTTAAACCATGCTCCTACCTGTCAGTAGAAACATACTTTTACAAATGTAATCTCATTTTTAATGGAATTATGAAAGATAAATACTTTTAAAACCACGTAACAATTTAGTAATATAAGAGACAGCCCTGAAAAAAAAAATCCAGAAAAAGAAGACAGTACTTCCAATTTCTTTGTCTGCAACAGAAGATAAGAAAGGCCAACCACAAACATTCTTCAGGAGCAAAGTTAGCCCCTTCATAGAATTGCTTCACAAGGACAAAGAAAACAGAATGGTGAACACTGGGTAGGGTTCAGCTCAACCACAGAAGGAAAATAAAATGTTTTTTCTTATGACAGTGAGCATTGATTTGTGCTAAAGTCAATTACCCCCAAAAGGATAGAAGCACCAGACAAATCCAGCCAGAGGAACACACACCAAACAGAATGGCCATCAAACTGCTTGGAAATATACCTTTTAAATAGAACTTTTAACTATCACTTTCAGTAAATAAGGAACACTGAACTATCCAACAACTATAAACCCACTGGTTTTCCCATGATGAGTGTGACTCCCAAGCTAAAGTTTCTACAAATCCCAAATTGGCATCAATTGTGGCAAAAAAAAGGACTTCAATACACCTCTCCTCGTAATAAATAATAATTCCCATTAAGATTTTTAAAGACACAGAGTCTTGACCAGACAAGAAAAGTTTAATTAAATTTAGAATAATCCTAAATCAATAAGTTCCTCATACATGCAGAGATTTTTGATCTTAGAAAACACCTTGGCTGGCTTTGCCTTTTGGAAAAGTGACTTTTCTGTGTTTTAAGTGATATTTCGCTCTTCTGTAGGCAATAACTTTCTATTAGTCACGCTTCTAGGTCTCAGAATCTGAGAGTATCCAAGCAAATAAAACAAATAATTAGTATTATGAACGATTTCTCCCCATTTAATAAAGATAATACCAAACAACTCCAAGGCCTGCACATGATGGGAGAATACTTCAGTGACTGCATAAACAACTGTGTCAGTCAGGCAGCATCACTCTGCTGTCTCATTTAGCTACACACAAGCTGCAACTGTGAGTCAGAGCTGCTCAATTACTTTAACGTGGCTGTACCATTCATAGTCCTTGGCTTCCAAGTAAATTCAGGGAGGTGTGAGGGGGTGGAAATCCGTGCGTGTGTCTTCTGTCAACTCAGAATGGTTACAAATCCTTTTCTGTGCCAGATCCACAAAGGAAAACAACTGTTATGGTCCCAAACTGCAAACCTCTCTCTCTGGTAAAATGAACTGCTGCAGTTCAGGAGTCAGGACATCCTTGATTCATCTGGTGAACCCATGACCACCTACAGAATACATAACACACACATGAATTCCTGCCAACAGAAGAAGATCATAACCCTGCAGTGTAAGCTGAATTTATTTGCAGTCTATCTACACAAGATCATTGATAAATTGCATAGGTTTCAAATTAAGAGAACTAAACATAGATCCCTACATGCTGGTATACACACTGCCAGTCTAAGCAACAGATTTGGGAATTAATTTCATGGCTCCAGCACGGATAGCTAATGCAATGGGAGATGCCTAAGGGTATCCAAGACACACACACACAGGCTTCACAGACATGATCAAGGACCTCTGGAAGATCCCTCTCTCCTCTGAACCATCAGCCAGAGGTCCCAAGAGGTTCTTTAAGATATTTAAATTAGCACTTATTATTTGGGCAACTGTTCAACACACTCCCTGTTCAGTGCACTCCATGGACTATTAGAGTAGGATTTTGCTGATCAATCACTTGCTGTGTAGTTTAGGATGGGCTGAATTTCTCTCCAGCCTCTGACTGCTAATGAGATTTCCAGCAACTACAACAGAAACATAAGTATCTAGCACACATGTATATAAATATATAAACTGATGCTGTAATTTAAGTGCTGATCTTGAACTGAATCCTACACACAAAGTTTTCACTGTGCCTCGATTTCTCCAAGAGCAAGATAGGAATGGTGATACCTGCTCTGTCAATGTATTGAATATTAATGTGCACATGTAAAACAGATTTTTCTGCTGTCTCTAATTTTATAAAAGTGATGACTGAAGACTACAAAATAGGCAAAGGTCTTACATATGTTTATTCTTGCAATACTTGAAAGCAGTGTTAAAACCAGGTCCTATAAGGATTCTGTGTGAAATTCACACACACAGAGGATGCCAGGCCAGTGCTCTGAGAGCTGCAGGAAACTGAAACCCCAAGCACCTCACTCAGTTCCCAGTGGGAAGATGGAGGTGCTCAGGGGCTGTCACAGGAACAAGATGCTGGAGAAATGGATTAAATTCTTCACAAGAACTACCTTTGTGACCTTGCATGAATAACATGCAGGAACATGCATTCAGAATGGCTCAGAGCTTTGTGTTTTATTTAGATTTTAAGTGTAAGCTGGGCAGGACAAGGACTCTTCATTACTATTTGTTATTTAATGGATGATGCCAGTTGAAATAGGTCTGTAACGCTCCTGCCTAAAACCGTGATTTGCAGTTATCCACGAGCTCTGTTAACAGCTTCAAAATGTATTTTTAAATCATTTCCATTTACCCTTACTTGTCTCAGACTAGCAAGGGTATTTAACATGCCTGTATGTTTTCCTTGTCATTTCAGACGCTTCATCACAGCAAAATGCCCTTGAAAGAAGAGCCTGGAATACCAATGCTCACTGCTGAGAGAGAAACCAACCTTATCTCTCAACTGCAGCTCTGCACAGGACACGCAGGTGAGAGATTTAATGGCTGTGCTGAGAGAAAACACAGTTTACTGCCAAGACAGCAAAATGCAGCCCAGTTCAAAGGGGAAAAAAAAGAGAGAGAGAGAAAAGAAGTCCACTGTCAAACAGCATGCAGTCAGACAGCAAATAATGAAGCAATGAATAATAGATTTCTTACGTAATTGCTATTTTATCCTGATATTGTAAGGTGGGATTTATTTTGCTGCAACACTTTAGAACAAATAGTCTCTTCTGTTAATCCCCAGATCAAACTGTAGACAAAAAAAGGTGTTGATACTTAAAATTTGCTATATACAAATATTACTTCTTGTCTTCATTACAGATGACACAGTTGTCTATTTTGATAAATCCTCTGCTATTATTTTTTATTTATGTTCAAAAGACAGATGGAGATTAGATACAATGAGACCTAAAAGTCAGGTATAAAGATGCCAATGACTCTGAAGTGAAATAAGAATACTATTAAGGAAGTGTTTTTTTTCTTAGAGCATGAACATGATGACCAGGAAAAAAAAAAAAGAAACATCTGAGTAATTCTAAGGTATTAGTGCACTTGTAATGCATTCATAAAATGGATTTATTCTAGTTTCTCCTTACAAGACTGATTTCACGATTTCACAAACAGAAGACAGAGACCACAATAAGCCACTGAAGAGCCTGTATCTTATTTGAAGGCAGATCAGATCTGGTTTCCCCCTTTCCCTCTCCCTAAAACCCACATTTATTTTCCCAACTAGAAATTCAAGAAACAGTCTTCTATTGACCCAGCCCAGGAAAGGACCAGAAGCAGTTCTACTCCGATGTTTTGAACTCTCAGTTTACTCAGTATCTCCATATTTCTTATGAAGTGTGATACAGCTCTAAAGAGACATCACCAAACATAAAGTAATTAAAAAATTAAAGCAGAACTAGTTACCATACAGGCATCTCATATATGAAGAATCAGTGTGGTTTCAGAAGGTGAGTATTTAATACAGTTCCAAACCATTTAGTTATTCTGTATGTTGGTTCACTCTCTAATAAAAGAGCTTGACACTGCATTGTCAATATTAAATTGACAGTAATTAAATAGCAAACACATTAAAGTACAAGTGAGTGACAGAAAATTGATCTTATTTCAAAGCAACTGATCTATATTTAAACAGTCAGCTTCCTTCTGAAACATGGAGCTTCAAACTACAAACCCAAATACATGATAGTCCCCAAACCAAAGCATTTTCCAGTAGCAGAACCATTTCCATACAAAAATTCCAACTCATTCTACTTCTGAGAGGAAAGTAGAAAAGGAAAAAAAGTTTAGTAAAGCCAAAGGCAGAAGGGGGAGAACCCAAATATTGGGTCCAACTGACCCACAGTAAGTTCAACTGTTACTTTAGAATAGGGTTTATTTGTTTGGTAGGTTGGTTGGTTGTTCTCATTTTACTTTAAGTAATTCAGTTAATCAGAAGCTCCTGTCAAAGCTGGAGAAATCCAAAATAACTGTTTCTATGAAGTTCTGTGAAGTTTCTTGTTTTCTTGGAAAAAAGACTTTCTCATCTTCTACTTTTTCGTTCTTTTACAGCCTCTTATAATCTTCTGGTTGCTTCACACTTATGCAAACCCAGCTTATGAACTTGGCTTTGTGAATATGCTGATAATTATTTTGTAGATTTCACATTAAGTGGCTACACACTTTTGGGACCTAGAACTGATTCCTAAACCACACCTACAGTTACTCCAGGTAACTAAGTCTGCAAGGAATACTCCAAGCTTGGTTTTGAGACCCAGCAGCACACATCAGTCCACATCTGTTCTGGTTTTGTTGGCCTTGTTTAAGATCTTTCAGTTGCCTCCACTCCCAGACATGCTTTAACAATCAAAGACACTTTCTACAGCTTAATGGACCTGTTTAATCACTTTTTTCCCCCCAAATCTGTATTAAAAAGTTCCAATTGCAAAGATCAGTAAACATAATCACTGGATCTCAGAAATTGCAAAGTAAAACATTCATGAAATCCTAACTTCAGTCCCACAGCAACTGCCTTTGACTTGTGCATGTCCAGACACACAGATGCAGACCCAGTAATCTGATGTGAGCTGTTCCCTGCAGCCCAGTCCATCTACCACTTTGTCCAAGATAGATTTAAACATCCAAATGAGGGGAGTCTTTAACAAAAACTGCAGTTAAAATTATCTGTTAGTACAGGATGACTTTACCTGCTACTCAATTCTGCATTCCTAATCATGACTACTTGTGCCCCAGTTAATTCCACCCTGAATTTTGCTCACAACCTTATCACAGCTGACTTCACCTCATCACCAAGCAATGCATGTTTAGCTATATTTGTATTTCTTCACAAGTAAGCTCATCAAGTTATCTGAGAATATTTATTGGTGATTTAACTTTAATTTGCTAATTATTTTTGCAATCTGTTAACACGATTTCACGGTAATATTCTGTTCTGGTTACATGAATCAATTCATGGAAGTTATGGATACAACTCCAATTAAAAGCTTATCACATAGCTATAGACCACTCAATTTTCTCTTTAGTCACATAAATTAGAACAATGCAAATAATCTGTGAATGGAGAGTACCAGCACTGAAGCACTCAAAAATTTCAACCATTAAGAGTTAATCAAGTAGCCTCATTCTTTATACAGTGCACAATACCTCATTTCAGGGGGAAAAATGTGTCTGACTAAAAAACTCCAGTCCTCTCCACCTTGTGCCCTTTGAAGTGTTCCATGCTAATGTTTACCATAAAATATGAATTTGCTTCCACACTTTCTTTTTCCTTGCAGCAAGCAGAGCTTACAGTAGAAAACTGTAAGATTGTTTCCTCACTGTCAAAAAGACAAAAAAGAGATTTAAGCATTAATTTGCAATTTAATATGATTTTTATAGTAATATCTATGTATTTTAGTCATAAACTGAGATTTTACAGTCAGAACTTCATATTCACCCTTCAACTTAAGATGGACAAGCAAAATCCTACTTCAGTTCACTTGAGATCCCACCAACTACGTTACAATTTCCTCAGGCCACAGAGATAAATTTAGGCTCAGATATTACAACACATAGCAAGGGGCACCTTGGCTGCACCACCTGCTCTCTCAAAGGATCACTTGGAACTGCTTTGTTTCATTCCATGGCACTGGTTTCATTCATTTGAACAAGAAGAAATTCACGCTCCAAAACATGTGTAACAGAGGAAGGTCATAACTCTTTAAATTAGCTCTTAAAAGAGTGCTAAAGAGTGTTCTAACATTGGATGATAACCAATGACAGCAACCCCTTCTCATGGAAAGGATAACCCCAGCAGCTGATGCAGTAATTTAGAGTAGGAATGAATCTCAGTGTGTGCCTCAAGCATGTTTCTGTTTCTGTGACACACAGAAGCAACTGAAGACAGTCACAGACCAAGGCACATTCCTTGAAGGTAACTGAAATACAACTTGAACAAAAAATAGTGTCTTATCTTTTGGACAGAGCAACTGAAAGAGTCACTATTTCCTGTTCTGTCAATGTGCTCATAAATCTTAAAATATGACAGCAATGTCTGGCTGCCATTTACGAAGTATTTTACATAGACCAACAATGCAGCCAAATTTCTGAAGGGACACGGACCAGGCCATATACAGTGGTAAGATTTTATAAACAACTACTTTCCCAATAAAACAATTCCTGTATCAAGTTGCAGATTGTCTCAGGGCAGTCTGCTACATGTTAGACTGTCCTAAAGAAGCCCACTGAAGCCTTCAAGGCATCACATTCACTGTAGTGATGGACATAATATATAAAATTTGCACATGAAGAGCCCCTTGCTAAGCACCAGGAGACTCCCATCAGTCTGCCAAGGTTCTGAGCCAAGGGAGTGCAGTGCTCATGGACCAGGGGCAACTGAGCCCACCCTGGCAGCAGCACAAACCCACAGGGACTGAAATCACACTCACTCATAAAGACACATATTCTGGCATCCCTAAAGACAATCTCAACTTGCTGCCTTGTTTCTAGAAAGGTGGATGTCAGACAGACAGGTTTCTATATTAACATCCACTTACTTGTGGAGTTAGCTCTAGAGCTGTAAAATAAATGTTCAAAAGCTACTAAATATCACAGGATCATGGGAGGGACCTTTAAAGGTCATCTAGTCCAACCCCCCTGCTATGAGCAATCTGTCAAATCTGACCTTGGCTATTTCCAGGGATGGGGCATTTTGAAAGTACGTAGATAACAAAAGCTTTTGTGGAAGATGGAGTAGTTACCAAGTACAATATTGTGCCACAGAGAATCTTCAAGGCACTGCTAGGATTTTTTAAATATCAATTTAAGTCTAGAAAAAGATTACTTAAATTTTAATGGCCCATATCTTTGACTTTTCCTCTAATGCCTTTGAGCCATTCCCCAGTTACCACAACTGCTGTATTTCAATTTGCTAATTAAATTCTTCCGTTTATCAAGATAAACACAAATAATTATTTTTGGATTATTTACTACTATACAAATTTCTGAAGTAAAACATTTATGCAGGCTTAATGCTTAAAACCAACAGCAGTTCATCAGCCCCTAAAATGTAGGCAGAATTACAGGTTAAGAACTATTTTACCAGTACTTCCAGAGAAAAAGGTAATCAAAGGAATAATATTTTTTCAAAGCAGAATTTCAAAAGGCAGAAAAAGAACCCAGAGGTATTTTTTCTATTGTTTAAGTCATTATTCTCAGTGATTTCATAAGCTGCAGGACAGCTGCATGCTACAACCAATAGAATATTTTCCAATATGCAGTAATTTTCTTTCCATAATTTTTTATATGTAATAATGATGGAGAATTCCGTTGCACAGAATTTGCTTTGTCTGAAATTGAAGTATTACTTCCTTTAGTGAATGGGAAGCCAGAGTCAGTGGTATTTACAGCATGAATTTGTTAAGTAACAGAACACTGCAGAAGAACTTACATAAATAAAAGTGACCTGAAGTCCATGCAGTTTTAAATTCAAAGGAAAGAACAAACAGATCCCAGACAGAGATTTCAGTCTTCAAAATGGCAGATAACAGAGAACCAAACCCAAGCTTCTTTCTTTCCACTATCTCAGACCTCCATTTATCAATGTACAGAATCTGCTGCAATCTGGAAAGCCACTCAAAGTGACCGAACCAGAAAAAGAGACTCCTGTGTTCCCTCTACATCCTGTTTTTGCAGAATAAAGTTTTCTAACCATTTAACCTTGTCTCTTAAATTACTTTTGAGATTTCATTAGTTGAGTGCTTTCTTGGTTTAGTGCATTGTTTACAAATTCTAACAAAAACATCTGAGACTTTCACCTCAAATCAAAGGCAGGGGGTTAGGACAATCTTAAATTTCATCCATTTGGGGTTGTGCTACCAACTCAAAAAACCCCATGACTGGACAAACATAAATACAGCTTTCTTAAATACCGGCAGAAGTGTGGTAGGCAAGCACAAGCCTGCACAAATTCCACAGATGTTTGGAAGGTGTTTCGAAAGAGATCATTGCAATATATACACCTGAATGCTAAAATAAGGCAGCAAAAGTTTAAAGTTGGACTCTTTTTGAAGAGAATCTTCAATAGATTTTTGTCTTTAGACTTTCAGATTTTGCTTTATTTCAGATAAATGAATGGGGGATCACATGTAATAAATAATTTCAAACAGAAAATTGCTAATGCAGAGAAGGCAGGATTGGTGCAGAACTAAGTGCAAAAGAGGAGAGCACTCCCTTCAGTGCCAGCAGCGGAAGTACCAATCCGTGGGAAGACTGTGAATATCTCCTATTGAATTGTATTATTAGCAGCAATTTTATCTGTCATATTCATGACAACCCACGCGTGACCCACGACAACTCACGCAGCAGGTCAGCACCCACAAATCCACCGATGGCTCAAAGTCTTCAAAGCATGAAAGATCAAGATTGGGACCAAAAGCTGACCAGGACCAACAACTTGGGTAAGGTAACATAATTAGCATTTGGAAAAACCCACTGCATTCCCAGATTTCAGCAGCAGAATACTTCCAGGTAAAGAAAGACAAGTGATTATGTCACTTCACAACACCTCAGCACAATTTCAGGAGAGAGAGAGAGAAAAGATGATGATGGCATAGGAAGTGAATAACTCCTGTCATTGAAGAACAAGCTTGAAGATGTCTGTGGGAATGTTAACAGGACAGGATGATTGGCACTGCTGTGGGAAAGAAAAAGACAGGAGTGATTTGAAGGATTTTTAAGTGTGGGAGGGAATAAATGCAGAGCAAAGAAGGCGATCAATTTGAAACGGAAATGTAAAACAGTGGCATGAATACGTAAGAGCAATCGCGTTGGAGAGGGGAAGAAAGAATCCTGAGTACATTCCTATCTCACACCATTTTACATCTTCCAATAGACCAGAATCATGGGCACAATGATTCACAGGGAAGGTGCTTAACAGTGATGCTGAATAATGAAATAGCCTGCGAGAAAGAGTGGGAGTCACGATACCCAAGTGCGTGGGCAGCTCAGCTTCAAGGCTGCGCTGGTCAATACGTTCCTGCAGCCACAGAACCAGGGAAAGAGCAGTTCTTGAAGTTTGCTGAGCACAGACAAACTTAGATTGATGGTCTGAGCCTGCCACCTGGAACCAGGGCAAAGGTATTTGCGACATACTCAGCACAAAAGAACAAAAAAGGCATCAGAAAAGGAACAAGAGTTTGGTTGAAGCCATTCAAGTTTTTACATTGCCAGCAAAGCACACGTAAGTGAACATCAAACCAGGCCAACTGGATTTAAGGAGCCAGAGAAGAACTGGGAAGCTGAATCAACTCCAACTTTTGTGCTGATGACTCAAGTCAGGAGAAAAAAAGAATGACCAGAGACAACTTAAAGAAGATTACTACCAAAAGAGCCAATGAAGTACAAACAACAGTAGGTTATGCCTATTAGTAAACTGGGAATACAGTCTCAAACCCAGATCTAAGAAGGAGCTCATTATAACCCAAACTAAGAACATACTAGAAGCTATTTTAATTTGGGTAAAAACTTCAACAAGTGCCAGGAAAGAAGTGCCCAAATCTGTGTAATACAGTCTGTGATAAAATGATTCTAAGGAGTGCTAAATCAGTATGAGCAATTGATCATTTTAAGTTCAGTGGTCTGCAATGCAAAGGCAAACAGGAACCAGGGGTAGACAGACACCAGCACATCACCACTCCTGAATGCACCAAGGAAATTCTGCTTTATACAGAGCTTTTACAGGAATGTGTTGTATGGAGTTGTGACTTTTTTATAAGGGAAGGAAGATGAGTAAGAATCAGGGAATAGCTGCAGCTGGAGGGGAAGTCTGGAGATCTTTTAGTCCAGCCCCCTGCTCTGTGCAGGGTCAAACCAGAGCAGGTTGCCCAGGGTCATGCCCAGTCAGGATCTGGTTATTTCCAAAGACTGAGTCCTCAGTCTGTCTAGGCAAATTGTGCTAACACTAGACCACCTCACCATAAAAAGAAGGTTTTATTATAAACTTTTTTTCAATGTTTAAATTAATTGTCCTTTTTTTCAGTTTGTGTCCACAGTATTTCTTTTCACTGAACACTACTGAGGAGCGTCTGGATTCAGCTTCTTCGCTCTTCCACAGGAGATGCTTATGCACAGCACTGGCCTGAGCATCAGCCCCAGGGGTGCAGCACCAATGTCTGACCTCCAGCTGGACTTCATGTTGCTGATCACAACCCTTTTATCTCAGCAGCTGGGCCACTTTTCAATCCTCCTCACTGTCTGCTCATCTAGTACCTACCTACCTCATTAATTTGTGCATGGGGATGGTACAGGGGACACCGCCAAGAGACCTACAGTCAAGATAACGAGTAGCTACTGCTCTGTCCTCATCCACCAAGGTCATCACTTCACCACAGATCATCATCAGGTTCATCAGGCATGACTTTCCACATATTTAACATTTCACACTATGATTTAAGCAATGAACCAAACCCTACATTTAACATTCTTTCCCCTCTCCCATTATTTGCCTTTCTGTCCCCTCTATTTTTCATTTTCTCTTTCCACATCTGAAATTCAACTAAGCACACCCTAGCACAACACATCTGCAGATGGCTGTTCAGTAGCTTCACAACACAAGTGTATAAAGATCAGAATGCAATCCATGGTAATGTGGTAGTCACTCGTTACCAAAGATGTATTTTTCTTTTAAAATGTTTGAGAGAGTTTACGTGACTTAGGCTCATGCTATATATGGCCCTAGGAATAAGTTTTAAGTCTCCACAAGCAGGTAAGAAAAACCTCAACTACTATACATTTCACATACACAACAGTATTTTCTTCACATTTGCATTTAGTTCAGACCAGGATTGTGTTTTTGAAGCAAACCTCCTGACAACCCTCACCAATCACACTTTGTTCTACATCAGTGCTCAGGCTGAGTGTGCAAATTGGATTTCTTGGGACAAAATTGAACTGGAAGAGGCATTCCAGGCATGCTCTGTCCAGAGAACGCAAACTAAGTTAAAAAGTAGTCTGAAATACCACATCCACACACAAATACAACAGTCCCACGCTGGCAAGATCTCAGTCCAGAGAAAGCTTCCTTTAGTAGAGGTTGTCAGAAAGTAAGAACTTCAGCACAGGGTACTTGGCCACTATGTGGAAAAAAATTAAATTTAATCAATGCAAGAAAGATAAGGTTGGTGTCAGAATGCTGATCTATTTTCCACTTCTTCCCAGTTATGCAGGAAGGAACACTAAGATGAGAACTTCTGATCTGTAGTAACAACAATGCACAGAAGGGCCAGGAATATGTCCAAATAAATGCAGGATTTTAAGGGGCCTGCAACCACCCACACTCCATCTATGGCAGGTTATACACAAGGAAACTCTACATTTGCCAAACAGGTAAGAAAAAGGCTGACACCAGACACAGTGAATCAGTTTTCTTCAGTAGATGTCAGTCTTCACTTGGAAGGATTAAATGCTTTATAAAGCCCTAAGAGAAACACAGCACAAAGAAATGACTGACTTTGCTGAATGACCTTCAAAAGTTAAAGAACAAAAGAACAGACATGTACCTAGGTCCACATTACTTTCCAGGATACTTCAATAAACTGCCATGTAAACATACGTCTTATAGGCCAGCAGAATAATCCACCTTGGAAGAGACCTCTGGAGGTCATCTGGTGCAACCTCCTACTCAAGGCACAGAGAGTTTCAAGGCCAAATCAGATTGCCCAGGGCCCTATTCAGTCCACTTTCAAAAATCTTCCAAGGATGGAGGTTCCTCAGCCTCCTTTAGCAGCTTGATTCAGACCTTACCCATTGTGAAAACTGTTTTTTCCTTTTAAGTTTTGAGGGGTTTATTTGCTGCCTTCTCTCTTTTCATGGTGCATGTGCGAGAAAAGTCTGGCTGTCTCTTCTCTACACTCACTTGGTGGCAGAGGATAATTAAGTCCCTCCAGAGCCTTATTCTTCTCCTTAGGCTGAACAAACCCAACCCCACACACAGGCTCTCCTCATTACATGCTCCCCTTCACTGCCCGTCTCCAGCTTGTCTACATCTGTTTTTTTTGTGTACAGTAACCCAAAACAGGACACACTATCCCAGATGTTGCTTCACCAGTAAATAAAATAAATCACCTCCTTCAGCTGCTGGCTCTGCTCCTGCTGACGTAGCACACGATGCAGTTATCTGTGACTGAAGACTGGAATCTGAACATTTTAAAATACAGAAGCCTCACAGTGAGAAAACAGAAATGAAACACAGCTGGAAGCAAATTTACCCCTGTCTGCTGCATCCTCAGAGATAGAAGGGCTAGCCTGTGGGGGGCTTTCCATCCAGCAATAAAGTGGCTTCCTGAAGTGCAGGAAACTCAATGTGTTCTCTGATTCCCTGGGAAGCCCCTTTCCAGTGTCTCTGCAGCTTGTGCTTCTGTCTTACCAAACCTCTGTTGCACTGCAGGTTTCTTCCTCTTCACCTTTCTCCTCCCCTGCTATTTTCTGCTCTGCAAGCCTGCTTTTCCCAGGACTGAGCTGCTTCCAAGGAAGAAACATCTCTGGCTGTTCAGCAGCTCAGGGCCCAGTAGCTCATAGAAGGCAAACTGAGCTCTGTAACATTAAAAAAACTAACCAAACGAACAAAACCAAACCACAGACACAAGAAATAATACACTAATACTAAACATTCAAATAGAATGCAAAGATCACCTGTTTCATAAGCACTTTAAAGAGCTTTGACTAAGACCGACTTATCTAAATCCTGACCCAATGATCTCATTTGTGAGTTGAGGAAGTAGGGGCTGCATGATCAGACTGTTAAAACGAGTTGAGAACTTGCTGAACTGACAGGCTGGAACACTAATTAACAAACACCCAACATCCATTTGACAAAAAATAACAAGATGACTATCACAAGGGTCAGTATCAGGGCACAGACTACTCAGTATCTTCCTAAGCACTCTGGGCAACAAGGCAAATTGCAAATGTGCTGAAAGTTCAAATGACAGTAAAATAGTAAACAAGGGGCAAAGACCTCTGTTTAAAAAAAAAAAAAAAAACAAAACAGAAAAAAAATTCACTTGAAGGTTAATATAGGTGTCATCTGCCCAGAGAGTCTGTGGAATTACATGGAGGTTTACAAGAACTGATGAAAAAAAGACAGAGTTGACCTCAATTAGTGTTGGCAACAGTCCTAAACTTGGAGGCAGAGGCTGGACCAGATGGCCTCCAGAGATCCCTTCCAACCCATGTCTCTGTGGTCCTGTGAAGATACAATGCAGGAACTTAACAGCTCAGGACAGCAACAGTAATTTGGGGAACAAACACTCCTGGTGAGGACAAAGCATACCTTAGTATGACACATGGATGCACCAAGTAAAACACTTTCCATTCTACTCAGGCAAACAGGCACATGTTACCACTCTCAGACTCAAAAAGGAGTGTGCTGGTTTCAGACCTTCTCATTACAGGTTTTTAATTATAATGTGCATGAGGAAAAGCAAGGAGGTCTGCGTACTTGTAGACTCAGTCTGAAGGGGAAAGAGAAGTTAAATTCAAAGTCAAATAATACAATATATTTTGTATTGCCAAGAGCTTAGAGAAGATTCTCTCTTTTTTCTGACTAATCTCTGTCGACTCCTCCTTGACTGCCACTTAAATATCACTATAAACACATTTGAAATACCTCACTACATTTACCCAAACTTTCAATTACAATATAACTCATCACAATGGCTTCTGAGCATACAAAGCCATCCTTTTCCTAGTTGGGCTATAGGCTCTTCCACCACTGCCTATAGAAATAAGATACAGTTAGAGCAAACTGCTTTGCAAATAAAACAGTAACTCTTGCAGTGATGAGCTGCCTCTAAAAAATTTCTTGTGCCCAGTCTGAGTTGCCTAAAGTGCTCCAGTGACTTGTTTGCTTGAAATCTGGCAAGCAGACTTCCTACTGCTGTTCTTAAAATTACCTGACTCTTCTACTAGTCCAAGAAAATCCCAGTGAACTTCCATACCAGAATTATTTTCCTGAAGGTTGTACACACACTCCATGCATATGCACATGCAACACAGAAAAACAAACAGCAAAAAAATTCAGCTGGTAGGAAGGTTTATTATCTGCTCTTACATAGTCAGAATACAGAAAAAAATAATCATCACACTCACTTCATGCAAGCATATTATGCTAATTTTCTCCTACAGACAGCAAAAACATTTTTAGTTATTACCTTAGAGCAGGAAATTCATAATTAAATGTTCTGACTTAGGATTCATTGAAAAGTCCAAGTTGCATAAATATGATATGGTATCACCAAGATTACTTAAGGTATTAGAGGGACATGAGTCATATCTACCTAAAAAAACTGTTCCTGGCATCTCTAGTGTTACATTATTCATTTTGGTTGTGTTTATTCCTCTGGGGTCTAGGACATTGTATTAGATGCTGTACTAACAAGCATCACAGTCCTAATACACTTAAGATAATCAACAACCACATCAAAGAGATCAGTCCTTCTATTTGCAAGACTTGAAAATTATACTTTTTTTTCCCCCTTATGTTTTATGCATTTAAAACTACTGATGTATTCAAATATTTCAGAAAGCATTCTCTTCAGTCCATTCATTAACTACCTTTTCACATTAGATAGTGACTGTTCCCATTAGGCACCAATTAGCTTTCCTAAGGATTTCTGTGCATATATGGAGGACATTCCACCTCCCGCATAAAGATAAGAATACCAAAGACTTCTCCCCGCCCCTTAGCAGCCAAGTGGAGAAGGCACAAGCGATATATTCTTAAATTAGAAGATTCAAAGTTAAAAGTAGAGCTTTTTATCAAGTTATTTTTACCAAAAACAGTCTCCATAGCAAGGCTGTGCTATGAAAAGTACAAGTACTCAGTTTTCTCATTTTGCTCAAAAAACACTGTAAATGTATTTAAATAATTTACTACTACATATTTTAGCTGATCCCATTCATCTAAACCAGGATGAAACTTTATCCATCTTATGCATTACCTTACTTTCAAATAATCCTATATACTTCAGTAAAGCTTTGCCAAATAAGACAATAAATATGCATAAACATGGATCAGATTTTAATCATCTTAATGCAACAGTACTTCTCCTCCTTTACTTTACCAAAAAGAAAAAAAAATTAGGAGGGGCTCCCCGTAACAGCCAGGCTTAAATGCCTTAAATCACTCCTGGGATACAATTGCTCTGTAAAAGTGCCTGACAGGAGACTGTATTCAGGGGGCGGCTTGGTCTCTTCTCCCAGCTAAGAAGCAACAGGATGAGTGAAAATGGCCTCAAGTTGCACTAGAGAAAGTTTGGATTGGATATTAAGAAATATTTCTCCACTGGAAGGGTTGCCAGGCATTGGAAGAGGATGCCCAAGGAATTAGTGGAATCACCCTGCCTGGACATGGATTAGTGGTGCCCTTAGCAGTGCTGGGTTAATGGTTGGACTCCATCATCTCAGAGGTCTTTCCCAACCTTAATGACTCTATGATTCCATTTATCCCAACAACATCCAGCTAATGTAGTTGGAATTGTAATGGAGACCTGGTCAGAAGAGAAAGATAAACCTGCACACAATTTGAGTCTCAAGTCCTAAATAGACCAATAATCATTTGGTTATGATTCCTCTCTGTAGCATGGAGAGCAAAGCTGCTCCATGACTGAGGATTAGCTGGAATCTCACATTATAGTGATGGAGCCCTTGCCAGAACAAGATTCCATTTACAGCAGCCCATGACAATGGCATTACATATGTCATATTTATTAGGATTGAATTCCTTCTCAGTAGATACTCACCAACATTCAGTTGCAAGATTCAAAGAAATAAATTGATTTCAGGTTTTAAAGAAAATTATGACAAGGAAGACAAAAGATAAGTAGCCTTTAAAACCAATTTAATCAGTGGGCTCTAAACTACTCTAGGGTCTAGCTAGACTGTTCTCCAGTTTGCCCCTTCTCTCAGCTTTGTTACTAAATCAGGTGTAGTCATCTATTTATACCATTTTACCTGGTGGTTCTGCTGGAATGGTCACAAAGGACAACAGAACCCATTTTACCAGGTTTCCAAAAAAGCACAACACAGAAGTATTTCAGTCTGGCTTCCTAGCTATATACAGGATACCATAGATGGAATAAACACATGGAATGAGGTAAGACTTCAAAAATGTTGAAGATAAAATGCTAGAAGCTCAGTTCAGGTGCTGAGCCAAAATACACTGCAGAATTTAAGATCTAGGTCCACCATAAGCAAAAACACCACAGAAGAAATCTGAGAGTAGTATTAATTCCTCCGTAAAACTACTTTGCAGGGCTGAAATGAAACTGAAACACATTCAGGGTGAACACTGCTGTTCTCACTCCACAAAACTAGCAAGGATTAGAAAGTGCATTTTGTATTTAATATTCAAATGGTGGGGTATTTAAAACTACATTTCATAACATGTATTATCTTTCCCTCTTCCAACAGCAAGGGCTGTGTGGTGCAGTGAGGAGTCAGCAGATGGCACCCATGAACCAGAGCACACACACCCTGATGGCCTTGAGCTCACACACTGCAGGCTGGGTTATTCACAGAAAACTGGGACTTCTTTCTGTACCAGCCAGGATTTTCCTTTACACCGTGTAAATAGTCCAAGTGTGTATAAATTAAGTTTACCTTCACTACCAAGGTGACTTGCTGCACGATCATCAGGTGCAAGGAGACATCAGAAAGAACTGGAACAGTGCTTTTCATTTTTGTAATTTTAATCTCAAACTCCACAATAACAACTCCCAGTGTTTTAACCCCAGTTTACATCAGTTTCTGTGCAAGAATGCCAGTTGCAAATACTCCCTTTCACCTTGCCAAACACACATCTAAGATACAACCTCAAAAAAATAAAGAAAAAAACCCCAACATACAGGTGGCAACATAGGTCAAAAACCAGAAGGCATTAACAAGAACCTAAAATTCTCTTAAAAATCAGCATCACAATACTGACACAACTCATGGTTTTTTAGGTCTGGGGTTAACAGGAGTCCTTATGCTACAAGAATGTGGACAAAGGATAGCTGAAAGTCCCTCAATAACAAAATAAGGTAGGGAGGGCATTAACTGCTAATGTAGAAGAAAAAGCAAGACAGGTACCAAGTATTTCAAGGAAATTGGACTATCCAGAAACTCTGTACTGCATATTTGCAATACATAAACCACGCAAAGTTCTAAAAAAGTCACTGTCTTCACATGACTTTCACCTTATAAAGTTTTCTTAAAATCCAGTGCCAGTTATTGTTCATGTTCAAGCTCCATCACCTTCTGCCCTTCAGTTACACCACTGTAAAGCAGTTGGTTTTTACACAAAACTAATTCTCATACCAAGTGCAGATCTGCGCAACGCTTTTTTTTCTTCTTCCTCCTGTTAGTTGGAGAAAGAACGGACTGGAAAAATACAGGTTGTGCTGGGAATGGAAGACATGGAAAAATCTCGTCTCCACTCAAGCTACTGATAAGGTGCACATCCATCTCCTTCTGTTTCAAGACTGACGAATACCAGATAAGGATTTAATTCTTAGACCTGAAGTAAACACAAGGAATACAGACACGTAGCTTGGACCAGCTATTTTAAGCAGTTGCTTTTGTTGTCGCCACACGGCGTCAATCACATCATGCATTTTAGATCAACAGAAAGACTGTGATGCAGCAGGGTTCTGAATAGATAATCAGCATTGTGCTTCAGTACATGACAGCTCCACAAAAAAAAATCTCAAAATCAAAATACATGCACAGGACAAACTACATCTGCTACATGTAGGTCACAAACCAGCAGGGAGTCAGAAAAACTTCCATTCAGAACTGTAAGAGTGATAAATTAAGAAAAGAAAACAATTTATTTGGGAAATACTTATTAAAAGGTGTAAGCTTTTTTATTTAGATCATTTGATACTGGAATATAAAAAAGGAAGACAGATTATTTTCCTAAGAAACACTCCTGTACCACTTGTGCTGTGTATTTTTCCCTCTTAACTGTGAGGCAAACAGGAGCAATCACAGGAGCAGCTGCATCACAGAGCACACAGCAGGTAGAATGGACACCAGGTAAAGAAATACCCGAAAGGAAGATTTGGCGTTACAGATGCAAAAGATAAAGGGATTTACAGAAGGACACAGGAAGGAAGGACAACAATATCTGTGATATATTTCCACAGTTCCTGTTGACAGCAGCAGACTTTAAAGGAATTTGGGAGTATTTGTGACCAAATCCCTCAAGTCAGACAGTTTGAAGCAGCCCTGCACGTTTATTCAGAATAACAGGATCACGAGCATGCAACAACTGAATGGGTCCAGAAGTTACTCATCTAACATTGTATATCCTGAATTGTGTCTCTGCTTGTTAAGGAAACATTCCTGGGAGAATCCACCCAGAAGCTTTGCAAAGACAAAAAAGTGAAAGCAACCAGTGCCAACTTGCTGATGTATATTAAAAATGTTTGATATCACACAGGAGGCAGCCACTAGGCTGTGTCAGTGCTCTCAGTCTGTGCATGGCCCTGTCCCAGAAACTCAAAGAAAATCAAGTAAAAGTAACTCCAGTCCCCAAACTGGCAGAAGGCTGATTTAGATGGCCCTGTGGCTCAATGCAACACAACATCAGCCATGTGAAATAACCATTCCCTTCTCTTCAAGGCTGCTGGTATTTCAGCCTGGGTGAACTGACTGTGCTTTCAGTCAGGGATACCACATGATCCAGTTGTATAGCAAAAAAAAAAAAAAACCAACAAAACAAAACAAACAAATCCGACCAAAAGCTTTCAAGAAGAAATAGAAAAAATAATCAGCATCCAAAAGAGTCATGAAGAATAAAAACAGAAGAGAAGTGTTTCTTGACTTTATCATGGCTTTTGTAAGCCAGCCCATGGTGCACACCAATCTGATATCGAGGCTTTAACACAGGGGACATCTCCCCCTCTGGAGGGCTGGTACCTCCTTTCTTCTGCATCTTCTTTAGTTCCCAGCTTCTTCTTCCCCTGTAAACCAGCCACACACTGGAAACACAGGCATGAAGCCATCAGATTTCTCTCCAGTACTGGTTCCAGGAACATGAAATGCAAAATTTCTAAATTCTGTATGCTGCAGTCTTGCAATGTCTTTATGCTTTTTTAACTCACCACAAGGCCAGGTAAAGCCAACACTCACAGACTTCAGTCCACCCCTGCTGCAGTGCAAGAGTTGCTTTCATTACTCTCTTGCCAGAAATACTGTACATTTTTTTCCCATTTTACTGTCATCTTAACTTCCAGCTCATTAGTCCCTATCACATGGAAGGCTTCTCTTATCCCTCTGAGACAAACACATTACATCTACCATATCCGCAATGCCTCTGCTTCTGGATTAAGTTACAAAGCCCAGTACAAAAGTTATGTAACTTAAGCAGGGTAGAGTGTCCAGAACATGCAATTGAATTACAAGATAATAACCTAAAAGCAATCACACTAAACCAAGACAATTTTAAAAAGTACATGCACACACACACACTACACAGGAAACTGAGAACTTGAACAAAATCCTCACTGATGGAATAGCACAGTTTATCTGAACATCTTGCTGCCCCAGGATTGGATCTGGGAACAAAACCATGGAGAAATCTTTGCAGTACTGCAGCAAATGCTAAAATTTCCATCAGCTTGAAAAGAATCAGGAATTCATCTAGCAGAGAAGAAAACATGTTTTCATATGCACAGGAGTAATTGAGAATTCACATCACCTGGATTCAACTATGATCTCTCAACTTTGTGCTCAAATCTGTTGCAGATTTTGTCTTAATTAATGCCACAATCTTAAAGTTGCCATCTCTCCCTTTTCCACCCTGTGTTTTCTCTCACCATCTCCCCATACCCCTCATTTTCTAAGACAATATTCCTCTTGAAGCATTATTTTTACCTACCTCTGTTAGGCATTAGTTTACTAATTGCATTTAACTCTTGCACAGGGTTCTTAACATATATTTTATATGAAAGATTTGAGAAATTCCCTGAATTGAGTGGTAATTAGAGTTGTAAATTTACTGTTTTGAATGTGATTAAACTGTAAGGTTGCTTCTGTAAATGCAGTGTCTTTATGCACTGCTAATGAAGGCTGACCTTCATTTAGCAGCCTTTTCCTTGGGCCAGAAAACTGATATCAGAACTTGTGGATGGATTAGGACCTCTGATGCTATTAAAATAAAGAACAGCTGCTGCCCTAACCACATTAGAATGGCTTTACTGCACTTTTTGATTACTATCAGCTAGAGAAACAGGATTTTTGTTGACTTCAGAGTGACAGTTTGCTGGAGGGAGAAGGGCAAAACTGTGTTTGATTATTAGCAGATATTTGATGATAAGAACTACTTAGTGGAACAAACCAAAGACTCTTCTATAAATTACATAAAGGCAGCTTTTCCCTTTGGGAGCTGTAGTTCTTGCTTGTGTTAGCAGATACCAGAAGGCTTGACTTCTTCTTTAATATGCAATGTGCCAGCATCAGTTTCAACGAGACCCAAGGAAGTTCCTGCAGAGTTCATGGCTGTGGTTTATTCCAAGTGTGACCTGGTATCTTATCATCCCAGCCTTAGACTGCCAGACAAGAAAAAAGGGGGAAAAAAAAAACCAAATAGGAGTAACACTGGTCAAGAATGGCAAGTATCATCAGTTACAATAAATCTTACCATCCCAGAAAACAATATATTCTGCTATCATCCTGGAGAAGAAAGGCTCAATATTCTACACACATGCAGTCAAACTCCAGTATTTTCAAGAAGGATAATCAGAAGGAACAATGCACCAACACCAAAACTCTGTCAGCAGAAGTGCCTGGCTGAACCCCCGTTCCACCTAACCCTGGTGGAGTTCAGAGGAAACCCACACCAGCCTCAGTGCTCCAGGCCAGATCCAACTTCCTCAAAGATCAAAAGGCATTTGAGTCCAGGAATTTAGTTCAACCTATTACAGAAGACTGGCAACTGCCAAGTGGAATCTTAACCTAAATTTGTACAGTGTTTAGGGATATCTAAATCAGACCTACCCACAGTTTATCCTACAGTGGCCATTGTGCTGGAGAAGGAGTAATTAAGAGGATGATTTTTTACTGACTTATACACAAGACCTTGCAAATCCCTATGGCTCTCAGAGCCTGTTTTCTCATGCCACAACAGAAGGTCCACATCAACCTTGGCACGGATTTACCAACACCTTTGTAAAAATGTCTTGTTATTGCAAAGTCGGTATTTTAGTAGAACTGATAAGAAAATTATAGTCCTGTAAAGAAAAATGGAAATACATACCCTGAATGGTCCTTTCCCAGGAAAGATTTCCCACCCACCCTGTGAGATAACACATTCCCTCTAGGTTGCAGAGTAGAACACAGCCACGGAAAGCCAACACTAGAAGAATTTTTCCATAGTTGCTCTTAAGGAAAAAAGTACGTTTCCAAATTTAAAAAGCAGAGAGTAACTGCTGTCTTGTGTGTTCTGGAAAGAACATTAATCAGGTTATTTTTGTAATTTACAAACAACTAGTATAGTTAAATGCTTTGAAGCACTACTTCAGATTTCAGCTGCCAGGAATACAGACCTACCTTTAACCCAGTTGGTCTTTCGCCAGGCACGTTCTCCCATCGAAACAGGGGCATTTGTGCTACCAAGAACACTGTGCATGGATGGGAAAATAACCTCAAGTACTGTAACAATTATTAGACAGCATCCACATGACAGACAGTGGCCTTTCAAACCCAGAAATACTTGTTACTAACTTTTTAATTGGTTGAGGTTTTTGTTGGGTTTTTTTTTTAAAGAAAACAACAACACCAGCACCACCACAAAAACACTAATCTGCCTTTTCAGAGCAGGACTGAACATTGATTACATTAAGGAATATTCAGAGCTGGGTAATTCCTGCATGCCAACAGCATAATCTCCAGAACAACCCAAGAGAAGATGGAAGGAATGCCTAAACTAGACTGACAACTCCTTACAGCTCCTCTGGAAATTCTACAGATCACCTCAGAGGAAATTACCATCAGACCCTATATACATACATAAATGCAAGTTGTCTTGTTAAGAGCTACAAGAGCAGCCTTAAATCATCTCCTTATAAATATGCATCGACATTCTGAATATGCAAAACACACCAATCAAAATTAACTCATTTTCTGCCTCTGAACCAGAATGAATACTCAACAGATCCCAAATGTCAATGAAGGTGAACTTCCCTACTGCCCCTTCTCCAGTAAAACCTCAGCTCCTTATGGTTACTGTGGCTTGAGACCTGAGAGGTTGCTTTAGGAGTTGCTGAGATGCTTTGTGGCTCTTACTGCCAGTCATGTTTAGACAGTTCACATGCTACAATACATCCAGCTTCATGAAGTTACTGCTTTTCTTATCTGACCTCCTCAACAGAAATCACTGCTGAGCTGTGAGTAAACCACAGGAACAACAGCTACAGGGAGGAGCTGTGACACCACATCCCATTCCATGTGCCAATACAGAGCTGGATAACAAGGTCCAGCAGCTACACCATGGGGTAAAAGAGAGGTTTATGAATGACAAATATAGAATCATAGAATAGTTTGGGCTGGAAGGGATCTAAAAAGATCATCAAGTTCTAATCCCTGCTATGGGCAGGGATACCTTCCAGTAGACCAGGCTGCTCCAAGCTCCATCCAAGCTGGCCTTGAACACTTCCAGTGATGGGGCATTGACGTCTTCTCTGGGCAACCTGTGCCAGGGTCTCACCACTCTCACAGCAAAGAATTTTTTCTTAATATCTAATGTCAACCTACCCTCATTTGGTTTAAGGCTATTTTAAGGCCAAATATCAAGAGCTTTTTCCAGTAGAGAGAACTCGTATAACAAGGCTGAAAAAGTCAGGCTTACCACTCCAGCAGTCAGATGGAATATCAGATGCAGAGCATGGAAGATCACAGGTGTTTTCAGACAAAACACTGTATTGCTCAGAGATAGTTCGTAGGAAAAGTATTTGAAATTAGTTATAGGAAAAAAAAATAATGCAATGGAAAAAGAACTTTAGATTGCATATTTCTTAAAGCAAGAACAGCCTCTTAAAGCTTTATTTTAGTGCTTCCATGACCATACAAAAAAAGCAGTGCTTGGCTGTCTGCAAACCAGCACCCAGGGAAAAGTGCAAAATAGGATTCCCAGGGGGCAGCTATGATTCATGAAAGACACTTCTCCTGCAGCCTCTCTTTGCAAGCTCTCTGTATCTTCATTTTATTAGATGCACAGAGTATAGTAAAGAAACACTTCCATTTTCACAGAATGCTAGGGAGTAACATTGATCCCATTTATAAAGCAGGATAAAGAAAAATAGGTAGAGATTCCACAGCATGAGGCACAGTCTGCTTCAAGAGGCAGCTTCTGATAATATTATCATATCAACCACCACCAACCTTAAAAGGTAGAAAAACTGAAAGTAAAACAAAGCAACAGCAAGTGTATCAGGAAGGCATAGTGAAGCCTGCATTCCTTTCCAGCCTTGGAGCCTGATTTCATCTTTGCTAGGGTGACCTTCCACTGGGTCCAGGCTTGAATACTAATATTAGACTAAAAAGAAGTGTGCCACCCTCTAAATATAATGATGACTCAACACCTAGAGGCTTCAGTGATGTAATATGAACAAAGACATTCTGACTTCAACATGTAGATGCTTAAAACTCAAGTCAAAAGGAACAGATCTTCCCCTGCAGACACAGAGCCTGCCTAGAGCCTCCCAGAGCATCATCTTGAATTAGCCTGTAGGAATAGGAAGCCAAAGAAACATTTCACACATGGCAGCAGACACACTGGCTCCACTTTGTTTAAAAGGAGCACTGAACAGACACATTTCAATTATCTGCTTCAGAGTCAAAGCATCAGCAGAAAGTTTCAGTTCCAGAATTAACATATAAAAGTTAAAGACAACACAGCAGCCCAGTGTCTTTCACTGAACCTTAAAAATAAAAATAGCAGCATGAAAATGTGCTTTGTTGAGAAATCTGAATGCAAGTACAAAGGGAAAAAAGCCTTTACAAGTAAGGCTACAAAGATCTCTTAAAGCATCACCCTTGGACAAATATTTCAAGGTCCAGCAGCTACCCACCTGAGACAGCCTAAAATATTTTTCAGGGTCCAAGTTCAATAATACATCTTAAGAAAAAAAAGTCAAAGGAAGTCTAACAGAGGCTTCTGCAGTAAGAGCAAGCAATCATCCAATATATGTAAATAAAGTTGTAATGTGAAAGAATCCTTCATGAAAATAGTAATTGTTTTCACAGTAAAGTCCTTCTATTAAAATAGGATTATCTTTTCCATTGGCTTGTTAGTTTGACTTTTCTCCTTCCTGCCCCACCCCACCTCCATTAAGCTCATGGTTCAGAAAATGCATTTTTAATCACCTTCAATCCCCAGTCTTGCATTCCTACAGTCCCCCTGAATCAGAAGAATTAGGATACACTTCAACAGATGTTCACAGAATCACAGGTTGGGGGAGGTGAGAAAGGACCTCTGGAGGTCATCTTTTCCAACCCACCCCTGGCTCAAGCAGGGCCAGCTCAAGCCCAGCTGCCCAGGACCATGTCCAGACAGCTTTGGAACATCTCCATGGAGAGAGAGGCACTGCACCACCACCCTGGGCACCCTCTGGTATTTACCACAGTAAAAAAGTATTTTCTGATGTTGAGAGGGAACCTCCTGTGTTTCAGTTGATGTCTGTGGCCTCTGCTCCTGGCATCACTGAAGAGAGTGTGGATCAGCCCTGTTTGCACCCTGTCTCCAGGGGTTCACACACACTGAGTGAGCTCTGCTCACCTCCACCTGAGCCTCCTCCAGCTCAACAACCACAGCTCCCTTGCCTTTCTTCAGAGGAGACAGGCTCCCATCCCTTCATCTCTGTGGCCTCCCTGCAGTATGTCTATGTCTTCCCCATGCTGGAAATTCCAGAACTGGATATATTTGATCAGTATTTTCTCATGCAGAAATAATAACAGTATCTGCTATTGGTTTAAATTACATTGGCAAGAAAAAGCACTTGGTGGACCTTGGCTATCACTGCCTAGGCAGCTTCACCGTAAGTAAAATGCTCAGAAACTGATGAATCATTCTTTATCTGAAATAAAACCATCAAGTTTAATCGGTTCTCCTTCCAGTTGGAGCCAAAAGAATGGGAAAAAAAGGAGCATGCAGCTCCTAAAAAGCTTGAGGAAACACATCCTTCCCTCATGAAAACAAATTCTAATAATGACAGCTTTGTGTAAGCATCTCCTGAGGCACTACAGCATCTGAAGAAAGCATCCTAAGAGACAAAGATGCTTCACTTTGACAGTGTGTTTACCAGTCCCAGCCTGAAGGAAGTTCCAGTCACAGAACAGAAAGGCTGGTTTTACAAAACAGTGATACTTGCATAACAAAAGCACAACAAAAGGGTTACTAGCCAAAGTTTAAGGGCTATGGTAGCAATTAACTGCTGAAACACTCGAATACCACCCTCAGGAGTTATCAGTCATGCCCTTTGGCTCACCAACACAGTTGCTTTATCAGGAAAGCTAAAAGGAGCAGCATCTCCCATTCAGTCACACTACCAGCCAAAAATAAGTCCCAATTTTGCCATATCTTGCTCACACATAAATAGTCCCATCAATGTGACAAAACCCAGGGTTAAGGAGTAATTTTATTTTTAGCTTCTTTACAGTAAGACTTCCATGACCCAACCAAGTCAGTGGTGTACACTCCAAAACACCAAATTAATCTGCCCCTATCATTAACAGCTTTATGCCAAAACAAATGATCAGAACACAGGACAGTGACAGGGACACAACCGAATGTGAGCCCAGCTTTGCAACAGATTATCCTGTTGGATGATCTTCTCCATACCTTTGCTGGATTTTAGGAACTCAAAAGCCCTGTATTTTTGAGCACACTGTAAAGAAGGTACAATTTCGTTTTCCACAGGAAGGTGCAGCCTATCCGTGATGGGAGTGGAGATAAGCAAAGCCACCTCTCCTCAGCTGGTAGCAAGCTGCTGTCATTCTGAAGCAGCTAAAACATCCTGCACAAATCCTCAAATGTCCCCATTATAGGCCCAGTTATCTGGGGCATTCTTCTGATCCAAGCACACATTTCTTTCCAAGAACACAGCCTGGAAGGTAGGGAAATTTTTTTTGACCAGATGCTCTGTTACTAATGCAAGATCAGTTGTAGGTAGCATTAATCTATATTCCCCTTTTCTTCAATGTTTAAGGGCAGTCAGTCCCAAGCAGCTTCCTTGAAGCCTGATGGCAAACTCACCTTCAGATCCCAGAGTTCACAACTCTAGGCTCAGGATGGTGAGACCCCAGGGTGCCAGCCAGGAGAAAACCCAAGCCTGTGTCTTTTCCTTAAAGGACATGGCCTTCAGCTGCCAGAATTCCTCACCTTCAGAAAATGAAGGTCTCAACTCAGGCTCCCTGCAGGTGCCATCATTGCTTTTGACAGGAGACAGAATCCCTTCTAAGAGGGATTGCAGACACACAACACTGGTGAAAGGGTATTTCTGACAAAGGACTCAGAACAAACCGAATCAGCTTATCCCCAGCACAGGTGTGCGTGCTGCCAGTAGCTGCTGCAAGTCCACACTCCAGCACAACCTGGAATTCACCCTGTATCTGACACAAAGGAGTTAAATGCCTTCAAATTAAAACCTGTCCTTAGTGAGTGTACTGCTCAGATACTTGCTTGTTAGAAGTTTGAACAGGACATTTCAGCCCCTTAGACACTTCAGATAATATAACTTTAGAACTGACAGGGTAACTTCTTTACATTAATGCTGTTCCATGCTAAAGCCACTCAGAACTTTCCACACCAAATCAAACCAGCCATTTACAATAACAGGTTTCTCTGGCTTCCTTGACTAGCTAACTTTTAATTTCCTATCATAACTTCACTTCCCTCCTAAATGTGCAGTTCAGGAGTAAAAGTCAAAACTACATTACAAAAAGCTTTAGTTTCTGTAGAATGAACACCACAATTAAACAATTTTAGATATAACCATTACTGTAGCACATACCTTTTAGCAGTTTAGTGTACCATTACATATACTTTGAATCAATCTATAATTGAAGATATGACTGTTAGCAGCATTTATGAATAGTGATCATGTGAGACATTAAAATTTAGCTTAGCAACTTGACAATATTTTATTTTTAATTCATGTGTGCTCTTATCTTGCAGCAACAGTTATTAATAGAAAGGATTATGGGTATTAATCAACTGAGAACACAAGTACATGTTCTACAGGAATAATAAAAACCATAATCAACTCCCCAGGTTCTTGGATTTAATGAGAAATCTGAAGGTAATCCCATCTCGTTAAATACAGACTTACAGGAGTAACCACTTACCTGCAAACAGAGCTGCTCAACCCACAGCACGGACAGGGCATTTGCAGACCTGCACGTGGCACAGAATATCCACCTCCACAACACAGCTGCTATTCTTAAGACACATCCTTAAGTCCTGCAAGTCTCTGGGGATTGCTATCCCACATACTTACATAATCACCCATTCCATTTTCTAACTAAGCCATCAGCTAACTACCAGAATACATCTCTCAAAAGGGAAAGCTCAGGAGCAAGTGGGGATAGAATCTCTGCAGGCTGAAGAGAGAGACTCTCTATTCCAGGTGGGCTTCTGTTTTCTTCCTTTAAAACTGGACTTTCAGACCCCTTCAACTTTAGCCAAGTTCATTACCAGATGGTGAGAAAATTCTGGAAAATGGCAGAATGTAAACGCAAGATGCTTATTAGCAAAAGGCCTGTTCAATAAAATTGAGCACCTTTTTCCAAAATTACAATTTAGAGTGTAGGGTTTTTAATATATGAATGCTCATTTTAAAGCTCACATCACAGCATTAAACTGTATCACTTAAACATATACAAGACATCATTACAGAAGACAAAGATGCCTAAAACACTAAACCCAAATACTTCCACTTGTGCAGCCTCACCAGACACCACTTTCAATATCTTTAACAGGAAGCCTGTATCCTTAGAAGTCTATTTTAATTTCTCTTTTATCTGGTAATCCCCCCACTAAAAAGTCTTTTTCCATTCTGGCCACCTCTGGTCCCAGTGATTTTGTAATTTTATCTGGAAACCTCAGACAGTTTCAGGCAAAACCCACTGTACCACTGCCAGCTTGCTTCTGAATTGAAAATTCTGAACAGGACACTAAAGCAGCTTTAGATGTGCCTATAACAATTAGCTCAGACTCATTTGATCAGACGATAAAGCCCCAAGCTATCAGTTTTATATTCCTGAAGTCTCATCAGAAAGAATACTAGACTAAGAAACAGGAACTGAATGCTTCCTGCAAGAGTTGATTTTTTTTAATAGTAATTATTATTATCTTAAGACCATGTTGTTCTCAACATCATTTTAGATTAATTGCAGAGTTCAAAATATTTTCATTAAGCTTCTCATGTCTTTTTTATCTAGAAAATCTGAAGTGAATGACAGTGAGAACACAGTATTACAGATAACTTAAAACACTTCAGACCTTATCTCTCTTCTCTACAAGTACATGAAAGGAGGTTGGAGTGAGGCGGGTGGTGGTCTCTTATCCAAATTAGCAATCAGTAAGACATAAGGAAAAGGTCTCAAGGCATGCCTGGGGAGGTTTAGCTCGAATATTAGGAAAAAATTAACCACCAAAAGAGTTGTCAAGCATTGGAACAGGCTGCCCAGGGAAGGGGTTGAGTCACCAGCCCTGGAGGGGTTTAAAAGATGTGTACATGTGGCACTTGAGGACACAGTCTAGTGGTGGGATTGGCAGTGCTGGGTTAATGGTTAGACTCAATCTTAAAGGTCTTTGCCAACCTAAGGGTTCTCTGTTTCTATGAGAAAATACACAAAGGCAGCTTCTCATCTCAGTAGTCTGTGATCAGCAAGCGGGAACAGCCATAACATTTGACTTTGCCATGCCCACCATCCCTGCAGCAAAGGTTGCCATGAAGGCACAAACTTGCATTTCAGTTCTCTGCAAATCTCAACAAAAGAAAAACATTTTTTGTTGACCTTAGCTGAGGTCAAGAGCTTAAAAGGCTTTTAAGCTCTTGAAATAAACATCACAGCAGAATGTTATTGTCACCTTAGAAAGAAGTCGTATTTGTGATCAAGTTTCTTTGCATGAGACAGATTGAACTGTTTCACTGACTGCAATAAACAGATAAAAAGCATAAGTTTCTCTTATAGGGAAAACATGAAAACAGACACTGTACCTTACTGTCCTCATCCTCAAAGACAGACTGGTGAACATTACAGGCGAAGAGAGAATTTGGGAGATCGTTGAAATCAATTATTTCATGAAAATCTTCCTCTGCAAAACACCTCTTCAGGCCGTTGTCTCCATTGATAGAGTAGAGTAGGAACTGCCCTCCATCCTCCGGGATGCAGCCGTAGTGGCCAAGGCCATGCATTCCAAAGAAGTAGGAATCTCCCCTCATCCCTGGCAGCATGGAGAAGATAACACAGTTACACTTCCTATTTAAACCTTCCACATCCACAAGGTAACCCAGACATTCTTAAGTGTGGGGGCTCCGTTTGTAGAAAGTAAATGTCACACTATTTGAAGGCAACAACTGGCCTCTGACACAGGGCACTAAGACCAGTCTCACCAAGGTTCAAACAGAGACTTGGCTTTAACTTCATTTATTAGCACAGGAAAGGACTAAACATATCAGTACAAGCTTCTGAACACAAGCAGAAGAGACATTATTAAGGGCCCCTTGCCCTGTAAGAAAACACTGTGCTGTATTTGGGTTTAAGAGAACCAGTTTTGTTACTGGGAAGGCTGCTGGTGATGCTGAGTCTGCAGCCAGCCCGGGAAGCATAATGCACAGGGTAAGAAGAACTTTGAAAATAACTTTGAAATTTAAACCAGGCATCAAGGAAAACAAAACAAAATAAAACAAAACAAAAGACCCTTATGGAAAGGAGCATGAACACATTATCATCAAAAACCAGTACAACCAAGACACATCTCTGCTACAAAGAACAGCCAATTTTTTTGTACAGTTTAAGTACAGAACTTACATTGGTTTCCAATGCCCATTAGCAATTTCTTTGCCTCTTAATCACACTAGGAAGCAAATAAAGTTAAGGGAAGTGTGGACTCAAGATGTCTTTCAGCATTTTTAATAAACTCCTGCTGATTTTGGAGCCTTTATACCAAATGGATCAGTATAGAAAGGCAATTTTAAGGCACACAAAATGATGGGCACACACAATGAGCCCATACATTAAATGATACCACTGCTGTTGTTACGAGAGAAAGCTTCATGCCAGCCATGAGGGGTAAGTCAAGGTCCAATTAATGATCAGTGTGTTGATTAGTATAAAATCAGGTATTTAGCAGTACTTAGTAGACATCAACCTGTCATTTCTACAGAGCCCCAGTAAGTTGACTAGAAGTTTACTAGATAATAATCTATTCCCTTCTATTTGTTTCTTTCAATAACAATATGCAATCATTAGCTGCTTTTCCTCCTAACACAAGCATTTAGAGAGTTACATAAACTCAGCATGCTCATCTGTTCTGCTCTGCCCTTGCTCTCTTGCACACTTGCTATTCTCTATAAATAGCTGTAAATATTAGCTCAAACACACTATATAGGACTGCTGTCCAAAATTAAACCATATGGGCTTATTACACTTAATCTCAGTAAAGCTAAATTATGGAGCTAATTTGCCATGGCTGTGCCTTTCATATAACCTCTGCTCTGAAATGAGATTTGGCTGATGACAGAGCACATCATTCCATAACATAAGGTTATGGTAATAACAGGAACTGTTATTGCTGCAGTTTCAGGGCTAATGACAGAAGTTCTCAAGAACACAAGCTGAAGCCATGCACAAAGTATTGTGTTAACCTGAGGAAGGGTTTTCAGGCTATCAAATACACACTTTCCTTTCACCAGCTCAGCCCAATATTAGCACAACTACCTCCAACTAATTTCAGTTTAGAAATTAAATTCCAATTGGAAAGAAGAAGCCTGAACAAATGGCAGAGGAGATGGCTTAGTGTAGTAGAGCTCACCATCACAGCAACATTGCCCCTGGTATTTGAACCAACTCACTTAAGCTTTGTATTACTGTACATTTCATGGCAAACACATCCAGGGAAACACTATAAAGAAATCCTCACAGCAGCCAGAAACTTCACTTCAGAATGTAGTATTTTCTCTAGCAAAAAGCATTAATAAATCATCTCCTCCAAAAACAATCCTCTCTAAGCCTGTTGTCATCATGTCTAGTCTGTGTCATTAGGTTTATGAAAATGAACCTCAAGCCCAGTGTGTTACAGAACACAATTTACATGGCAGAACAGACTTGTGCCATTTTGTGGGAAGAATTTCATTCACAACAGGCAAACGATTTGCAGCCAGGGAAGACACTGACCATCTGAGAGTCACAGAAGCTGGACAAGCTAAAATTGTAGGAATTTGGATTATGAATGTTAAAGCTAACAAGTTTCATACCTCCTTTCCCAAGGCATAACAAAGCTAATTGTGCAGAGAAGCAAAGGATCTCAGTCTATTGACATGATTCAGAAAAGTCTATAGGCTTCCTCATTAAACAGTTGTTTATTTTTCTCTCCTGGGAGGGCCATATTATAATAAAGTACTACATAGGAAAGCTTTTAAGTTAGGAATTCAGCAAAACCACTATGACAAACAACAAAACAGAACAGGATTTTAAGCTACAGCCATGAAGCTCAAGTTTTTAACCAATAATAAAATGAACACACTCTGCAGAAGCCAGGATGGGAAATTAATAAATATTTACATCATGGGGCAGTAGTTTTACTCTGCTAGAGCTCTTGGACAGAAAAAGCTTGTTTCTTTTTTTCCCTGCCAATTACTGAGACATATTTGCCCAGTGGGATTTGGGTATTGGCCAAGTCTTTTTAAGAAAGTCACTGTCTCACAGGCCTTTTGACTAGCTCTGTTTCCAGACTTGAAGGTAGGTGTCTGTGCCTGCTCAGGCATCTTCTGCTCTTCAGATATCCCCAGAGTTCTGATCAAGGAAAACACTACTGCAAGTCAACTTACAATACCCTGATTCTGAAGTCCTCTGCCCAATTTATGATGGGATGGTTAAGAACACCTGTATGGAGTAACTTGTTTCACAAATTTTCCTTTGCCATGCGCCGCACCATATAAAGCACAGCACCACAGTTAAAACAGAAACCACACTAATAAAATACACACATGTTCCTCAAGAGAAATAAACTGCCCATGAGCCTGAGCTCAACGATAATCAGAGGGGACAAACATACTTGAATTAACATTTGTTGGCTGACTTTAATCAGAAGTTATCCTCAGGCACAAGATGGAAATCTTACATTTTTCCATATTATGAATAATGTTGCACATACAAAAATTTACATATATATGTAAAAAATCATAACTACATATCCTTTATTATGTCTGTCAAACCTTAAGGCTCAGGTATCGTGTTGTTGGTAGTGTTTTGCGGCTTCTTTGAAATTTCTTAGCCATTTCAGGCATCCTCTGACAAAAAAAATACTCTCCAATTATTCAACTAATTTAGAGCAAAAGAATTTACACTTCAAATCCCTTAAAACAATTAACTCTAAGTCATGCATCATCCATGAACTGGATTTCCACATAAAATAAGCTCAATTAAAAGCAATCTTTTATGCTACTATAATACTATCACTAGATCACATTCCCATTTATGTTAAAGCTCCTTTCCACAGCTTCTGACAAAATAAGCGAACTTCAACCCCATAGGATCCTTTTTATATCAACAAAAAAAAAACCAACCCAAAAAAACTCAACCACATAATAGTAAACTGTACTTATGTTCCTTTTAAAACACAATGAGTTCAAATTGACTTACGCATTTGCTTCTCCCTTCCCAAATCAGAAGATTTTTCAAATACTTGAGATACCAGAAGTTGCCAGACAGAATTTCAAAAGAAGTGACAATGCCATTAAAAAAATAACAGTAATACACTAATACAGGCACCATCCAGCACCAATATTGATGTTGAATTATCCAAAATCTTACGTGGGATCATGACAGCAAACTCTGTCAGGCCTGTTCCCTTGAAAAGTCTGAGACATTGGAGCAGAGTCAAACCTGAGCCCAAAAACTTCATGTAACCTCCTCCTAAGGCTGAGCACTTGCCACACCCGTTTATTCCCGTTATTTAAAGTACACCCAAATGTTATCTGTGTTATTTCTGAATTTAGGGTAAGGTTTAGACTCTCAACTTTAATACATCCCACAGAACGAGAACCCCAAGAGTGCTGCACTTTTAACCCTTGGAGAACCACAGGAGCCACTCCCTCCCAGACCCTACACATCACTTCACCCTGATGTGGGTTACTTTAAGTTTCTCCTCCCGTGGTCCAGGTGTGCAAAGGTTTCTAATTTGGGACAGCTCCAAGCACAAGGCAGACACCCTTCCCACTGGAACAGATTAGGTCGTGGCAGTGTTCAGCACTGGAGATGCTGTGACCAAAAGCTCTGTAGAGATTCCAAGTGGGAGCTCTGTCTTCATTCTGTTACCTCGCTATTTTTAGACACAGTACACCTCTAATTAAAAGTAACAGAGGCCAGCAGAAAATTATATTCACTGGAAAACAGCAGCAGCTCACTGAAGTTTCTCTTTGAAAAATTACATTTATTTAGTTTAAAACTGAAAGGGCAAATCTTCTGTACATCTTCTCATGAAGTCAGATCCCTGCAGAGCCAAAACCTTCAGCAGAAATTTTATTAAATGAAGACAATTTGAGTATATGAAGGGTCTGAATGGACCAATGCCTTCTATATCACTGAGCATTTATAGATTTATCCACAGTTTTTATGGAAACTAA
Organism: Drymodes brunneopygia; assembly: GCA_013400955.1. Classification (NCBI taxonomy): domain Eukaryota; kingdom Metazoa; phylum Chordata; class Aves; order Passeriformes; family Petroicidae; genus Drymodes; species Drymodes brunneopygia. Next base: position 307,751 of record VZTZ01026497.1, on the reverse strand, counting down.
TAAGGCATTTCCTTGGTGAACATCTTCCTGTCTTTGGAGCTTTTAAAAAGAATCCCTGAGGGACATCAAGAAACAGGCACATATCTCTCGAAATCACTAGGAAACTTTACTTTTTTTTTATTAAACACTGCTTGCCATGACAAACAACATGACTAAAAATAGAATAAAGCAAACAAAACGTTACAAATAGAAGCTTTAAATATAATCACTATAAACTAGAAGTATTATTGAGTCCTGAGTGCAAACCTGGAAACCATAATCTGCAGGAATTAAGAAAATTTGGAGAAAAAAAACAAAGCAAGCAAAGTTGCAGTTGCTTTTCTAGAAGGGTCCAGGAAAGGCATAGGGATTCCATCTTGGCTCCTACCGAAAAAAAAATAGCCCAAAAAAGCAATTTTTACCAAAATTCAAAGGTAGGGGGGAAATCAAACCCAGTGAATAAGGTTTTACTGAAAGAATATTTTTTTTACTTAAAATATTCACTGACTTTACAATAGCAGAGCCACCAATTTCAGTGGTGTCAGCCTAGGGCTGCATCTCCTGCTGAAGCCAACTGGCCCCACACCGAAGGCTCTGTCAGAAGGCAAAAATGTAACAGGGAAGGTCACAGAGTAACTTAGAGGAATTTCATTCCACTCTGCACAATGAACACTGGAGATCAGCGTTATTTTTAATGGTACTAATTCTTCACTGTGGAAAGCTCCTATGGACTTAAATAGAGGCTTTTTACTTAATTAGAAAGAGCAGAACTGGACCTCGCATGACAGGATTAATGAACCTTTGCAGCCTCAAAAGCAACAGGGACTACAGTGGCCCCCTCCTACAGCCTTCACCCCTGATCTCCCACCTGGGCAAATCCCCCTTACAGGAATCAAAATTACCAGTAAAGGAAAGTCCACTCACATTTGAGCTCCACTTTGGTTGGCACCACACAGAAATAGTGCCGATCTCCACTTTTCCTCCAACAAAAGTGGCAGATACGAGGAAGAGGATTTTAATTTTTTTTTCTCTAAATGCTAACTGGTGCAAATCCCAAATGTTCTAATCCTTTCCATTGACATTCTAGCCGCATTAAATTTAGCTGAGACTTTGGAACTATTTTTGGAAGCTTTTAACATCCAAAGGGACTATTCAGTTTTATTCCTCTAAAGCAGGACTGGTCAGCTCAAGCAGTCCAAGACATGCACATCACACTGAAGGTTCAGCTGTGCCTCCCATGCCAGGGATGGATCCTGAGACCACAAAGGGACTCGTCTGGCATCGCCTTGCTGAGCATCTGCATCTCCAGCACTGGAGACAACAATCCAGGAGGCACTACTGAACCCAACCAAGCCAAAATTCCAGTCCCATTGCACAACAGGAAGGTGAGACTTTGGAGCAGCCAATGCCAGGTGTGAAGATTCCCTGTGCTGTTCCTAAGGTCAAGAAGCTGAGCTTCGATCAATCGGGCACTACAGTCACCATGGCAACATTAAGGTATTCAAAGAACAAAAAAACCCCTCCCCAAGCACAAAGAAACCAGAACAAGCCTCCCGATTACCTTCACTTGGCCTCTATACTAATCTATTTAAAGCAAGCCCATTTTATAAGGGGCACACAGCATTAGAGCGTCACTGGCCTTCAGCCAGAGCTGTCACCTCACACAGGGGTCAGTGGAACACTCATTTAGCAGCCCTCCAGCTTGTAACCTGAAATTCAGAACTGTGCCCCAAATCTTACCCAGAACTACCTGCAGAAGGAGCCATTCACAGGGGCTTAACTCCTAGAAGACACTCGGGACACAATGATGACTTGGAATAAAATTCCGAAGTTTCCTCCTCTAAAAGGATTTTCTGCTAGCACAATCAAGTAATTTATTAAAAAAAAAAAAAGACACCAATGCAGTGACAAACATTTTCAACACCAACCTACTAAATCTGAACAAACTACACTACTTGGAAGGGGACAGACAAACTAGATCACACAGCTGACAACTTCATGGAAGTTTACCGAGGATAGGACAGATCCTGCTGTTAAAGGTACCAATCACTACTTAACAGAGATGATCAGTGACAGAAAATTTTCCTCAGTCCCTGTTTACTGAGATGTGTTTGCAGTTTTCTGGAATGTTTTATATTCTCAGAGTATTCAGATTTCCTTCTGCTCAGGGATGATCTGCAACCATATCATTTAGTTTCACTGCAAGAACAAATGCAGCAGTGCCTTTACACTAATCATATGTTTTCATAGAAAAGGAGTTATCCTTTTCAACAGAGCAGCCATTCTAAGTAGCTAAACTAAGACCAAACCATTTCCAAGGGCAAAACTTGAAAGCCGAAGACAGAAGCTGGTGTAAAGTACATCCCCTGATTAAAGTACAATTCTCGTTTATATGATTTCCTTCGGCTGCATAAACTTGCCATACATTTGTTTTTAGGAACCTTCAATAAACTCCAAACTCGAGAAGTAAAGGAACACAATATTTTAAAGAGGTACAAAAGAATCTAGGAGAGGTGAGGGAAAAAACCCAAACCAGCAAGTTTGGAGAGGTACCTATTACATAAGCATCAAATGATATTGGCTTGGGATCACCGAATTACAGAATGGTTTGGATTGGAAGGGATATTAAAAATCATCTCGTTCCAACCCCCTGCCATGGGCAGGGACACTTTCCACTATCCCAGGTTGTTCCAAGTCCATCCAGCCTGGCTTTGAACACTTCCAGGGATGGGGCATTCCCACCTTCTCTGGGCAACCTGTGCCAGTGCCTCACCAACCTAACAGTAAAGAACTTATTCCTAATATCTAATCTAAACCAACCTTCCTTCACTTCAAAGCCATTCCCCCTCGGCTACGGCAGCCAAGTTTCAAGCAGCCCGAGAAGAGCCTCTCTCTCAGGGCTCCCGGCGCAGCCCAGCCCGGAGCTGCCCGAGCGCCCGCTCCGGGTCCGCATCGCCGCGACCCCTCTGCTCCCAGCACGGCCGCAAACCCCCATCTCACGCCCACATCCCCTCCTCATGAGCTCCTCCGCATCCCAGCGGGGAAGACACCGGCCCCGGCCCCGACCCCTCCCGATGGCTCGCCGCGCATCCCCCGCGCCCCGAGAGCCGAGGGTGGAAGGAGACCCGAGGGCAGCGCGGCGCCGGGGCACGACCGCGGGACGGTTGCATAACCCAGGTCTGCGGGACAGCGCTGCGGCCCCGGCGGGGAAGGAGCCCCTGGGGAGGCGGCCGTGCCCTTACCTGCGGCTCGCTCGCCCTTCCCTCGCCCGCCCGGAGTCCGCCGCGCTCCGCGCCCAACGCTCCCTCAGAGCGCCCCGCGCCCGCCCGCGCCGCGCCCGCCAAGGTGGAGGACGGGGCGGTCCAATCAGCGACGCCTCTGCCTAAACGGGCAGGAGGAGCCGCCAATGAGAACGGGAGGGGAGCGCTGGTCCCGCCTCCCACAGCCCTGGCCACGCCCCCAGCTCCCACGGCGACGCGCCGGGAATCGGTGACCGCGGGGGCCGTGAGGGGACAGGGACAGGGCACGGGGGGTGTACGGGGACAGCCGAGTGCGGCCAGGTCAGCCGGGCAGAAAATGTGTGGGGACAAGGCATGAGCGAGGACAAGTGCCAGGTGAGTGGGGACAGGTGAGAGGGACACGGGACAGGTGAGTGGCACAGGGCAGTGAGGGGACACAGGTGAGCCGGAGCAGGAGCTCTGACACCCCAGCTCACAGGGAGCGGTAGGAACCAGGCAGTGTTTTGTGCTCTTATGGCAAAGGTGCTCTCCCTCAAGGTGTCGGTGCCCCTTCCCTGAGGGTGAGGTGGGATGGGATGGGATGGGATGAGAATGAGGAGGGGTGGGATAGTTTAGGGTAGGGGAGAGGTGGGGTAAGATGGGATGGGGTAGGGACATAGAGGATGGGTTGGAATGGGAGTGAGGAGGGGTGGTATGGGTGGAGTTAAGGTAAGGTAGGGGAGTGTGGCGTGGGATGGAAGGGGATGGACTGGAAAGGAATGAAATGGAATGGAAGTGAGGAAGGATGAGGTAGGAGAGAGGTGGGATGGGATAGGAGTGAGAAGGGGTGATGGGATGAGGTAGGAGAGAGGTGAGGTGGGATGCAGACAGAAGTAGGATGGACACCCTCACAGTGGCAGGGCACCTAGCCATGGTTTTAGTGACAACCCCTCAAGCCCTCCCACGGTGATGTTGCAGGGCTCCTAATTACTCTGGAGGATGGAGCTCCCACAACCATTTTCCCCTCTGACCACCAACACCCAAACTGTCCTTTGGAGCGAGCTCCATCTGGAATGGAGCCAGTTCTTCTGGCTAACAGGTGAATCAGGCGTATCTCCCCACTGTGGACGATGCCAGAAGAAGCATTTGCAGGGCTCTAAAGGAACATCACGTTTACAATGGAAAACGACTGATGCTGGTCATGATTTTAAAAAGAAGAGAAAGCCCTCAGATGCCCCCAAGGCATGTTTTATTAAAGGAAGGGCTATTTTCTCTCTTCCAGCTGCACATCCGAGGCTGCTAAACGTCAGAGGCTAACGCTGATTTTCTGTGGTCTCTTCGCTTTGGAATGTAATACAAAGGGATTTAATCAATAGGGTGATACAGAAACGTAAATAGGTTTTTGTAAAGATGGCTTTGAAAATCTATAGAATGTAATGAAGAACTAGAGGACTACCATGTAATTATTAAATACTCTATAAAAATCTATGTAAGGAATAATTCTCCATTAGTTAAAAATATATAAAAAGATGTGTGCCATTTATAGCAGCGCTTTCCAATAATAGCAGAAAATAAATGGTGTGAAGAATGAAATCAATAACTTATCCCACCTCATCTCTGCAGGCAGCAAAGAGCAATGCACTGGAGATTGCTGTACTTGCAACAGAAGAGTTTCTTCCTGGTCCCTTAACTAAGGACTGACTTATGCCTTGATGCATATCTGGTTTAGACCCCTTTCAGGGTTACTGCTTCAGTTCTACTTTTATTTTTAAATATATAATAGGTAACTTATAATAGTAATTATTATTTTCATTGGTTTGCCTTTGTGCCTAAAATATCAATCTGTGACCATGATCTAACTGCTTTAGGCATTGTGCAGAAGAGAAAGCGAGCTATGGAACCAAAGATGTCACTATATAAACTAATCAGGTTTTAAATCAAATTATCTGCTTGTTAGTTTTTGTTTTGGGAATTAAACCTGGTAGGATATTTTCCTCTGTCTCCATTTATATGTTTTCCCTTAGCATGATGTGTTATTTTAATATTCTGAGTAGGAAGAGCATCCACTGGGCTTTTTCTGTCCTGCATTTTATGTTCTACAATTTCCTTGTGTCTTCTTATCTCCATCCTCTTAACTGTGTCTTGTGTCTCAATTTTTATTAATTTTCATATTGGGAAGAATGTTTTCCTTGTGATGAAGATGCCTTAGCATATGTTTTCCTTGTGGTAAAATAGGAATCTCTGCAATTTTGAAAGCAAGCTAACCCATGCTCAGGAAAAAATCAGGAAAGCCAAGGTCAACACTTTGGGTTTATATGTATCCAGGCACTATTGCTAAGGTGAAGGGGAGAAAACCCTAAATTCCACTGTTTGCAGTAAAATGTCCTTTGAAGTAGAAAATTATAAGTATGGCAACAATTGCAGGATTTTAATAACCCTTCTTATATCCCTTCTTTAATAATCTTATTAAATATTTCTATTAGGAAAGGTCACAAAATATTCTATTATTTAGGCATGGAAAAATGGTGTTGCCAAAATAACAGGATAAGAGCAACTGAGAGAAGGTCCATTGTGGAGTCCCACCCTTCACCCCAGAGCTTTTCAGGCCATGCACCCTGTGCCTTTTAAAGGCTGTGGCCATCTTCCCACAACCCAAGCAGTTGCAGAGTGCCAAAACCTGGAGGAAGCTGTAATTCTGGAAAGGATACCAAGGGAGGTGATAAAACAGCTGCTCCTTGCAGGATCCACAAGCAGTGCTGTGAGCTCATCCCACAGAACTGAGTGGGAGTTTGTTACTGATATCCCAGAGCACAGGCTTAGCCCGTCTCCTCCAAATCCTGAGCTGCTCATTATCTCCAGTCTGCACCTGCTTCCCATCTCCAGATTTAATCTGTAAGCAGAAGTGGCCTCTCAAGTGTGCTGAGGCAGCCATGGGGAATTTCAACACAACTGAAGCACTGTAACCGAAAAGATTTTGCCCCCCACCCCCACCATGTTTCCCTGATTTCTGATCATCAAAATACAAGCCCTGGATAAGTCCTGCAGCCTTTGCAGACATTTTGGTGACAAATTTTCCTTTTTTCAGAAGAAAGAAGTAAGTAATGCCTGAAAATCTGCAGATGTTGAAGAAGTCAATGCTTCATCTTTTACATTTCTGCTCGCTGGGATAATCCCAAATTCTTTGGCCAGATATGGATTATGATCTCTTGCAAATGGCTGAGTCTGAAGATTAGAATGAATAAAGCAAGTAAAATTAATGTTGACTCTGTCAGCATTATAATCATGATTGTTTCTGTTACTTTTTTAGAACATAAAAAACACAGTTGGATCCATCTAGCTTTGTCTTTTGTCTCCAGCAGCCAAGACTGGATGCTTAGTAAATCAGTGTAAAAATAGGCTCTACAGTCTCCCATTTACCTTACAATTTTCCAGCAACTGGGGAGGTAGGGATTTCTGGAACTCATGGTTGAATCCAAGTTACTCCATTTAGTAGCTACCAGTGGTCCTGCTCTAGGAGTTTTTAACTCTTTTGAGCCCATTTGTGGTTTTGCTTTCCACAATGTGCTGTGACAGGATAGTTCTTCACTGCGTTAAAACAATTTCAAGTCTTATCCCTGTTCAGGTGTTCCTTTGTTATAGAGGTGGTAAATTTATCGTTTATACCTTCTCACCATCATTATAGGACAAGGGGGAATGACTTAAATTGAAAGAGGGCTGGTTTAGATTAGATATTAGGAAGAAATTCTTCCCTGTTAGGGTGGTGAGGCCCTGGCACAGGTCACCCAGAGAAGCTGTGGCTGCTCCATCCTTGGAAGTGTCCAAGGCCAGGCTGGAGCAACCCGGAACAGTGGAACGTGTCCTTGCCCATGGCAGGGGCTGATACAAGATGATCTTTTAGGTTCCTTCCAACCCAAAATATTATGTGATTATTTTCTAGCCTTTAGCTGGATTTTCCCTCCAGGTATCTCTTTCAATTGCATGTGGTTTTCTCTGTTTTCACTGGGAGATTTTATCACCATCCTCTCTAGCCTTTCTAATTTTACAAAAAATCACTGCTTTAAAACTGATTCTGCTAAAATGACTGTTGAATTTTGCTGGGTCTGGAAGAGACAAGAGCTGTCTGGCCAAAGGACTTTGAGCAACTGAGCATCTGGGCTGAAGAGTCCTATGACTCTGGGGGTCCCCTCATCATCTAAGGGGGGAACTACTAATTCTTAACATTCAGTTTTCCTTTTTGACCCCTTATTAGCCCCACACTGACATTTCCAGAGGGCTTTCCACTTCAGTCTCCAGATCTCCTGCAGTGCTGGAACCAGTGTCTGTTGAGTGTGTGCGGTTGGGGTTATTTTTTCCCCTGTGCATTGCTTTGCGCTTACCACTGCTGAACTTCATCTGCCAGTTTATCACCCAGTCACTCAGGGCAGTGAGACAACATTGCCTTGACACCTCTCCAGTGTCTGTGTGTGCTCAGCAACTGCAGAGCAGCTTAGCTGCAACATATTACAGAGAAAAGCAAAAATGTGCAAAGCAAACACTGTCTCTTTTTGCTTTTTATCTACAGAGCATTTTACATCGTTCTGAGTACAGGAATAATAATTTCACAAATGAAAAATTCCTGCAGGAAAGGAGACATCCTTCACCTGCTGTAAAATTTTGGTGCCTGTAGTGCCCTTGTACATGTTACTCCACAAGTAGGTTGATCACGGAGCACAGCATGTAGTGATATAAAAAGGGAAAAGACCTTAAGCTGAAGGAAAGCAGGGTTAAATTAAGTATTGGGCAGAAATTCTTCCCTGTGAGGGTGGCAAGGCCCCAGAGAAGCTGTGGCTGCCCCATCTCTGGAAGTGTTCGAGTTCATGTTCGATGGGACTTGGAGCAGTGTTGTCTAGTGGAAGGTGTCCCTGCCCATGGCAGGGGATGGAATGGGATGATCCTTAAGGTCCCTTCCAACCTAAAGCAGTCAGTGATAGCATAAGAACCTGTGGCACTGCTCTGGAACCCCTGAGCTCCCACCTTTGCAGCAGGACACACCCTGCATTTGGCTCTGTTGCTCCCTAATCCCCTGTCTGGCATATCCCTGTTGTTTCTGAGCATCTTCAGGAGCAGACAGAGGTCAGACAAGGAGCTCGTGTCTTTTAAGGCAATCAGAACAGGAACAAAGAATCTTTCCATTTTACAGCTACTTCAGAGAGTGAGAGCTGTCGGAAAAACATAAAGAGTTTTTTGATTTCGCATTGCAAAAAATTCCCTATCTAACATCAAGTCCCCCAAAACAGAGCTTTACTATCTTACAGCTAACCCTCAGCTTTAAAGACAACAAAAATGGCATGTCCCCATTTCTGTTGAAGAAATATTTTTAACCAAATGATGTTTTTTTCAGCCTAGATGCATGATAGATCAAGGGGGAAAACAGGTTTCATTGACTTTTAAAACAACCTCCATTTCAAGAAAGAAAAACACAAACCTTTTGTTCTGTAACAAACAACATCCTTACAGTACAAGTGCAACTCTCAGATCTGAAATATTATGGCCAGGTGCAATTGTCACATTTGAATGAGGATGCTGAAATAGAAGGTTTTAACTTTGTTCCTTGTTTCTTTAAAGTTTTGTATTTTACTCCTTATGTCCTTTTCCAAGTGATCTCTCATCAGAGTCCTGGACTGTTTATTTCATAATTGGTTCATTAAGGTCAAGGCCTGTTCAAGCTACTGTTCAGATTCAAAAGCAGTCTTGGAGGTGTAGCCACAATTCAAAAGCATGACTGATGATGTCAGCCCAAATTCCTCAAGAATAAACTGTTGTTTGCTGCCATGTGTTAACAAGTAGAAGCACTTGGTTTCTAGGATTTACCCAGTCAAAATACAGGAAGCTGAAACATCTGGCTTGTCAAAATGGTCACAAGGTTACAGAGGCAATGACAAAGATGTCAGAAAATTCAGTCCAGGAAATGAGCACAGTTTAACCACAACATAAGTTCAGTCTCTAAACACACTGTCTTACCTTTCTGATGTACTGATTTCTGTCTTTTTTTAGATTTTAATTCTCCATGAATGAAACTCCATGTATTTTTAGGAAGCGCTAAGCATCATGATGATTTTTAGTAAGTAATTCTTACCACCTCTCCTCCTATTTTTTACATTTGTGATGATAATTATTAGAAGTGACTTGCCCATTGTGACCCAAATGGAAATAAAAAAATGCAATGAGCCATAGCTATGTGACCTCAAGCCAAACGCTTCAAACTCATGTACCTAAATATAGACACCTAAATAAATGGCCTGGTTTTCAGAAGCACTGTGTGACTCTTGGAGTTGTAGGTGCTCTGAAAAATCAAGATGCTTATTTAGGTGTCTAAATACAGACTGAGCTTATGAATATATTATTTAATTTGCTTCAGAATGTAAACAACTAAGAAAACAAATCTACCAGAAATTCTATTTTTATATGTGCTAATTAGAAGGCCACAGAGTGTAATTTGCTGCAAGACACAATTTACTCCTATAAAGGAAATACTGTGGTAATTAATGTTTATTAATTGTTGAGAAGCAGCATTTAGGAGCCCTAGTTCTGAAGCAGTGCGAGACAGGTTTGTTGGAGAAGTCCACTGTATGAGATTTCTTTGCCTTTTATTAATCTCTGTTCTTTATTATGGAGATTGACACAAGAAGGCTTTCTAAAATGTAATTTTAAGGAGCTTTGTTTAAATTGAGAGATCATTTAAAAAATTCGTATGTTTCGATCTCCTTAAGTGTGATCCATAATCTTCAGGCTTCTTGTGTTTTTCTTTCTCCTCTGAAATTTTCATTCATTATTCTGACACTTTTAAGTGACTACTGAAGGCATAATTGAAGTATCATGGGAAGCAGAAGGCTGTGTTATTAGTCAGCACATGACACCACATACACATCCAGTTAATAGAAAATAAGCAGCTCAAGCAGGTAAGTAACAATTGAGACTATATTTTTGAACCTGAATTGTGCCTAGAAGTGAAAACCTAATTTTTCAACACTTCTACTAAGACATAGTTTGCTTACACACTTTATCTTTGTGTATGCTTGTATTTATATATTGATTTTATATATTTTAGCATTGATTTTCTAGATATCACATCAGTGACTGGCAGTGGATGATGCCAGTGTCCCTGTCCTGCCAGCCCTTGTGCAAGGGGAACAGTGGGGGTGGCAAAATGGAAACGGTCTTGGTGACACAGATATTTTTGGGCAGTCACAGCTTCCAGAGCACTGAGTCACTGCAGCAGAGCAACCTCTAAGGAGTGTCCTCCTTCCACATCAGCCAGAGGGAATGCTCTGCCCCTTCCTCCTGCTCTCCCAGCAGTGTGTCCCAGCTCCAGAAGGGATAGCCAGTCCATTCAGGAGTTATCTCCTACTGAGGCACTGCTCTGCTAGGCTTAACCTTGCAGTGTTGCACTCCAGCTTTAAGCTTTTCAGGTATTTGGCAGCCTGGATATCTGAAAAACCTGAAGGAAAATGTAAGCTGAGTTTACAGCTGAATTAGAAAGGGGGAAAAAGGGCACTAATGAAGTTCCTAGGGAGGATGGAAAAAGATAAAAAGTAAAAATCAAGTAGAGCCTTTAGTCTGATTGTGCCCTTTGACTGCTCCAGTGCCACCTTGGGGAGCAGCCTGCTGTGCCACAAATGTCCTGCTCAGTCAGCCCACCAAGGCATCCAGTGGCATGGCACACTCCCAGGCTGTCACATCCAGTGGCATGGCACATTCCCAGGCTGTCACATCCAGTGTCATGGCACACTCCTGGGCTGTGAGAGCTCAGAGCCCAGCAGGCAGGACAGCCCCAGCTTCCAGCTCCTTTGCCCAGCTTCCACCTTTGACCCCTGTACAAAGACTCCAATGCTGGAATCCCCTCTGTGTGGAGGGATAAATGTTCCTTCTCAGGTGCTGGAGCAGCAGTTCAGGGCAGATGAGGTGATTGCAAAAAATCACCTGGGTTTGTCCTGGTTTGTGGATGTGTAGAGAACTCATTTTCTACAGACCCACACACCTGAATGTACAAACTGTGCATGTGCACAAAACCTCTGAAACAGGCTGCAAGGCTAGAGTCTGCTGGAAAAATTTAGCTGGATATATTGATTAATACCCAAAGAACAGAACAGAACCATCTCCTGCTGATTCAGACCTCTTTATTATTTTAAGAAACAACCAGCTCATTGTGATGAAACTGGCTTTTAACAAAGTGGTGCTTGATTTCACTTCATGGTAAGCAAAGACGAGTTGCCAGGTTTTCAGATAGTAAAACATCCTTTGGTTTATTTTCTCAGAAAAAGGAACTTGAAACCTCAGCTTTAATGCCTGAAAACGCCCTCGTAATTATCCTTTTTCATCTGCGTATTATTCCAGTTCTATAAACAAGCTTAAAATAGTAAATTATAATACTAAAATTTGGGCCAAAGAGCATCAAAGGCAGTATCTTCAACTGCAGTGAATTACTTAAAGAGCAGAACTGAGTATCTTACACTGCTTATCCATTTTAACCTGGAAATCACATTCAGGGGCCACATCACAATACCAGAAATCACTTGATTTTCGTCTGGTGTAAAGCAAACAGAAGGACACACTGAATGCTTTTCTGAGCATTGATAGTCTTCAGAATAAAGGCCAGATAAAAGGCCACTGCCTTGAAATTGCCTGTGGGTCTGTGTCAGGAGTTACAAAGACCAACACTATGAACCCAGTGTGTTTAATTCAAAAGAGTCAAGCCTGGCTACAGTTGAGGCCTTTGAGGGGAAGGTGTGGCAGAGCCCCATCTTCAGCTTGGATCCTGCTTTACCAGTGCAAGACCCCACAGCAAGAGTAGTTTGGACATGCAGTGCTGAGGGACCACATCCACAGAGCCTCTCTTGGCTCTTATTTGGGTCAGATCTTCACGGAAATCACTGGTAATTGTCTCTGAGCAAGGACCCAGGAAAAAGGGAATGCCAAGTCTTTCCATTCCCTAATTATGCTTTGTAAAGAACATGATCCTCCTTAGATTTAGATTTCTCTGCCCAGCTGTGATTACATGATCTGAGTATTATGCACTCAGAAAAAGATGTTTTCTGCCTTTGTAGACTTCCTAAAAGATGCTTTATGGAAGCAGAATGCCCATATACAGAATTTAGGTCTTCAGACTCTCCTGGTTTATGTTTTGCAGATTCCTGAAAAGTAATGAGGTTGCCTTTTCCTCCTCTCTTCACCCCAGGAATGCACACACTCCAGATCAAGAGCTTCTGTTTAGGAAAAATGGGCAATTTTGTTGTCAGACTATTCATATAGAAATGTCATTTCAGTGCTTGGTAAAGTAATTCTATTTCCTGATCTGCAGTTCTACCTCGTTCCAGGTAGGAATCTGCTCATTTTCATTTCAGTTCAATGCAAAAAGGCACAGCAAGCTCCAAAGGCCCATCCACTATCGGAGAGCTCTGATCTCTCTCAAATTTATCAGGAGCTGTTTGCAATCACAGCCAGGGCTCTAACAGTGCTATTGATGGGAGATGTCGGATCTCCTCTCCAGCACTGAAGTTCTTGTTTATGTAACTAAAAACACTTGCCTTTTTCAAAGTTGGAAAGATGATGTATGGAGTCTCTAGAGCAGAAAAAGCCTAGTGCAGCTTAGGAAAGTTAAAGTATAGGTGTAGTTCCTACTCACAGGCAGCTGCTACTCAGCCTTCTAGGTAATGCTTCTCTGTAGGGGTTGGTTTCATGAAAAGAAACTTGTCCATAGCCTTTAAATGCCAAACTTTGCATTAAAAACAAAGTATTTCCGAAGACTGTGGGGTACAGCTGTTTCATCATCCTCTTAAAAACTCTGAATTAAAATATTTCTCCTGAGTGTTTTGACTGTAACTCTACAAGTAATGTAATCTATCAGTAGCACATATCAGGAAAACACGTAGCTCACCCAAAGCCTTCCAGCCAGCCATTGCTATCAATAACCAGGCAGGAGTGCTCTGATGAGTGGGAGCAACACTTGCAGCTTTTAAGCCACACAGACTTTGCAGCATGGGTAATTGTCATTATTACCCCAGTGTGAGGAAACAGGGATGAAGTGATTCACCCAAAGAGCACAGTGAGTCAATAGGGGAGCTGGGAATAGAGTGCAGAATTCCCTGCATTATCCATTGGAGACCTCAGATAATATCATTTTATAAATGCTCTATCTTTGTAAAGACTTCAGTGCTATAATTATCCTCCCAGGACTCTCATGGAAACAAGATATTTATAACTCCATTAAGCCTTTCCTGGTAATTTTATGATCAAAGTGAAAAACCCAAATAATGCTGTGCCAATCAGTCGCATGTCCAATGTCACCCAGAATGGCCACATGATGAAAGCCTCTCCTTGGCTGTTGCAATTAAGTGCTTGCTATCTTTTGAATGCCTTTCCTATGTCCAATTCCCCTTCTACCACATGGTGGACAGGGAATATTTTTTGCTGTCTGATGAGCCATGCATTTAGAATGTACCAAGTAACTGGGAAAGATGCTTGTTGCCAACAAAGCCTACTGGTTTGGGCTATAAATGCTTCCTAAAATCCTTTCATGTGTGCCAGGTTCACCTAAAATGAGCAAAGCCACCTCAGTATTTCCACTAACCTTTGTATGTCCTTAAAATTACAACACAGATGCCAAGACTAACTGTAAACAACAGGTTAGGGACTGAGGATTTTGGACCCTGGCTCAGCAAAGCACTTGAGCCTGTGCTTAAATCAAAATCCATTCTTATTCCCCAGATCCATTTTGTGTTTGTTTAAGGCAAAAGACATGCTTAAGTCGAGTTTTGCTTGGCACAGTGCTTAAGCCCAGCACAGAGCAAGGGCCTTAAAATTAATTTCTTTTTGAGGGGAAGTCATTATTTTTAGCCCACTTCTCAATGGCTACAGCCCTATCTTTTAGTCCCCAGACAGCTATTTTGAGGAGGTGTACGTGCTAAGCCTAAACTTCTGGGTTCTGTGACAATCTGTGGCACAGAAAAGAGAAAGACCACTTGAAATACTTGACTTAAGAGGAGCCTTTGGGGAGGCTCACTAGAGGGAAGACATGAAAGAAGTTATGATTATTCTGGGAGGTGGCTGCTGATACTGTGGGTGATCTTTTCACTGTGCTGACTAGAGAAGATTCACTCACCGGAGGTCAACAATTTTAACTCAAAATGTTTTCAGGAGTTGTATATTTCCACAGGAAATTCATGGTTTCAAGGAAAATGTTTATGCTCTTTTCAAAAGTATCAAAAAAGATTTGGCTGGGATGTGTTAGTTTCCTTATTTTTTTTTATTCCCTGAAACCCTTCTTTGGTATACAATTATTAAAGGAATGTTGATTTAACAGAGTTTTGTTTCTCATTCCTCATAACTCTAGATTTCCTCTCTCATTAAGGCAACTCCTACCATTGTTTCACTGACTTAGACACTGGAATTTATCAGGTAGATCTGGCCTTTGCCACATCTGGAGAAGGAACAATTACATTTTCTAATATCTTTTTTGAGGGATGCTCCTCTACTTTCCCTTTAACATCCAGACTTCATACAGAAGATAGAAATCAAAAAGGTAGCTTGAAATACATTTTATTTCCTTGTGAGTTTAAAAATCTTCTGATTCTTACAATTTTGTGGTAATGGCATGGATAAAACCTTATTCTGACTCCTGCAATTGATATGTAGAACAGCTTTCTAACAGCAGGGAGAGTCAGGTAAGAGGACAGATCCCCCACGGAAATTTGGCACTGCTGTATTTAAAAGCAGATTGGACAAGCACTTGAAGAGGAATAATTTAGATACTCTTGATCCACTCCTGCGCAGGGTATCGTGATGACCTTTTAATGCCCGTTTAACTCTGTCCCATGGGAGTCCTTCCCTCCCCCAGAAGCTTCTGGATTATTTCCAGGCAGAAGACCCCTTTTAGCTCTATCACTTGACCACCACATTGCTTTCCTAATCCACCTCCCTTGTTTTTTTCCACCTTGGAAAGTACAGCGAGTGCCTGGAGCTGTCATCCACCACAGGGCAGTGATGGGATCCCATAGTCGGGCCCACTTTTCTCCACCTCTGCCATGAACAGGTATTTCTTTCCTGCCAAAAGCCTGCACTTCTAATAAGAGTAAGTCCTGCCTTTCAGAACTAATGTTTCCTTTGCTGATTCTCATCTGATCAGGAGTTGCTAAATCCAGTAGCCCCACAGAGGTGAGGCTGCTGCAGCTCCACACCCCTAGGTCCAACAGACACATCCACAAATGTGTAAAATGTGTGTGTGCAATGATGGTGCCAGTGGCCAGCTCAGACAGAAACACTCAGCACTCAGACAAACAGTACCAGTGGCCTTATCCTGTCCCCTGCTCTGCCAGATCAGGGTGAAGGTCTGCAAGTGCAAAATATTTATAAAAATCATAGAATCACAGAATGGTTTGGGTTGGAAGGGACCTTAAAGATCACCCAGTTTCAATCCCCTGCCGTGGGCAGGGACACTTTCCACTAGACCAGGTTGCTCAAAGGCCCATCCGGCCTGGCCTTAAAAATACTATGGTCATTTCCAAATGTTAAAGTTAAAATATACACTTCCAGATAATACCATGCATGAAATCCAAGGGAATGGCTTTCAGTTATTGAAAAGACACTGAAACAGCAATTAAGATTGCAACTCTTGCACAGTTAACCATTATGGGCTAAATAAAAAGCTGGATGAATCATTTTCCAGCCATATAAATCATTGAAGTTGTTCTATCCATCAGGAAGGTAAGCCAACCATGTAATGAATTATACAATGTGTTATTTTCCTATGCATATTATTCCCATCGTTTGTACTGTTGTTGAAAGTCTATTTGTGTGAGGGGTTTTTTTTGCAAATACTTTTAAAATGATGAATAATCTTTACTTATGAGACTAAAAATACATGCCAGCTATTATTGTATATGAAATCTGACAGCAGTTAAAGTGTTGGTATCTGAACTTATTTGACAACTTCTTCAAACAACTTTTACTAGGTATTTTATAGGATTAAATATTCTTAGATTTGTGCAATTTGTTCTATAACTCAAGTTGCAGGGAAAGCAAAAGAGTTCTAGATATTAGACAACCAGCCTCATGAGCAGGAACAGCTTTCCTTGCCATCACTTTTTATTGGAAGCCAAACATCATGGTCAAACTGTCATTGCAAATTCATGCAAGGATATGTTCTGAATCCTGTGGAGCAAAATAAAGCTCAGCAGAAATTTTAGGTGCTCCAGTGGAACGCGATCACAAATACTTGCAATTTTTCTATTACAAATGCATTTGATTTGCAAGAAGTTGGCACTGGATGTAGGCAGAGCCAGCCAGACCTTCACCTGCCCACACAGGCAGTGACACCCAAGTCACCACAGTTTATCAGGATGTGGAGCTGATCCAGAGTCTTTGCTCAGACTGTCCTGGATTTTGTGCACACCAGCACCAGGCAAGTGTTTGTTATTACCAATGTGATTTCTTAGCATGAGGCACCACTTAGGCCTTGGTTTGAAGCACCCTGCATGAAGCAGTGACCTGGCCCAAGGGAGCTGCTTCTCCACTGGTTCTGCCACAGCTTCCATGCAGGATTTCCAGACACTGCAGCTTTTTGTCCTGAATGTTTGGTTGGCAAGTTTAGTATATCAGATTTGCAAAGTCTGTGAATAACTGACCCACAAATTATGAATGCAGCAGGGAAGCTTGGATTGAAGCACTGGGAGGTGGGCAACTAGGGGAGGAGCACAGGTACGACTGCACTGGTTTGGCACAGCACAGTGTACAGCTCTGAAAGCTGAAATCAAGAACTCTGGAGGCAGAGAACCTGTCTGAAGACGTGGGATTGGGAAGCAGCTCAGTGGCCCATCCACCCAGCATGGGCTGGCAAAGAAAGGTCAGTGCTGCACAACTTTCACTGCCGGCATTTATACCGGACCCGTAATGGTGCCATGGGTTGCTGTGTCCCCACCAAATGTAAAGGGCTCTGAAGAAAGAAGAAAATCAGGAAAAACACTTCAGTTAGTTCACTTAATGGAATTACCATTGTGCTTTAACATTAAGATATAAACATTCTTGTATCTTCAGTCTTAGAGAACCAAGACCAAATACCAAGAATTATTTCTTGGCCTTGCCAAAGCCATTGAGTAAGGCCTTTATGGTTAATTATTATTCCAGTCACTCTGTCAGGATGACACATCAGCTCTTAAGAAACTCTCACAGTTTTGAGTACTTTCAAAATAGTCAAATAATGGAGACTGTGCCATTCTCCCTTAAGGGTAAAGCCTTTCTGTGTCACAGCTGCTTCTTCAGTCTTACCCTAATAATTTACCTTCCATCCCTGAATAGAGAGTGGAAGAGCACTATGAGAGTTACATCTGATTCCATATCTTTAAAGTATTAATGATCCCCTTCCATATTTACTGTTTCTGTGAGCAACAAGTATCAAGTGTCTGGTAATGTTTAGGCAATGATGAGACAAAACATTATTGTAAGCCCTTTGTTGTATAGGCAGTGCAGTCCCATTAACTGGAATTGCTGGAATTACCCTGGATTTTCTGAGTTAAAACAAAGATCGAGTTGTTCATTACATGTTTTATAATACCCTCAAAATTTACATAACCACAGTTGAGCATGGTTGTTCAGCTGAGCCTGATGAATGAAGGGTATAATGATGGGGAATGCCACACAAATGCATAGATCTCTTACCTCCTTTGGCACTGCATCCAACAGCACAAATTCATATTTGTACAGGAACAGCACAACAAACAGCTGGATTTCCATGATCGCAAACCATCTGCAAGAAAAGGAAGGAAAACATTGGCCCTCCAGACTGACCATCACATGTCTGT
This sequence comes from Drymodes brunneopygia, assembly GCA_013400955.1. Taxonomy (NCBI): domain Eukaryota; kingdom Metazoa; phylum Chordata; class Aves; order Passeriformes; family Petroicidae; genus Drymodes; species Drymodes brunneopygia. The sequence continues at coordinate 289,723 of VZTZ01026497.1, read as the reverse complement.
TATCCTCAGGTAAGAAACAGGGTGTCTGACACATTTTACACTCTGTGCTTTAGTTCTGCCTGAAAGTTTATCTTCCGTAGGAAAACTGCTGTGGTTTGTTCAGGTTTGTTACTCAGCAAAGAACAGGAATGTGGCAGCTGCCCCTTCTTTCTGATGAAACACTGGACTGGCAGTATCCCTCTGACACCTATTTTAAACGAGCTCCTTATCAGTATGGATTTTTCCACTGTATAAACATTTATGTTCTCCTAACACTTGCTGACTTGAAATAACTTCCTAGGAGTGAGAAGGCAGTCAAACACAGAAAAGGCCATATGACTAATCGTGCTATATAAAGTTATATAATGCAGCTGGGAGCCTGGTGACATCAGAGAGGGGTGACAGTGGGAGTTATTATTTAGTGCGTCAGCATTAGGATGCAGTAGGAGACCCAAGGGCATGATTTCTTTTTTCTGTAACACTCTCCCAAAGGTCTTAGGCTGGAGAAGATTTTGGATAACTGCAGGTGAAATCCTCCAGGCTATTGGGTTTTAATGCTGATGTGTACAAGAGCTTTCTGCATTCACCAGTGTGCACCTATGCAAGGTCATGGGATTACTCACTTGCAGAGTTTAGACCTAAGTCTTAAACACCCAGTTAAAACAGTAATATTACCTTGCTCTTCTACAGAGAAATGCTGGAAACCCTGGATAAAACAGCTATGGGGGAATTCACAGGGGAAGAGGCTACATTGACCTGCCAGGTGTGAAGGGAAGCTAAAAGGCCTCACAGACCCAAGGTAACTCCTGCAGAGCCAGCAGGAGCTGCCCCAGGCTCTGGAGTGGGAAGATGATTGTTTGTTTCAGCACAGTTTCAGACCAAATTATCCCTGTGATTTCACATCAAATTGCCTTGAGTGGCCTTGGCTGAGGGGAATGCAGTGCAGAGGTATTGTGATGGCTATTAGCCCAGCTCAGGCGGGATGAAGCCCAAGCTCCACGCCTGCAGCACCATGCAAGGCTGGGTCCTTCCAGTCCCAGCCCCATTTGCACAGCAGGGCCCTGGGCCCCAGTGCTTGAGGGAACAACAGAGCTGTGCAAGACAAGCACAACCACACAGGCAATAATCACCTGGTTCGACCAAAGTAGTTAAACTGACATCAAATTTTTCTTTTAGGTAAAAAATATGGCACAGAAATATGGCTTTTTGGGAGCTCTTCCCACGTCAGTTTGCTAGAATGTTTGACAAGTAAGTTATTTGCTAGCTTTCAGTTTGATTAAATTAGCTTTTAATTTCATGCTGAACTTCTGCAATGGAGAAATTAAACATTTCATAAATTTCATTTATAAACCTCAATACTGAAATAAATAAAAATGCATCTTAAACTTGAAATATCATTGTTTCATTCAGTCATTTGAAGGAAATCTGCAACCTGGAATCCTTGATACAACCCTTGATTTAATTTTCTTCTTTTTCAAGACCATCACATTATTCTTTTACAATTATTGCTGAAAAATCTGAAGGTGTGTGTTACCATGTGGTCTGAAAGGGCTTTTTTGTCTCTCAGCAAGAAAAAGATTCTCCATCTGTTGTCTGTATAAAAATGTTACACTTTTCTTTCTAAACAAAAACTTATTTGAAAAGTGTTATCAGAGTCCAGAGAACAGTCTGAACAGAGATATAGGTTAGGATATATAAACAAACAGCTTTCAGAAACATTGTTTTGCAGCCTTCCCTGTACCTGCAGATGCCTCTTGTGAATTTTGCTGTTGCCCTTGCTGGGAATGAGGCTGTGCTCAGATTTAGCTCAGGAATGTGGTACAAGCCACCGAGGTACAGCAGAGAGTGAGCACTTCCCTCTGGCAAACCTAAATGGTGAAAGTAGTTTTTTTCATTTTGCTCCTGTCTTTAATGCCTTCACAAAGTTTATCTGGCACTCGCATCTAGCCTGCCACAGGGTGCAGATTCCAGAATGCAGATCCTCTGCAACACCCTCCAGAGTCCTTGCTCCACATGGAACTCGAGATAAAATAACTGGTCTTAAGGATTCTTGGTCACTTTTGTCTCAGAGGAGCCCAGGTTTTGAAGGCAGAGGGTTGAGCACAGAGATGTTTGAACACAGGAACAAGGAGCAGCTGGCTCCCTGGGACTTGTTCCAGGAAGAGGGACAGCAGAGAAAACAGCAGAAGGAATGCAGGAAGTACCAAGGCTGGCATTGCTGGAGGAGTGAAGTGAGATAGGATCTGTAATTTAAGCCATTACACAATTCTGTGTGCCCCAATGCAAAGACAAGATTCAAACAGAGAGGAGCCAGTTAAGATACCTGAAGATCAGCAGAGATGTCAGTGGCATTGCAGAGGATGGAAAGAGAGTCTCAGACCTGAGAAATGTTCTGTAGGTTTGTTCAGAACTGGTTTAAGGCAAAATAAATAACAGCATCTGTAAAATGGTGTTTGGAAGTGAAACAACTCTCCCTTGATGAAAAGACACCTCAGTAGGGGCAGAGCCAGGCTGAATTTCCTCCCTGGGTGGGGGGCAATATCCCTTCATACACTGGTCTCAGATTCTGCCTGTTCATTGTGACTTAACCTGTCTTTTCCAGGAACGAAACCACTTTCAGATCAGTTTAAACAAGATGCAGATGATGCCAAACATTAGGAGACTGACAAAGAGCAAAGCAAACACTTTATCTCAAAGAGTAAGAGAAGCCCAGTTCAAGAGGGTTGTTCTCTGCAGGGTTTGGGAATAAATAAACCCCAGCTGTTTCACTGACCTTCCTGGACACTGATGCTTCCCTCCTCCGAATGCCACAAAGCTGTCCAAGAAAGCATTCTTCTCTAAATTTGCCTCTTTCCAACGATCCTGTGGGAAGAAACTTTTTTTTTTCCAAATCAGCCTTATATAAATAAAGCTTAACTTTATTTCTCCAGGCTAAAAATGACCTTGGACAGCTAATCCTCAATACAAAGTTGCACTAATGCCACTTTTTATGCATTCAACCTGTTAGTATTAGAGTCTGGATCCAAAAGTCAACAACAAAAGAGGGAAAGAAATTAGGGTCCCATTTGAAACACATTCAGGTGCCTTAAGATGCTGGAGAAGTTTTCAAAATTACCCCTAAATCAGTTTTCCTATACCTCCCCATTTCCTAAATCCTTCATCTTGAGATATTAAAATACAACCCTCTCTTTTTAAATATATAAACAAATGCAAATGTTCAACCAGTACTGAGGGAAGCCTCATCCACAAAACTGTATCATGACACACAAATAGCTCACACACATCTTGCACAAAAAAGCATTTCTAAGACACTGCACAGACAAATGCAAGGTCTATGAGCTTTAACTGGTGCAAGTCAGTGTGTGAGAAGCTGAACAATTCTCCACAAAAAACAGCTTGTCTGTACCCAAAGGGATCCCTGCTCCATCCTAAATTGCTTTGAGAGGAAAGGGACAACACAAGGAACAAGGCAAAATGGGCTGAAGTTTTGGTGGGTGACACTGAGAGAAGCAAATCTCATGACTGCTGGGTGACAAACTGTACCAGCCTCCACAAACTCAGTGCTACTCTGCCAATAACACCCTGTCAAGCTTCTGGTGATGAACTCCTCTGATGAAGCTGTCCCAGAGAAGACATAATCTTGCATTTATCTATTTTAGGGTTTTTTTTTTCAGCAAGGGCTGTTTAGAGCTTTCTGAAGAGGAAACCTGTCAGTATCAAAATCCAGTAAAGAAAGAAAAAAACCCTCAGTGGTGATGAAGCAAGGTCATACATTTGGAATGACAATGTCCAATGGGTACTCACCTATTCCTTTTGAAAAAATGGGTGAGTTTCTAAAAAAACAAGCTAACTAGCGCCTTAGAAATAAAGTTACTAAAAAAATAAGCTGCAGCATCAGTTTCAGCTTCAGATTTCACAGAAGCAGGAATTGTTAAAAGGGATTTCAAATCAGGAAGAGTTCCCTAGAAGGGAAGTTTTGTTTAAATTACTCCTTGATGTATTTCTATAAAAAAGACAAACTGTTCTATATTGGATGGTGCTAAAAAGAGCAGTTACAAGCCTGCCTACACAGCCACCTGCAGTGGAATAATAATCAAGAAACTAGATTAACTACTGAATTAGCAGAGATAATACCTACCAGAAATCATCTGACAGGGAGAGAAGAATACTTGGAATCACGGAGCTAGTTAGGTTGGAAAAGACCTTTAAGATCATCAAGTCCAACATTAACCCAGCACTGCCAATCCACCACTAAACCACATCCCCAAGTGCCACACCTACACATCTAAATCCCTCCAGGGACGGTGACCCCACCATTTTCCTGGGCAGCCTGTTCCAAAGCCTGACAGCTCTTTCAGTGAAGAAATTTTTCCTAATATCCAATCTAAACCTCCCCTGGCACAATTTGAGGCTGGTTCCTCTCATCCTATCAGTTGTTACTTGAGAGAAAAGACTGACCCCCACCTGGCTGCAATCTCCTTTCAGGGAGTTACAGAGAATGATAAGGTCAAGATCAAAGTGATATAAAGTAGTACCATATTACCCGGAACATGTCACTGAATTTAAAAGTCTTGTTTATTCCTACAGGCTCCTCCTTTATGTGCACATCTTCTCTGTGTTCAAGGCCATTCTCCAGCCAGATTGAAGCAACTTCGTCCATGTGCTTTTATTGTAAAGTAAGTGAAGGGGAGAAAAGAAAGCAAAATATCCACAGCAAGAATGACAACTTACAGGTTTGAACATTTCTGGGTCAGGAAAATATTTTGGATTCCGGTGCAACCAATACGGTGACAACATCAGCATGTCACCTGCAGGGATGATGAAATTCTGAAAAGGAGAAAAATCTCTAAGAAAAGAGCAAAAAATCTCACAAAACAGTCCCTCCTTGGTACTTCTCTTTCATCAGCAGAAGGTCCTAAGAGAAGACAAATGAAGGTGATAAAGCCATGGTGGTCATATTACATGTTTGAAGTTTCTTCTTGCTGTTGCTATTTTTTTCCATAGAACCTAAACAGTAGAGAAGCTGGAAAGATTATTTGTGCTCTCATTTGGTGTTTTCTAGGTATCAAAAGACCAGAAATATTATTTCTGTCTTTCCTGCTTCTTGATTTACCATGTGAGCTGTTTTCTTTTTTCTAAATATTTTGGTAAACACTTCCTTCAAGGCATAGAAATTCAAAGAAAGCCTTCTATGACAGTAGATACAAGTAATTTGATCTTAAATAGTTATGATTCCTTAAGAGTGTGGGTTTTTTCCCAAACATTTCTTTGCAAAATTACCGAATGCTGACACCTCCCTTCTGAATGGTAGTGAAGGGGACAAAAAGGAGTCTTACCAGTTACTAAATGTGGTCCCCTCTACTATTCTTGTAGTGTCTGATTCCTCTTTTACATGCCATCAGTATCTCTAGTTCAATTCAATTCAATCTAAACTCAATTCAGAATTGAAGGCAAGACTGTGAGCCAGAGAATCCAAACCACTAGTAAATTAATGATGATGAATAAATCTATTAAAAAGCAAATATATGTCAGGCTGGTGAGTATCTCTACTGCTGTAATTTTATCCAGATCTATTGGGAGGACCCTTTTCAGACAAATCACAGTGAATCCTTTGGGGGAAAAAAAAACCCACAACCAAACCCCAAACCTCACCTTAATTCTGATTGGGTTTATGACTTTCTTGGTGATTGCACCTGGAGACCTCAGCCGTATGGCTTCCAAAGTGCACCATTTGATGAAAGGGATCTTCTTGAGGTCCTCCTCAGAGACTTCCAGTTCACCTTTACCTGCTATGGCATGAGAAAGAAGACTCCATGTACAAATTAGATTTCATACTTGTTTTGACACAGGCTGGCATATCTTGCTTTAGAACTATGGGTGAAATATTTCAAGACTTCAAGGCATTGTTTACACCCAAAAACTGTCTCTATGTTTCAAAGTAAATAAATTGACCCAAATCAGTAAAATTTAAGAAAAGCCACTGAATATAATTCAATAACTCTAAGGTAGGTATAGATATGGCATTAGACAGAAGGGAACAAACAAAGGCATGTTGGAAGCTAAAAGTCTTCAGAATTTTTCTGTGCTTTCATAAGACACTGCATGGAAATCTCAGGGACTGTAGGCACCAAGACAAAAAGCTCTTGGGCTTTGTTAATATTAGCAAATGAAACAAGGCCAGGGGAAAGGCTTCATGGTTTTCTTTATTGGTTAATTACTGACATGTTTCTTGATATGGGTTTGACCCACGTCAACAAAGAGTCTTCTGTGAAAGTCTAATTATGGTCCAGGGGACTGCATATGGGATTGACTGCTCCCAGTAGGTGACTGCTTTTTGAGGGAAAGAGATTAGTCATGGGGGGTGAACCATGCTGGAAAATATTGCCTCTGATGACAGAAGAGAGAACAGTTCCTGGCCTGTTTTTTCCATGAATAGCTGTAACAGCACACCATGAAAAGCCCCTGAACTGAAAGACCTCATCTGACCCTATCATAGGTGCCTCGAAAAAGCACAAGACTGGGCAATACAAATCTAAGTTTAAATTATAGCAATGAAGAAAGAAACACATACTGTTCTTTTCCTAGCTTCTTTCTGCTGACATCAGAGGTGTTTTTGCTTAAAAATACATCTTGAGCATATCCTGAGTAAAGACCTGAGAGCTGGACTCTCTGCATTCAGTAGCACCTTTAGCAGGAACACTCATTGCTCCCAGCTACTGACCAAGTGTGCCCTGTGCTGGGCCAACACAGGATAAATCACTTCCAGCTTCCAGAAGGACAAAATCAGATTTATTACCTGCTTTGCCAAAAACAGAAGCCAGGTCTTCCATGACTTTCTTGTAAACGGCAGGATTAGAGAGTATAAAAGCAAGGGTCCAAAATGCAACCTAAACAGAGATGGAAATCCTTGAATTTAGGGATATGAAACAGAATGACAGTATCTTTTTTGCAAATCACAGAGGCAGGTGAAAACATTTGCACTTTTTTTGTATGTGCCTGTTGTAGTTGGGATGTACAGTGAGCTATGTTTCCTGGGTAAATCCATATCTAAGGGCTCAGTCCCTGGGAGATTATGTCTAGTCATCTGCTGTCTACTTATCTTTAGTGAACATTATATAGCTTTGGCCTAGAGCTTTGAAACACAGAATCCTTTCTTTTCAAATAACTAGGTGTTAAACGAACTACTAAATCATTGTGCATGATTAGTTTTAGCTGCAGGAATGAAAAAAAAATAAATTCATACTAGTATTAGGAGAAATGAGGTTAAATAATTTGCAGGGCATTGTCATAGTGAGTCACACTAAAATCGGAAGGAAAAGTTTTAATTAACAGCAAAACAAGGAGTAGTATATCCCCTTCAGACATAATTTGCTAACTGATTATGCAATGAAGTTGAAAATCAAGAAATATAGGAAAGGAGAAAATCCTCTTAAGTAGGATGAAACCAGAAGGACTGGCAGCAGTGCCAGGAGTCTCTCTCCTCTTGCTGAGCTAGCAGGAGGTGCAGCCTGCACACAGATCTGGTCGTGGGCCATCTGTGCTGGTGAGGGATGAAACTCTGACTATTATTTCCCAAACAGACCAACGTGGATGCAGCCCTCCCTCTGCAAAACAAATCTAGTAGTTTTGCTTTCCTGTACAGCACTCAGACACTGTAGCTTCACTCCGTGGGCTAACAAGGGATAACTGAATTGTTTCAGATAAAAGGGTTTAAAGTGTTTGTAAAAAATGCCCTTGGAAGGTGAAAGGCCTTTTCCTTCATCATTCCATTCCCCAGAACAGTGGTTGTGACTATTCTGAGAAACAGAAAAATATCTGTATGTCTATTTACAGCTGAATATTACAGAAGTAAGTGTTGTGGAAGGAATGTCAGTTATCCTGATAACAGACAGCAGGCTATGCCTCCCACTTATGCCAACACGTGAATCCACAGAAACCTCACTGAAATGGATGAATTTCCCTTAGGCTTAACTGCAGTAATATCCAATCTCCAAAAAACATAGATACATCTGTTAGGGGAACATATAAAAATAACTCACTATCATGTTTTTCTAAATCACATCTGTAATGGACATAACTGTGCTGAAAAGAGCTTAGTAGTCATGGTAAATAAAGGATGTTTTTGCTGCTACGGATTTTTCATCTGAGAAATTCCTATAAATGTCTTTGGTCAGCCTAAGCTGTGTTAGATATACTGGGCTTGTCAGCATACTTGTATCAGTTTCATTAATCCAGCAAATCCTTTTCTAACATAGACAAAACTTAACAGCTCTAGAATCAAACTATTGCTTTTCTTCCACCGGCCCTTGTACAGCAGATCCCCAAAAATGAAAGAGACAAATTCACCCGAGGATTTACACATAGATGAAGTTACTCTATATTATGCTTTTGATATTCTTTACAATTGGTAGCACCAGGGTATCTGAAATAGTCTTTTCTATAATGCAGCCACAGTGCTTCAAAACAGAGTTAAATGCTCTTCCCAGCTTAAGACTGTGATCTTAATAGCTGTGAGGCTTATGTTCCTGAAATGTTATGATAGGGGACAACATAATTTAGGAAAAATACAAGAAGAGCTTTTCTTGTCATTGCTTCTGTGACATTGCAGCCTGGGTATATTTGTAGTGATGCTGTGGGCGTGATAATCCCTTCTTTGGAATCCATGCAGTGTATGTGTGACCTCTGCTTCAAAGCCTTTCCTTTCCAAATCTCAAAGCCTTTCCTTCTCAAATCCAGGCTTTGGAACAGGAGAGAGAGAAGGTGTTTCTGTAGCTGATGTACTTACGGGCACAGCATTTGCTTGGGCAGCCCAGAGCATCAGGAGACCATAATTGGGAGCTAGATGTTTTCCTTGCAAGTTGTCCAGGAGATGTTGTAGAAGTGTCTGTTAAAAGAAAATAATCTGTATTTCCAAGAATACATTAAAATGTAGTTTGGGTCAGGGCTTACTAGAACTCAAGGACTTTTCTCAAAGAGAAGTAATGTTAGTTATGGATTTTTTGGAAGGCACAATGGAGAAATGACAACTATTATGAGAAAGTGAGACTCACTCACACAGGCAGAGAGCCAGGAGAACTCAGTGCACCATATGAATCCCTCCTGAATACTTTCACTGCTCTCCATTTCTTTAAAGTTTTAGAGGATTGGGTTCCCTCACTCCCCACTGTTGCTTGTATGTGGAAGAAAGAAAGAAAAAGAATCTCTGTTCTAATCCCTACTCTACACCTCTGCTTTAAATAACTGAAAATGGGAATGAGCCAGTTGAATGAATGGAAATGAAGAAAATGTTCTCTCTGTTCATGTCAAAAAGGTGCTTGTTATTAAGAGATGGTCTGATACATCAGCAGACACCCTAGTTTCAGGCACTTTGTTGGTGACCTAAGCAGTGACATCAATGGGCTGATATTCTTTGAAACTATAGCAACTGTGTAATGTTCTAGGATCAGCTTTTGTTTATAGTATTTCCTTAAATGCAGGGCAACCATGTACTTGAGGCAAAGCTTCCTGCCTACTTTTCAGAGGGGAAAAGGCTGACCTTGAATAAAAAATGGCTGATTTTTTTTCCAAATTCCCACTTAATCTAAGACACCAAGTTTGTGCTTCCTACTTCCTGCACCTTCTTATCTCCCACCAGCTCCTCTCCAGCATTCTCTTTCTTTCTGCTAATCTGGTTTATTTTATTAAAGAAATTGCGGTATGTAAAGCTTTTAAAGTCTAAATAAAACCTGTTTTGTTTAATGATCTGTTCTACAACCATTTGGGAGATCAAAATTCCCAGGCCAGTCTGCCGTCACGTTTGTCAGCCCTATCGGCAGAATTCCTGTCAGAGCTAAGGAGAATAACCAGGGGAACAACTTATCTCAGCTTTGACACAATCAATATTTAGGGTACTTGGCTCCCAATCCAGTAATCTGCTATTTTCTACCAGTCTGGCTGTTGAAGGATCTGCTCACTCTGCACCAGGGTTTATAAATAGCACATGTAAGGTTTTGAGGTTTCACAGCACGGTGCCCTCAGAGGAACAACTGAAGGGTTTTTCTCTCACCTCTCTCAACTGCTCACTTCAGCGTGATACTGCAGGCTGGAGATGGGTCATAGCTCTGAACCCTGGCCTTAAAATTCCCCAGGGGAAGATGTTAACTCTCAGAATTGCTTGATATAAACTAAATGGAGGAACTGGAGGCAAAGTCATGGGTCTGTCCTACTGCAGGTAGCAGCAATACTGGAACATTTGGGTTTAGCTATAAAAGCTGACATATTTGACTTACTGCACTACTGAAGTAATTCCTGCCCTCCATCACTTCGGTCAGAATATACAACAAAGTCATCTTTTTTCCTAGCCTCGGATGTTTACCTTGGATGCAGTCTCTGAAGGGTTGGTCCTTTCAGCATCCAACACTACTTTCTCAAATAATTTTAGAAGCCATTTTTTGGATTTAGACCAGTTCCTGTAAAGAAAAGCAACAAACAAGAAGCACTTAACTGAGGCAGCACAAACCAACATTTCCTTTTCCATGAGAAGCACTCCTTGGGTTGTTTTCCAAAAGCCCCTGGGCAGCAGTCAGCTGATGAGCAGCCAAGTGTCAGTCTGACTGAAAGAAGTGATGACTGCCATGAGGAACAGCATGTCCAAGGCCTTCACCTTGGCCAGACCTCCTCTTGCAGCCAGGGCCTGGGACTGCAACACTCCTACATTTTAATGCCTTTTTATTACAGGTTTTCATGGTGGATTTGGACAGATGGCTTAGGCCAATCTTTACAAGAGTGATCCTCTTGAAGAAAATCAAGGCCATTTTTTTAGAGCATCCTCAATTCTTTCTGAAGGTATTTTGAGTTGCTGAAGGTGCAGTGATGGCCATGAGAGCAATGACAGTGTCCGGAAGCACTTCCTCAGGGTCTGAGTGTCTCTGCCCAAGGTCAATTCTGTGACAGTGCAGCCATGTAACCTGGGACTGGTATTGGGAAAACAGCTGAGGTGTGGAAAAGAGCAGAGAGGCACCTCATTGGAGGCCCCTTGAGTTTGGGACTCACATTTAGGCTCAGGTCTTTGCCCTTTACCCCATCCTGCTGCTCTCTAACAGGTCCAAGCTGGGCCCTACTCACCTAAAGAAGGTTGTTTCTGTTTTATGCCAGGAAAATGCACAAGACAAGGTCAGAACTTTTTGAAGCATTTAGCTAAAAGCCTGCTTCACCTGAGGGCACACTATCAATAAAAACTGGGCATCATCCTCCAGGGGAAATGTCTCCCATGGCTGATACTGCAGCAAGATAAATGCCTGAAGGGGGAACACCACAATCATCACCTCTGCCCCTTTACCTCAGGAAGCACTCAGGCATCTGAGAGGCGTATTCAAAGTCCTCATCGTACTTCTGAAAATGCTCTTCAAACTCCTTGATTTCACTCGGACTGGTTGGGCAGATGCCTTTCCCAAACAGGGTGTTCACCACTGCTGGATACATGACATGCCTGCAAGGACAGGATGCCCAAGACTTAGGGGCCACAGGGAAGCTGTTGCAGCAGTTTTAGACCAGGATGCAGCACGCTGACTGCCAGCACTGGAAGCTGTGGGACTCAAGGGTCACACCAGTATGGAAGGGCTGGCACAAGGCTCACACCTCACCCACACCTTTATTTCAGATTTTAAGCAGAGGCAGGAGATACACAGACCTCAGGCTGGTCTTCTACACATGGCTGAACTTCACCAGTTAGGTTTGGTCACTTGAGTAGAAGAAGAAAGGCTCTGGCCATTTTGATCCTCTTCTCCCCATTAACTACACCTCTCTATTCAGGTTGACCCAAATGAACCTTCTGGGCACTGCACAAACCCCTCTGGACCAAACATCCTGAAACATCCTTCTTCTGGCTGCAGCTTTCCTGGACAGACAATGCTTTTTCGGTTTCTTTTCATCTCACCCTTTCGTGCTTGCTCCTCCGATATCCTGCAAACTCTGAGCTCCTTCCTCAGACCCTTCTCCTGTACTCCAAGAAACTCTTGTGCAGCCTTTGCTGTGTCCCAGATGCTGCTGAGTATTTCAGGGAATAGCGCTCACTTTTCTGATTTTCTGATAATAAGGAACAGGGGGCCATCTGGTGGCTCTATGGATTTCATTTTCAGGTAGATAAATAATAATTATTCAGAATGTTGCATTCCAATTCTTTTACTCTTCCCTGTTTAGCAAAGCAGAACAGATCACCCCCCACCAGATTTCAAAGCCCCTCTCCCTCATGTTTTTCCCCAGTTAATCCAAATTGCAGTAACTGCAGTGAGAAGTGCTGAGTGATTTAATTGCAGTAACAGCTGTATCTTACTGTATTACGCAGAAAAAGGCAGCAAAAGACAATCTGAATGTGAGGTGTTAGAAACAGGTCCAAACCAAAGGCAATATCTGCTCCATCCCTGGGAGTCTTCAAGTCCAGGTTGGATGGGGCTCTGAGTAACCTGGGATAGTGGAAGGTGTCCCTGCCCATGGCAAGGAATGGAATGAGATGATCTTTGTGGTTCCTTCCAACCCAAACCATTCTGTGATTCCATTAATATTCAACTTTTAGTACAGATGGACAGACAAGATATACGCGTTTTCCCAGATAATCAGGAGAAAGAAGGAGTTAAAAGCTTTGTTGCTGTCACATGAAACAATTTTTTTTTACGTGAAGTTCTGGCAGCCAAGTCAGTTGTAGAGGTTTTAGTTAAGCTTCAAACTAAGCTTGGCTCAAACATTAAAAGTTTTCAACCTGAAGATAAAGCATTTGTTTCTAAGTTCTTTACAAACACATGAAACTTTTCTCCCACCTTTTGGGAAACAGGGTTTGTTGGAAGATGCTGTGTTTTCTTTTTTCTTCCAAACAGGTAATTCAGATGCTTCCCCTAACTGGGAAAAGCATCTTTACATGAAACTCTGTACACTCTGTGAGCCACCTGAAACAATGAAGCTGTAATGGGCATCCTGACAAAACTTTTGTAAGACTTGAGTCCTCAGCTCCAGCTGCTTTACAGAAATATTTCTCTCCCACATAGGACACCCCTGAGTTAGAGATGTGCTGCAAAACTCCCTTACCTTACCAGGCTATTGAGGTCACCTGTGCCCTCCGTGCCCAGGTGAGCCATGTGCTCATGGAGCTCCTTACACAAAGTGCCCGAGAACATGTGCAGGTTAGAGGGACTCATTTTCCCCTTCATCATGCTGTAGAGGTTACCATGGTTCTGGTAAAATGCTTCTGCAGGGACAGAGACTAAATACAAAATGAAACAGAAACATTTTGGAAAGTAGACTTCTCACTGAAAGACAGAGTGAACATTTTTATGCATAATTTTTGACTCTAATTTAAATGCCTTAACCCTCATTTTCCTGAAGTGAAATTCCCTGGAAGCTTCCTTGTAACCATGTAAAGATTTTGGTAATGACTCTGCTTCTCCCGGTCTGTGTAATATCTTCCTGCTTCATGAAGCTTCAGTGCCAGAACCAACAATCCAGAGATTTCCCCCCAGTGGGATGTACAGAGATGTGCAGGCATGCCACAAAACTGAATTAAGTGAAAAATAATCTGTCTCAAGAAAAAAAAGAGTTTGTGTCTCCATGCTATAGTAGCACATCCTCATAAACATCTCATTCTTTTCTAAAGACTGTTGTACTACCGTGTAGCAATTAATTATTGCAGCAAGCTGATTTTCCAGTAAAGTGAAAGGATTACCTACGATTGCTCTAAACAAGGTACACACAGGTGGGGTGTCCAGCCACAGAAAAGGATTTGGTCTCAAACTGGGGTTGCTTGATGGTAAAAGTAGTAACAGTCCCTGGATCAGAAACTTCTGACTCCTTGAGACTGAATCCAAATCCCTCGGCTGGTTTACAGTACTGGGTCACCGTGGATAAACTGAATTTCACCATTTCAAAGCATGGTCACAGATTAAAATAAACATGCAAAGCATGATCAAAAAGTCAATGGGCTTTTGGCTGGGCTTTAATGTTCCTGGGTAACTACATCTGGTCTCCTTTAAAAAATATCTAGGTCTCAGTTACCTGCATTCTTGACAGCTTGTTGTACTGCCTGTTCAAAATTCAAGTCTTCAGATTTAAAAAATGCTTCAGTTCCTTCTTCCTCAGTTACAAAAGTGAACCGTTTTCCCAGAGCGAATATTGTGAACACAGGTCCATGCTGGAAGAAACAAAGATTTCCTGTCAGTGCACTGTTAACACATTTTGCAGAAGCCCCAGCAGGACTTCAGTGCTGCTGAGAGGTCAGGAGGAAGGACCTGGTCATTCCTGCTCTCTGCACACCTTGGCTGAGAACTGCACAAAGATGAACATGAATCAGACCAAAATTTGCAGACTTATGGGCCAGAAGGGAATGTGATATGTGCCTGCCTGACCTCTTGCAGAGCAGAAGAGGTTCCTTCTCTTAGATTAACACTTTATATCTGAATTACATTGCAGTTCAAACAATACAACTTACGTGGATTTAGAGAACCCAAGGGATGGATTATCTGCTGCATCCCTTGGCTGCCACAGCAAAGTACCAGTACTGTAAAAATCCATAATCCTACCTATTTCAATCTACACTGTTTTAGGCAAAAACTCTACCCTGCTGCATACTTTTAACATTTCAGGTTCCCTTTCCTTTCCTGTCCTGTTCTTTCTCCTAATACCAATTATTTCTTCCTTGTACAGATGTTGAAAGATTAATATCAAAATAGCTAACAAACTTCGAGCAGAACAGATTGACTGACATTCAGGGAAGGTTTTTGATGCCATAAATCATTCTTTCATCTTCCCTTAATCCAATATCCTAGAGCCCTCTTGAAACATTCAGCAACAGGCATTCAGTTCTGAGTTCCTACATTACTAAAATGATATCCCTGATATTTGTAAATACTCTAAACTAGAAATCAAATGTGCAATACCTACCGTCTGTCAGACATAGGCATAAAAAGATCATTCTACCTTGCTCACATTGTTTATGCCATTGACTTTACCCATTTTTTTTGCTCTCTGTGTCTGTAGTGTAAATCCAGCTTCATCAAAAGCTCTCTGAAGCCAAGGAAAAGATTCCTCCTGGCAGCAGTTGAATTTTGATTGTGTCCTTCAACTGCAAATTATTAAAGAAAGAATGACTGTTCAAACTCTCTGGGTGATAATAAATAAAGTATTATTTTAATAACAAGTGTTCAAGGCCAGGTTGAATGAGGCTTTGAGCACCTGCCCAGTGGAATTTGTCCCTGTCCATGGCAGGAGGTGGAACAAGATGAGCTTTAAGGTCCCTTCCAACACAAACCAATCTGTGATTCTATGACTCTGTAACAGCTAAATTTCTATGATTGCTTTTTGATGTCCATGTCCTCATCATCAGTCTAGATAAAAATCAGTGAATTTGTACCATGCTTGTCTTTAAATTAGATTTTAAAAAATCTTAAATTAACATTAAAATGTACTTAAACTAATTTCAAAATAAAATTAAATTTGAACTAATAGCAACTTGCAATAACACTTAATTGTTCAATTAAGGTCGCACTCAATTAAAGATTGGAACACTTTATTTTAGGTGATTACATGTGAGCAAGATGCCTGAGCTCCCATAATAGACAATATAAATCAAGTCTGTGCAGTCAGGGGATCCTAAATACCAATTCACCAGACCAGCCTCTGCACACCTGTTTTTGGAGGGAGCTGAACTGCCCTTGGACTCCACTGACAGCACTGACTATGTGTCCAGTGACCATCTTGGTAACCTGCAAACACCCACACAGACGATCTGGGTTTGAATCTCATCCAACTTCCTGCAGTCTATTTAGAATCATTAAAATTAGACCAATACTGAACAAAACTGAAATAAGAAAGTTCCATAGATGACCTCCTCCAGAACAAGTCAGCTTCACTGAGCAACACAGTGATGGCAGATACTCAAACACAAATCTTTCAGAAAGCAGACTTTTGTGTCCAAATAAATATGGCATTTGATAAACTCAATGCAAAATTAAACTACTAAAAAAGGTTTGAGAATCAAACTAATAAAGGCAATTTGCTGCCCCCAATAATAAAGACTTTTCCAAACATGCCTGATGTGGGAAGTTTCCCAGTGTGCTGCTGAGCCTGAAAAATACTCAAGGTGAAAGGAAACCGAGTGGGGAAGGAATCTCAGTTAGGGATTACATCAGTGTAAAACAAGTCCCACCCTGGAACCTTTTAGTGACAGAGATGTACTGGATATTAGGGAGAAATTCTCTACTGAGAGGGTGGTGAGGCCCTGGCACAGGTTGCCCAGAGAAGCTGTGGCTGCCCCATCCCTGGAAATGTCCAAGGCCAGGTTGGATGGGGCTCTGAGCAACCTGGGATAGTGGAAGGTGTCCCTGCCATGGCACAGAGATTGGAATGAGATGATCTTTAAGGTTCCTTCCAACCCAAACCATTCTATGATAATTAATCTGGAGCTCTAATTTTGCTAGGAAAGGAGAGGAAAAAGGACAACAACCATCTAAATCTATCCTGTGCCTGCATCTTCAATTTAATTTCTGTTTCTGACCATTCCATCTCAGCAGGTTATTCTGAGCTAGTCAAAGTCAAAGGGATGCACAACATGCATGAATATTTTAATAAAAGGAGATTAAGTGGACTTAGATCCTGGGAAAAGAGGAAAAGATAATCATTATTCTCATTTTCTCATAATGCAAAAGCTAATGGGCTTGAGATTAGGAGTTAGATGGTTTAACACCAGACAGAATACTTTATTCATATGGGTCACAATTAAATTATGAATTCACTGTTGTGCATTGCTGTGAAGCCAAAATTATACACAGGGTAACAAAAGAGATTAGGTCAAAACATCTGGGTGCAAATTCCAGCCTAGCAAATCCCTAAACCGGGAGCTGGGAAGAAAAAGCAGGAGGCTGCATACTCTCACCTGGGTGTGCCCCTTGCACCCTGTTACTGAGCATTTCTTAATGGCTGCTGTCCCAGACAGACACCTGAATAACCAGATTGTTCACCTGTCAAAATGTGTAATTATATTGATGTTACACTGCAATAAAATCAGTTCCTGGAATGAGCTGTGGGGCAGTTCTGCACTTGTGTTATGGGCAGGTACCAACAGAGTGCAGGCTCTGCTGCCAGCACTGCATCCAAGTTACTGCCCTGAAACAGCTTTTAAGGAGCTCTCACAACACAGAGATAGAGAAAGCAAAATTAAAATCCTCTTAGGATTTACTGCTTCCACTCATGAAAGCTAATTTTTTTCCAAAGATGGGGAAGCACTTCAGTGCCACTGTGAGAGGCAGATTCAAGCCTAAGGGAAGTAACACTCCAGAGAAATAAGAACTTTAGAACAATGTTCTCCAAAATCCCAAAGGAAATCAGGGAAATAGTCATATTCCCCAGGGGCACTGACAGTCAGGGAGCAACCACTCTCAGCTGAGACAGCTGCAGCTGCACCAAGAGTGCTGCTGGGAGCTGGGAGCACTGGGTGGGTTTCCTCTCCCTTGGGTGCACACACACACAGGGTCAATGCCATGCTCCCTCTCTAGCTCAGGACTGCAGCATTTTGGTCTTCTACACCTGGGACCAGTCACAGACCTTTAGTGGCTCAGCTGTGGACACTGACTATGGAAATGCTCCACCAGAAGCCTTCTCCAGCCTTCACATGTCCCTTGCAGTGTAACCCAGGGCACCATCCCTCACTCAGCCACACACAGAAATGCTGGGAGCCCTGGGACACGGCACCTTGTCCCAAATCAATATTCTGAGAGGGATGCATAGATCCCACAGGTCCCTATAACAGTGCAGAACAATCTCGTTCTCAAAACTAAACTTTTCCTGTTTGCTTAATTAGCAAATTGATGAGAAGAATTTGAAATTCCTTACTAAGTCTTACCATGTTTGCGAGGTGAAGTGGGGAGCCACATCCTTTGAACCCCTCATTAAGCAGCTCTCCCTGTATTTTATGTGGCATGGTGGCTCTGGTTATTCCCCCTGCCCATTCCAGAGTGCTGCAAAACTTCTTTCACCAGCCAGCTTTAGGAGGAAGAGGTGGTATCTTTTATTAGACCAGAGATTAAATATTTTATTAGAGCAGGGGAACTTTCTTTTCTTAGTCCCAGTGATGACACAAGGGGGAAAGGAGACAATTTTTCCAGCCCACGTGTTCTTCCGTGGGAGGAAAATAGAAGCAGCAAACTCCAAGCAAAGGGCAGGTTGGAAGCAGTGGAACTTTACTGTGTTACCCCAGGATTTGAGAGAAAAAAACAGTGAAGGGTAGACACAAAAAGAATTAAGGAAGAAAGGAATTAAGAAAGAAAGGAATTAAGAAAGAGATGAGTGTCACTTTGACAGTCTGAAGGATTAATCCAGGGGAGGAATTTTCTTATTGCACAAGTCTCCCCTGAACGTGATGACCTTTCAGAGATGAAGAGGTTTCACACTGCCTAAAGCCTGTTTCTGCAACACCTTTTACAAGGAAAGCTTGCTCATACTAAGGACACTTAACCCTGTTCTGGCAGTATTAAGGAGCCTGGAATTATTGCAGATGTATTTTGCAAGCGCTGTAGTGCCTGTTAATGACCTCTTTGGCAGCAGCACGTGTTTTGTTTGGCTGTACTCTGCAACAGTGCCCACTCTTTCAAAAGGGAACAGGCAGGAAAAGGCTTTTCCTGGCCTCAGCACAGCATGCCAGAGTGGGAGGTGGGAAGGGAGGGAGACTTTAAGTGACTGAGGAGGGTTTAAAGAGAGGAAGGGGACAACAAACAAGTGGCCCTCCTTCAGTCTGTCAGGTGATGGTGCTGCAGGCAGGCAGCCAACCAGGGAGGGATGGATGGAGATGTCTCTCTTGGCCCAGGGAGACCACAGGGAGAGGTCACAAGGAGCTGCTGGACTGAAAGTCAAAGGAGAGATGTAAGAAAGCCTTCTCTTCCTTCTTTGCTTTGAGTTTTTGCCCACTGAAAATGTTTCTTGTTCTAGCTTCTATCTCAATAAAACCAGAAGTTTATACAGTCCTTCAGGTGTTTGTGGTGTGTGCAGAAGTGTCAGCAGCTGCCACAGCATCAGCTTGGAGCCTAAAGGGTCTCCAGGCAAATGAACACCAAAATTAACCTGGAGCCACTGAGTGTGCATTTGCACAGATGAAAGCTACAGGAAAGACACAGTAAAATAAAATCAAAACTAGCCTGTCAAGCACAGAGAAGCCAAGAAACTCTAGATCATACCTATGAGCTTACTCCATGATGCACCCAATGTGCTTTAATACAGAACTGACAGCTCTTGTTGTTCTCAAAGGTCAGATTTAACCCTCTGCTTTAACACCATGAGTTTATAACAATACAAAAAGAAATACAAATATAAAATCTAGCAGTCCAAAACAAGAAAGCAAATTTTAAACATCCAGTATTTATTGATGTGGGGTTTTGTTTGGTTTTTTTTTTTTCAAATTTCAGGATGTTACAGTGGTTTCATTTTCAGCTAGTTTTTACAAGTAGTAGGCTGTGTGATCTTTCAGCATGGAACACTCATGGCTGACTACACTGTAGTAGTAGTTCATTCACATCCCTGAATGAAAGTGGGAGTTATTATTAGATATCTAGAAATTAAGGATTTGATCTCTTTCTATCCGACAGACACAGAAAAAGAAATTCAAGTCCAGGGGGTAAGTCCTGACCCCCATGATTGGTTAAGATTTTTTAGGATGGAAAGCTTTGTCTGCCAAGCACATCCATGTTGCTTGAATGCTGAGGGACAACAGCTGGTGCTCAAAAATCTCACCTAACTTTAGGCATGCAAATAAGTAGTTTCCTGGTCCCAGGAAACACAGAGCTTTCCATACTATCTGAAACGGAGATTAACACACAGTCAGCCTGCAAAAGCAAAACGGCAGAGGTCCAAGCAGGATGATCACAGCACAGAGATCGTGCCTGGATCAGATCCACAACTCACCGATGCTGGTGGTACTAAGCCCATTCCTCACCACTTAAATGCTCCTGACGTTGTAAGACGTGACAGGAAAGGGCAGAACTGAACGCAGAAGCTTCTGGCTGCCTTTCCCCTTGCAGGCAGCCACCCTGAGCACGCATCCACGAGCAGGCACACGCATTACCTTGTTCCTGGCTTGCTCTATAAACTCCAGAGGAGCTTTCCCGAACTGAAACGCAGCTCCAAACCAAGGGATCCAGCTCCTGATGCAAGGAGGGGAGCTCGGGTTTCTCAGCTGAAACAAAAGAGCCTTGACAATGAGGAGTCCCAGGACTGCTGCCAAGAGCAGAGCGAGATCCATTTTGCCTCTGTCCCGGCCCCAGCAGCTGCTCCGCCTGCCGCAGCCCCGGCATGGCCGCGCTGGCCGCGCTCCGAGGTCATCGGCCGGGGCCGCCGAGCGGCCCAGCGCTGCCACGGGGACAGCATGGCTAAAGCACTGAGCAGCACCGGCACAAGCCCTTGTCTGGAAAAGGCAGAGCCAGTTCTGCTCTGTTCTGGGATGAGGACCAACTCTGCCGCTTGCAAAACCTAGATGTTGCTGCGGCCAAATCCTTGGACTTTGCACCAGCTGCTGGAAGGCCACCGGGGCAGTCGGGGACACGGCCAGGGACACTGGCAAAGCAGTGCAGAGCCTTCCTCAATTGAAAAAAAAACGGGCTTTTTTCCAGGATTGAGATTACAAAGCAGAGAGTCTGTGATTTGCAGGCATTTAGCTTTCAGCAAGTCAGATGGCAAGAAACTTCTGCAGGCATCACCTGAAGCAGAAACCTTAAGAAAGGTATCTCTCACCTGTCTGAGTTGTCTCATTAAAGGCTAGATGTGTGTCCAGTGCCTGAGGAACAGAGAAACACTTCTGAGGTTGAATTGACAATTCAAAAGCTGCTAGTCACCTCTATTATATCAGTGCCAGGTTGAACTGACAATTCAAAGCCTGCTGGTCACCTCTGTTATATCAGTGCCATGTCAGAAGAGAAGGTCAGATTAGTTTCTTTGCATGTCTGAAAATGGCACATCAAAATTACTTACAGAATACATTAAGTATAAAAAACCCTAGGAAGTTCTGTCAGAGTCCACCGCTGCACACCCTCAGGAGGAAAAGAAAAAATCCTGGAGTGGCTGATAAACCAGATGAGTGTGCTGCCACTCAGGGGGACCTCAACAGGCTGGAAAATGGGCAGACAGGGACTTAACTCAAAATCATAGAATAACAGCTTGGAAGGGACCACAAGGATCTCCTGGTCCAGCTTTTCCTGGAAAAAAAATTCAAAAAAGGGAAATGCCAAGTTCTGCCCCTGGGTAGGAACAACACCATGCACCAGTATAGACTGAGGGGTGGACAGAAACTTTGCAGACCTGGGGTCTTGGAGGACACCATGTTGAACACGAGTCAGAGATGGACCTTCGCACTCAAGAGCACCCTGGGCTGCATCAGGGAAAGTGCTGTCAGCAGATGGAGGGAGGTGATCCTCTGCCAAGAGTGAAGTGCCAAAAATTGGCTAGAGCATCTGTCATTTCAGGAGAGGCAGAGGCAGCTGGGACAGGTCAGTTTGGAGAAGAGAAGGTTCAGGGGAGTCACTCTCAGTGTGTATGAGCATCTGAAGGGAGGGTGCAAAGAGGATAAAACCAGGCTTTTTTCAGGGTGCCCAGTGAAAGGGCAAGAGGCAGTGGGCATAAACAAATACAGATATAAATATAAATATAGTTTAACTCCCTTCCTATACAGGAATAGGTGCACAAACAGGAACCTTTGTGCCTGTGCAAACAGGCAGTACAGTAAAAATAGCACAGCAGAAACAGATCTGATAGCAGGAGGTTAAGAGCTGTGAAAACCAGGTGTATGCCCTTCATTAAAAAGTCATTCTGAAATACCTTGGGATGTTTCATGTTGGTCATAGGTGCAGAAGAACAAGCCCACATACATCAACTGTGACAAACAGGGTGTTGATCTCCGTTTTGCAAACTGTCAGGAACAAACAGACAGATCACTTTTAACTGTGATATTACTACACTTCTGTGTTTAGCTACCACAGCTCTTTCTATGTTTATTTCCTGGTTTTATTTTATCCATTGAGGTTTTTTTTTCCTATAAAGGGGCAAAGTGATAAGAGAGCTAAAGGCTTTGTAATATTGGAGTATATTTTCATTATATGCATGGTATATTTTCATTAACTCGCTGAGTAGTGAGTTTAAAGTGATCTATGTATACAAGTAAGACAAGCCCTCAAGCCTCTGTGAAGACATTCATTAAAGGCTTTTGTGTTTAGTTTTGTTTAGCTTGTACTTTTGGGGCATGCTTTGGTGCAGGACATGAGATGCAAGGCACTGTTGTGAGGAGGACACAGGCAGTACAATGGTGCAACAGTCACTGCCAGGCTTTCCTCAGGCTGGGCAGTGGTTAATGGTCTTTGCAAGTGAACTGACACAGAAGCACAGGGGAGGGCACTGGGCAGTCTGGCTGCCTTACTCCAGCAGCACACAGCTCTCCCAGACCCCGCTGCTGTGTTGCCACCTCATCTGAAGGCCACACTCCCTCCCCTGCATATGCAGCCTTTGGTCAAACTGGATTTGGAGAGAAACCAGATAACTCCATCTCACTGAGAGTTGAAATAAATGAATAGGAAGGGTCCTCTCTGCTGGTGCTGTCTGTCTCAGGATTTGGGGATATAGGAACTCCAGGTGTTTGATGGATCTCTGTGAGTACTGGCCCTTCTCCACACATCACAGAGCTCTCCATGCAAGGCTCATTTCAAAGATCCTGTGGGAAGAGAATATACTTCTTCACAGCCATCCCCCAGTCATCTGGTTTAAAAAAGAGCCTATTTCTTCAGGCTGAAAATGACTATGGAGAGCTGCTCCTTCCACAGGATGCTGTAATGCTGGGAGGTTTATTTTAAGAAGGGATCTGGTTGTTGTTTCCCCTCCCTAAAGCATGGTCATAGAGAAAACAGAATGAGACTGTACCCAAAGGATGACTGAAATCCTCATCCTGGGAGGCTTTTCAGGGGACCAAACAAGACCTTGGGCAACCTGATGTAGCTCTGAATTTCTCCCTGCTGTGACAGAGGACTGTAGGATGACTGCAGGTGAACTCTAGAGGTCCTCTCTACCCCACATTACGAGTCAATGATACACAGGCTGATAGTGTGGCACAAGCTGACCCAAGCCCACAGAACAGCTGTGGAGAGAGGCACAAAGTGCCACAGCAGCTTGCATGAACTGTCCATAAACAGGCTCTGAACCACTCATATCTTCTGTGCAGCCAGGCATGATTGCATTTAATTGCAATATGCCCTCTCCAAGAGTTTGTTTTGTCACTGCATGAATTCTAATGAATTTTAACCCCAAGAAGGATCCAATTTAATACCAATTACTGGTGACCAATGAGGTAGATTCATCCAACTTCAACTGAATAGTTCACCTGTAATGCTCCCTTAATTTGTCTGCATTGTTGTGACAGGAACCGCACACCAAAGTTTTAGGCAGCCAGACAGGGATGTGGGGAGGAGTTCTGGGATAAGTTTCTGTGACCTAAAAAAATCCTCAAATCAGCATGAGGATTACTGACTAATGGCTAATGATTAACTTAGGGATTCAGCTGAGCCTTAATGACAAATGAAAAGCTTCTCTTAAACAGTGAATACCTTACCTTTTTTTTTTTTTTAAAGATAACCTAAATGTATCTACGATAATTTGAGAGAAATCAGGACTGGTACACAACAGGACTTCAGCATTAAGTCAGAAAAAGCTTTAAACTTTTCACTTAAGGGCTCTGAGAAGCAATCCATTTCTGCCATCCCAGGCTTGCTGGGATCCTTGTTCAAACTGCAGTGCTCCATGCCTAATCCGCAGCCCCAGCTTGGCACGTAGCTGTTGCTAATGCAGCTCTTACTAAACCAGATCAGGATCAATCCATCCCTCCCGGATGCAGCTGCTTGACACGGGAACAGAGTTTGGGGCTCCTCAGGCAGTGCTGCCGATGACAGCACCCCGCAAAGCAAACAGACCCCACGCGTAATCTTGAGCTCTCATTAATGATTACTCTTTTTAATGCAGATAATGGACAAACCTGTGCGTGTGTCTGTACCTGCACTGCCGGTTTCCGGGCACAGAGCAGCCCTGGTGCCAGACTACATTTCCCAGGAGCCTGTTGCGCAGGAGTCTCTTGTGTCACTGCAGAAGGAGCTTCCAGCTCTGCAGAGCCACTCGGGCTGCTGCAGTTCCCGGTGCTGGCGCTGGAGAACCATGACCTTCAGCAGCTTGTCTCCTAAACCACCCCGAGCTGATCTGCGCTAGGGCCCGCTCTTGCCGCAGACAGACCCGGGCAGGGTGGCTGGTTAGCCTCGGTTCATGTGAGATGCTAGATGTCACCTGCAGAAGAAGAGAGGAGCTTACCTCTTCCAGAGAGATGGCCCCGAGCCAGCAAATTCGCTCTGTCAGCCTGTGCAGCGGCTGTGGCAGAACTAGGTACAACTCACCGTGATTTTCCGAGAGGGAAGGGGGTCAAATTTACTTACGTGGGGCAGGGGGAGCATCAGTCCCCGAATGCCTCATGCCTCAGTGTTTGGCTCCAGCAAATCTGCATTTCACTGTGCTAGTCGTGGGTTTTCCATAATCTAAGGCTTGCCGGTGTTTTATGCCTGACCGTGGCCGGAGGGAGGGTTTTGCAGGATGAAATCTTTGCCTCGGAGACTGAAGGGCTGCAGTCATTAACTCAGTGCAGTAATGACTAATTTAAGCTTTGCACTGGCTGGGTTTCCAGAAAAAGACTACAGAGGCAGGCAGATCTGTTGCCTAAGTTACTAGCAAGGCCTGATTCCTTCAGGAGTTTCCTTTTCATAGTTAATGAAGGTTAATCACAGAAAAATCGACTCTTACGTTTCTGGTCACAGTGGAGTTGGCTATAAAAATGGAGTTGGAAAACTGCTTGGTGAAACATGGCATCTGTGTAGCAGTGCTTTGTGACCAAGTAACTTATTTTGAATATTTTTCATCATGTTCTTTATAATTTCCACAAGCTTTTACAGGCAAATCAGTTACATTGATTTGTAACTTCTCAATCTTTGCTAATCTTTAAACATTAATACCAAACTTAATGCACAAATAGACTATGAACCTGCTGAGGCTTTGAGCACTCAGTGACTGCCTTCCCCTGGCACCTGAGTCATGCTCTGGAAGGACCTTGGTCTGTCACAGAGGTATTGAAACAAAGACAAGCCCTGCACCTGGGCAGACTGGGAAGGTCCATTGCCTGGCACTCCTGGCCTGGAACTGAAATGAGGGGCACAGATATGTATTCATACTGTTTCAGGAGCTGCCCTGGGAAGCTGAGATCAACTTAGATTTCCTTCACTGGCCACCAGTTATTTCAGTGAGAGAAATAACAGGCTAGGCATGATTTTTGTGCCTGTATAAGGAAAGCAGCATGCTTTAGGGTGGTTTGTAGGACAGATATGTAGGTGCGTTTGTAGGTGAGCCTGAATGTGTATCTGCGTTGTGATGACCTCTACGGGGCTGTTCCTGACCATAACATGTGCTGCCACTGTGTTGGGCAGAATTGGAGAGACTACATGATCGATTGAGAGATGTGACTGGTCTGTATTCAGGGGGAGTATCTGGAACAGGATTTTTAATCCTGAGTCCCTGGGAAGGTACACATATTGCATAACAGATCTGCAAAACTAAATATGGGAGAAAGGCTGGGTCTTTGACAGGAACGTAATTTAGTTACTTGTGCCCAGAGCCACTTTTAACAGACCTGGATGTGAATTTTCCTCTTCTCCAGGGATCTCCTGGACCCTGTTGGGTACAGCCCCTGCTCCCTGCTGCTGCCTGCCCAGCCCCTGGGGCGCTGGCAGGGCGTTGTGGTGCAGCTGTTCCCGGCACGGGAGCTCTGCCCGCAGCCGCACTCGTATTCACGTGTGTGCTCGGCCCTTTCCCCTCAGTGACATTTCCCCTGGATCTGACGAAAACCCGGCTGCAGATCCAAGGTGAAGCTGCCGTGCGCTGCGATGGAGCTGCGGCCGGGCAGGCGGTCCCGTACCGCGGGATGCTGCGCACGGCGGCCGGAATCGCGCAGGAGGAGGGGGTTCGGAAGCTCTGGCAAGGAGCCACGCCGGCCGTGTACCGCCACATAGGTGATTATCTGCTGCTCCTGGTGGGACACGACGGTCCAGCCTTCTGTGGTCAAGTCTTTTGGAGTGAGCTTGCCATATTTTCTTGTAGTTTAAATATATCTGTGAGGACTTTTCTGTCTAGCCTGCAATCCCACTTGGAAATACACGAGATTCCAGATCAATAGCGTCTCATCCTTCCCTTTCCCAGTCCTTCATGGCCTTACTCTGGCTTCTGAGAAAACGAAACAAAAGTTCTCTGTCATCTTTGCGGGAAGGTCTTGTTCAGGAAGTCCAGACACTCAGAGTTCTCAGAACAATAAATGTCTCATATGTGAAGGAAGTGGGGACAGATTAGGAAAAAAAATGGAAAAAAAGATGAGGTTGCAAGCATGAAAGAAGAATACAAGTGCTTAAAAGAAATGCATTAGAGGTTTGGCCACAAGTAACAGCTTTCTGTGCTTTACTTGGAAATATGATGACAACAACAAACCTCAAAAGCGCTTATGGGAGTTTTGTGCTTGGCATCAGCCCAGAAGGAGGCGATGCAGTCCCATCTCCTTAGGGTGCAGGCAGAGCTGTGCTGCCTCTGGGCAGACTTGTGGCTCAGCCAGAGAGATTTTCTGATGTTAAAACGCTCTGGCTCTCCCACTGACATCAGGCAACCCCCTCACTTTTCCCATTCTGATCACAAACATGAGAGCAGTGCTCCGCTGACCCAGGCGAGCTCTGGAGTGTCATAAACCAGGGTCTTGATCTCTCTGTCACAGTGTGACCTCCAGAAATGGCAGACCCAAAAACTGTCTCCTGCTTTTGTTTTCCACAGTGTACACTGGTGTTCGGATGGTTACGTATGAACATCTCCGTGACTCCGTGCTGGGCAGGGCGGAGGGTGAAAGCTTTCCTCTCTGGTAATGTTGCATATTCATGCATATTTATGCATATTTATTGCTTGTTTGGGTATTGTCCTTACTGTAGGAGTCCTACAGCCAAATCTTAGGTCCAAAATATATCTGGTTTTAGAATGGGATTGATAGAATCTACTACAAATACTTGTCATGCATAATGCTACAGAAAGGGGGAAGTACGGATAATACTGAAATTTCTGATTTTACTAAAATAAATAGAACCATAAAATCAACACAACTCGTCTAGTAGCAGTGGGAGAGAAAGGAAAGTTTTATATATCAGCAAGCAGTTTGGAATTTCAGATGGGCATTCAGTTATAATACATGTGTACTTTGCCAGCCTGCCTTTAAACCTTAAGCAAGGAGCATAGTGTAACCTCAGGTTTTTCCCCAGGTAAGTTTTAGCCCTTTTTGAAAATTGACAGAAATATTAGTGACTACTTTAACAACCCATAGCCACCACAGTTATTACCTTCACTTTGACTGTTAATATATGGAATAACCATTTACACTTGTTCCATCTGGGTTGTGCTGCTGAACTCTTCAGCTTGAGCTCTGTGACTTGTGAAGATTTTCAGTGTATTCTGGAGCACAGTTTTTCTCCTTTTGGCAGGAAAGCTGTGGTTGGAGGCATGTCTGCAGGTGCCATTGGACAGTTTTTCGCCAGCCCAACTGATCTGGTGAAGGTGCAGATGCAGATGGAGGGAAAAAGGAAGTTGGAAGGAAAACCGTTACGGTTGGTTCCTCTCAGAGCTGGTGTTTTTTTCCCCATTACTGATCACTCCTTGGCCTAGGGTGTGGTTCTCTGTGTTTTCTGCCACCTCTTATCCCCAGCTGCTCTGTGCCCTTTTACAGGGAGAGCACCCGATGGCTCTGGGCAGTGAAGGGGGGGGGGATTCAAGACCTCCTCCTTATTCCCTTTATACTCATCTTCTTTATTCTGATTTATTGGTCCCAGGGACCACAAACCCATCCTCTGTGCTGCAGCATGTCCATGCCAGCACTGTACCATGGGGAGGAAAGGATGCTTTCTGAAGATAGGAAGCTGTAAGAAAGGATGAGGGAAATGGCTCGTGCAGGATGCACAGGCACAGGGAAGGCTGGCACACAGCAGGGCTTGAGACCCTCCTGCAAATACCAGGACATGCTGCTCTGTACATCCCAAACAGCTGCCATCACTTGGTGTCACATACATTTAGTATTGCAACCCAGTGTGGGATCCAAGGGTTGTCTGCTGTTAGGGAGCAGATCACTGCTTTGAAAGGCAGCCAGTATCTCTGGTAAAATATTGTGGCATGAAAGTCAAAAACAGATCCACAAATGGATATGGAGGGCCAGATCCTTGCAGGTATAAATTCCTAATCTTATGTGAGGACCCGGTGCAGTACTGAAAACATGCAAAGTGAAGTACTGGAACATGCAAAGATTTCACTGGGCTGTCTACCAACAAGTTGCATCTTGATTTCAGGTTTCGGGGCGTGCACCACGCATTTCTGAAGATCCTGTCTGAAGGAGGAGTAAGGGGACTTTGGGCTGGATGGGTACCAAATGTCCAGAGAGCTGCTCTGGTGAACATGGGAGGTAAATGGAATAACTCGGTCTGCAGCACTTAAGGCCCCACCAAAGCTTTAAGAAAAAGGAGTTCGGCTGCTCCCTTGATCTTAGTGTCTTGATTACACTGGGGCCCTGTTTGGAGCACCCTTTGGTGACCTCTGCCTTGGGCACCTGTTTGTCTTGGTCCTGTGGAAATCAAATGGCTTAAAATTAACAGTTCTTACCTGAGTTTAAGGAAAAATGAGCCAGAAGCTGAAGGATCTCATGGCCAGCAAAGCAGGGACCTCACCAGCTGCAACCCAGTGCCCAAGTGAGGTGAGCAGGGCAGAACCAGCAAAGGCAGCCAGGCTTCACCAAGATCCAGATCCATCCAGGGAAGTGTGTGGTGATGAGGCAGGTCTGAGGCCAAGGCAGGAAGCTGAGTCAGCAGCAGGGCTGATGAGGGTCACCCAGATACAGCTCAGCATCATCTGTAAGGTAAATCAGAGCAGATGGGAGTAGAAAGGAGAGTGTACTCACATATCTAAAGACAGGACTCAGGTGCCACAGCCCTCATTAAAAACTGGGGGCAGAGTGCCAGCCGTGCCAAAGGCAGGAGCCACAATGGAAATGAACATCCTGTGTCATGAACAGCACAGTCACCACTCACTCCTGACAGTGCTGTTTTTTCTCATTATCCTCTTTGCAGATCTGACCACTTATGACTCAGTGAAACACTTTTTGCTTCTGAACACAACACTTGTGGACAATAGTGTGACTCACAGTGTTAGCAGGTGCCGTATTCTCCAATTACCGCTTTTCCACTGTGGAGCATTTCCAGCCTTGCTGTCTTCATCTGCCTCTCTGTGCCAGCAGAAGACCCCATTCTTTGATTTTGATACTGGTGATGAAATGCAACTTTAGGATTATTTTTTTTTCCTGAGAGAACATCACTTTATAGAAGATAGAGGAGAGGAATGTAACCATTGCTACAAAACTGCCCTCACTAGAAGTGCCTTGTTGGTGCCTTTAAACACCTTTGCTCTAATCTGTGGGAGCACAGTGATACAACCACTGCTGAACATCCTCTTTTACTCTCTTAAATGATGAAGAAATCTACTTTATGTAAACAATATTATGAATTGCCTATTGTGGGTCCTTTATTCCTGACTCAGAACGGCACACAGCGGTGAGGGCAGCTGGCACTGGGAGGACATGTGAGCAAGAGCAGTACTAGCAAGCCTCCCAAACCAAGTTTATGTTATGAGTTATTACTCATGATTTTATAACTGTTGTAACATATCTTTATTATAAGAGCTGGAATCACGATGCTGAAATTGTCATGATACATCTTGGTTTCTTCCTTACATATCTGTTGCTGTTGGCAGTGCCTGCTCTGGGCTGGTGGCAGCTGTTCTGGGAACTCCTGCAGACGTGGTCAAAACCCGGATAATGAACCAGCCAAGAGACAAGCAGGGAAGGTACGGAGACTTCAGAGACCGACTTTGCAGCAGCACATTGAAACCATGGGTCTCACTGATTCCTCAGGGAGTGAAGTGCTAAGCTGATAATTTGCTCTTCATCTTCCTGGTGATGATTTTACTGATTTAGTAAATGTCTGGGAGGTGTTGTGATGGCCACCTAAGAATAACCAGTGGATTTCTGTTCTGCATTAGACTCCAAGGAGCTTACAAAAGAGCTTTGGCTTGTAGAAAAACATCAGCTACAAATTCTTTTTATGAGGGGGATGAGTTTTTTTAAATTGTATATTTGTAATCCTAACACTCTTTGTTCTCCTTGCACATTGCAAGAGGTCTGCTCTACAAATCTTCCATGGACTGCTTGATTCAAACTGTCCAGGGTGAAGGGTTTATGTCTCTCTACAAAGGCTTTATCCCAACCTGGATGCGAATGGTACGTGCTTTTTAACTCTCTGTACAAGAACAATGGGCATTAAAATGTGAGGAGTGTGGATGCAGCCCTAACTCTGTGTAATATTACAATTTTTATATGAAAGACATAATCATAGAATTGTAGAATGGTTTGGGTTCAAGAGACTTTAAAGATCATTTCTTTCCAAACCCTCTGCCATGGGCAGGGACACCTTCCACTTGCTCAGAGCCCCATCCAACCTGGCCTTGAACACTTCCAGGGATGGGGAGTTCACAGCCTCTCTGAGCAGATAGAGGCTTGGGAACCTACCTCTCTGGGAACCATAGCAATATGAGACTGAACTTAAGAATATGATTTTTAAGAGGAGACAGTTTAATGTAATGGGCTTATTTATTGGGTTACTTTTGTTTTAAGCCTCTAACTTCCATGCTTGCTTCCACAGGCGCCTTGGTCACTGGTATTCTGGCTTACATATGAACAAATCAGAAGGATGAGTGGAGTTAGTTCTTTTTAAAACCTTCAATATTCACAGAAGAGAGAAGACTCAAAAAGCTGAATTCTCATTCCACAAGGCAGTAGGATCACATGTACAGCTTGTTGCTCTGAATCCAGTCCTTACTGGTTAGGAGCAGCCAGGACTTAAGGATACTATTTGATTGTCAGACTGCTACATGAAATTTATATTATCCACGGAATAAAATTGTCACAATAATACTTCAACTAGCAGCCAGCACCAACTTTCTGAACCAGCAAATAGGAATAAAAAAAAAAGTCTGCCAAGCAAATAGAACACAATATTGTCTGCTTGTTTGATAATTGAGATGGTTCCTATTGTTAAAGACCAGAGCAGGTTGATCAATGCACTGAACAAGTTCTGTGGCTAAGCATCTATAAAATTATTTGGGAATTCTTGTTGTTAATTGCATTTGCACACAGATAAAGAACTACCTCTTGTTAGTTTGATGTCTCAGCAAACCAAGCCTGTAGTGCTAAGTATTGAAAAAGATAAAAGCAGTTTGCCTGATTCCAAATCTGCTTTGCTCAAAAAGTGGAAGGGTTTGTGTTCCCCTTACTTCCCAGAGACTGCCTGACTTTTCCACTCAATTGTTGGAGTAAGATCATGATTGAAATGCAGTCCTGTTCCCAGAAAATCAAAAGCCTAATTTGCTCCACAGCACTTGAAGGACTTGAGATACTCTATAGGACCAAGCTGAACTACTTGTCCTGTGACAGCCTCGGGGCTGGTGGGGCAGACTGGGTCATTTTCCATGGAAATGCACTCTGCCCACTTTAAATCTTGATGGAAATACAACGTTCTCTTCAGTAGTGCAAAACATGTGAACAGGAGTGGTTTATTTATTTTTAAACCTAAAGCCTTCCAGATTTCATAGAGAAGGAGACCAGTGCTGTTTTTCACTAGGTTCATCTTTGGCAATCAAGAGTCAAAAATGCAGTATTAAAAGCAGCCATGAGTAGATAAAACAAAGCTGGCTTTGATTTAGTAATATCTAGTAATGGAATTAATGTAGAAGACTTGGCTCTCTGAATAAATACCCAGGATTTCTTCTAGTCTTTGCAACCAGTGTCTCCAATGTGCCAATTTCTCATTAAAGACAGTTTTGTTGTCTTCTTGGCTTGTATTGTACTTTCTGATTGTGTTGTAGCTCTGTTGTGGCTGTGTGCATTTGAGGGTGCACTTCCAGCTTGGAAAACATTCATGTCACCATTACTAGGGAGTCACAGAATCACAGAATGGTGCAGGTTGGAAGGGACCACAGAGGGTCACCTGGTCCCACCTCCCTGATCAAGCAGGGTCATCCCAGAGCACATGGGACAGGATTCCACCCAGACAGTTCTGGAATATCCCCAGTGAGGGAGACTCCACAGCCTCTCTGGACAATCTGTTCCAATGCTTGGTCACTGCACGGGAAGGTTCTTCCTCATGTTCAGGTAGAACCTCCTGTGCATCAGTCTGAAGGTTTTGTTCAGAAATCCTGGTATTTTTCTAGCTGACATCCTTAGAAACTAATCTAAGTTCTTTGCATCTTGCACTCCAACACCAGCAATGACACACCAGCAAAGCTGCTGCTTCAGTTACATCCCAAGCAGCCCCACCTGCCATCCCATTACCCTGATAACCCTGTGATGGATAAGCTTTACCTTAATGGTTTGACTTGGAAGGGACCTCCAGGATCATTCAAGTTCCAATCCCCTGCCATGGCAGGGACACCTTCCACTAGACCAGGTTTCTCCATGTTCCATCCAACCTGCGCTTGAATCCTTCCAGGCATGGGACATCCACAACTTCTCTGGGCAGCCTGTTTCTGTGTCTCAGTACCCTCACAGTACAGAATTTCTTCCTCATATCCAATCTAAACCTGCTTTATTCCAGTTTGAAGCCACTTCCCCTTGTCCTGTCACTCCAGGCTCTTGTAAAAAGTCCCTCTCCATCTTTCTCGTCAGCTCTCTTCAGGTACTGGAAGGCTCCAATTAGGTCACCTTGAAGCTTCTCTTCTCCAGGCTGAACAATCCCAATTCTCCCAGCCTTTCCAAGCAGGACAGTTGCTCAATCTCTCTGATCATCATAACCAGGATATTAATTATAAGCAGTGTGTATATAAACCAGTTGTAGCAAGCATTTATCAAAGTGTCATAAGCTACTTTTATGGGCAGACAGCTTGGGAAAAGCACTGAAACTGTAAGTTTTGTTAAAATAACCTTGATACACTTCAATGAACAAAGCCTGGAAGAGAGATCTATTGTGGAAACTGGATACAAGGAATGCGAAATTTATGGACCACAAGGACATTTTGCAGAAAACAGAAGACAAAAAAAGAGACTAACAAAAACTCAGTATGTTTGCTAGAAAGTCCCTACCTGGGAAAAAGATAATAAAAGGACTGGAAAATATAGACTAATTTGCGTGAGAAGTAAGAAATCAATACCTAATAGAAGACAGAATACTAATTAATGAAAGAGAATTCTGTAATTTAGAATGAGAGAATATTAATTTATTTGCTAAAAATACATCTATAAATAGATGTAAAAGTTCTCTGTCTGCATCTGTGTAGAGGTCACGATTTTGTCAAACGCACACACACACACACACCCCTTTCCTAGCCAAGAATAAAGAAATGCCTGACTCGCTTACACTAAAAAGACAGAATTAGAGGATCTTATTTATCCAACTATTTCAGATGATTTGATAACAACAGCATCACTCAGCCTGGTGTCACTTGCAAACTTGCCGAGGGTGCATCCCAACCCTTCAGCTACGCGACTAAAGAAGATACTAAACAACACTGGTCTCAATACAGACCCTTGAGACACAGCTCAAAATAAAAATTTTAAAAATGCCCGGTAAAAATCTTGTCGTGAAAAACTTTTTTAACTCTTAATAAATCTCTCTCGTTGATTGTGAATTATTAGCGATTCCTGGCGGGCGTCCGGCGCGCGCTCNCCCCCTCCGTCCGTCCCACCGCCACACAGCCGGTGTGGAGCGCTCCACCGTGGGCGAGGGCGGCTCTGCCGGGCTCTGCCCTGAGCCCCGCGGCGCCCCGGCCATAATTCCGTAACCCTCCCCTTCGTGACGTCTTCGCGCAGTGTCGGTGTAGCAGGAGCGGCCCCATGTATCAGCCCGCTTCACCCCTCCTTTTCACCCTTCCCTTCGCGCCGCTCTCCACCCCACCGAGAGGATCAAAATGGACTCGGCCGCCGGGGCAGCAGCTAACGGCTCCCCGTGGGTCACGTGGGCGGCGCGTGCTCTATATGAGGCCGAGGGGCGGTGGAAAGGGCCTTCATTCGCCTCGTGCCGGAGGCGGAGGCGTGGTGAGGTGTCTTCGCGATGAGTTCCGGGCCGGGGCCTCTCGGCCGTGGCGATACCGTCACTCTGCGGGTCCGCGCCGTGGGGCTGTACCCCGACGTGCCCATCCTGCGGCTGTGGGGGCTGGTGGGTGAACGCAAGGCTGACTATGCCCTTCTCCACCGCGAGATCCAGGCGGCGGCCGGGCCGCGCATGGCGGCCCGCCCAGGGGCCAGCGGGACCAGGCTGTGCCCTGGAGAGCTGGCACTGGTGGAGGTGTTGGGTGTCTGGTACCGCTGCTGTGTGGTGAGTTGTAGTGCCCAGGGGTACCGTGTTTTCCTGCTGGACGAGGGATATGTGGTGACCATATCTGCCTATTACCTGGCACGGGGCTGTTCAGAGCTGTTCCAGCTGCCCCCAGAGGTGCTGGGCTGTGTCGTGGCCGATGTCATGCCCTCCCACGGACACGAGGGAACTGCAAGCGGGGATTCACCAGTGTCCAAGTGGACCGTGGAGGCAATGGAGTTCCTCAGCTTCCTGCATGGCAAGGAGGTGTCTGGTGTGGTGCAGGAGGTGGTAATGCCACAGCTCATCGTCCTCGAGCTGCCCCAGCTTGTGGCCCAGATGCGGCAGCTGGGCCTGGCCAAACGTGTCTCTCCCAGCTGGTTCTGCCAGGTGCTCAGGCGCTGCCTGCCTTTTAGCCAGGTAAAGAATCAGCTCTGTCAGCAGCCTCCAGCGTGTTCCCTTGGAGCTTTTGCAGTTCCGCAGCTTGTCCACATGATGCTCTCCTACAGGCCTCTGTCGCCTGCCTTGGATTACTACTACCCTCAGCTTCATTTGGGAGTGACAGAGCCTGTCGTAGTGACCCATGTCTCTGACCCACACCACATCTACTGCCAATTGCAGTGCCTGTCCCAGGAGATCTCTTGCCTTTCTGATACCATGTGCCACGCTTATGACCAGTGGGAGCAGGACTTATTGCCCCAAGTGGGCTCGCCCTGTGCTGCCCGTGGGATGGATGGGCAGTGGTACCGTGCCATTCTGCTGGAGTTCATTGCTGGGGAGCCGGACCAGCATGCAGCTCTCGTGATCTTTGTGGACTATGGCAGGAAGGAGACTGTGACCAGAGCTAACCTGCACCATTTGCCTGCTGAGTGCTTTCGCATGCCTGTGGTCACTTACGTGTGTGCACTTCAGGGTGTTTCGGATGGGGGCTGTGGTTGGTCGTCATGGCAGGTCGATTTGCTGAAAGCGTTGGTGCTTGGCAGAGGAGTGAGTGCTCACATCAAAGCCTTTAACTCCTTTGAGCATCTCTATTATGTGACCCTTTATGGGGAAAACGGTGTTGATTTGAACCATCTTTTTGGGTCTCAGGCCTGCTGCCTGGTCAGCAGTCATGTGAGCCAAACTGAGGCTCATGAGCAGCTGGAAGTAGAGGAATCTTTAGTTGAAGAATTGGAATTGCCACCAGAAGCACCTCCTGTTTTAACACATGGAGATGTGGCCGCTGCTGCTGTAGCTGGTGTGCGTCTGAAGACCTGGACATTGTACAGCGCACGAGTCTCCCACCTCCAAGACCCATCTGAGTTCTGGCTGCAGCTCCATGAGCATTACCAGCTCTTCAGGCAGCTGAGGCAGTGCATGTGGAATTTTTATTCTCATTCCACAGAGCTGGATGGTGCTGGGTGGGACCCACAGCCTGGATCTCTTTGTTGTGCTAGTGGGAGTGAGGGTGTCTTTTATCGAGCGGTGGTCACCAGGGTACTGGACACTGGGGTGGAAATACACCTGGTGGACAGAGGCAGTACAGAAACTGTGGATCTGTGTGCTGTGAAGGAGCTGCTCCCTCGGTTCAGGGAACTGCCTGCTTTAGCTCTGAAGTGTTGTTTGTCAGGTGTCTCCCCTCTGAGAGGGAGTTGGAATGAAGCCTCTGTGTCTGCATTCAGGGAGATGGTACTGAACAAGGAACTAAAGGTTTGGTTTTTGAATGTGCAGGGTGACAAATACATGGTTGAAATTTTGGACCAGTCCCAGTTAGGAGAGAGAAGAGTAAGTAAACTCATGACTCAGGGGGGTTATGCTAAATACCAAAAGTATGAAATACCCAAGACTCCCCAGAAATCAGATAAGTCTGTGACACAGGCCTCTTCCCTAGTGTGTGCTGCAGAGGAAAGCCAAATAAATGCAGAGAAGAGGCTTGGAGAAGAGTGTGATCTAAAGAGCAGTGATAGAGCACTTGATTCTCACGTGGGTGTGTTGGTCAGAGAGAACCCTGTTGCAGCCATTCACAGTTCTAAAAGTAATGAATCTCTTCTTTCTCGAGACTTTGAGGGTAAGGAAAATCTGCACACCTCTTTGAGACAGAACTATGTGGAAATTAAGCCAGGCCCCTCTTGTGGAGGCCACTTAGAAGTGGGAAGTACAGTTAATGTTATTTTGTCATATGTTGAAAATCCTAGTTGTTTTTGGTGTCAGTTAAGTAGAAATTGCCATGACCTTGAGGTACTAATGGATGAAATTCAGGACTATTGCAAAAATTCATCCCAGCCACATGTTTGGCCAAATCTTGTGTGTTTAGCCCAGTACTCAGAGGATAAAAAATGGTACAGGGCTTTAATAGTTAGTGAAGGAGTTTGTGCAGAAAAAGTAGAAGTCATCTATGTTGACTATGGCAACAGGGAGCAGGTGTGTTTAACGAAGCTTCGTGCAATTAATGAACGTTTCCTTAGGTTAGAGGCTCAGGCATTCAGGTGCAGCCTTTACAACTTAATCCAACCCAATGGTCAGAATCCTTTTGCTTGGGATGAAGAAGCGATTCGGACTTTTCGTCAGTTTGTTGTTGATTCATCATCTGACCTTGATCTGAAGTGTACAATATTTGCCTTGGCTTCAATAAATAGGGACCTGTTTAACATTGTAGATTTAATCACACCTTTTCAGAGTGCTTGCCAGTTTCTCACTGAGAGAGGTGTAGCCAGACCTTTGTTTCCTCAAAAGCACCTGGAATCTTTGGTGCAGCTTCACTCTTTCTATTATTCTAGTCATGGTATCAAAATTGGGAGTGAGGAGGACGTTTATGTCACGTATGTTGAGAATCCCTGGATGTTTTACTGCCAGCTTGAAAGGTGTTCAGATACCTTGGCACAGCTGGCTGATAACATCAGTTGCCTGAGTGAGAGAGTGACCAGCACAGGAGCCTCGGGGAAGTCTGGGACCTTGTGTCTGGCAAGGTACTCTGACAGTCAGTGGTATAGGGGAGTAATTATGGAAAGACAACCTAAGGCTAAAGTCTTCTTTGTGGATTTTGGGAACACAGAGACAATAGAGGCAGATGACCTGCTTATTTTACCCAATGATGCTTCTGAGATCTTGCTTGTGCCGATGCAAGCTATAAGGTGTTCTGTGTCTGATGTATCATCTGTTTCCAAAGAAGCTGCAGCATGGTTTAAGAAAGCTGTCGTAGAAAGGAGATTAAAAGCAATAGTGGTAGCAAAGGACTCTGATAATACACTGCTGGTTGAGTTATTTGATAAAAATACTCAAATTAATACAAAACTGAAGGAGCTAAGCCTAAACAGTACAGGACTGTGTAGTCATGGACATAATGAGACTTCATGCTCTAGAAATACAGATGTGAATGAGAGGGATGAGACTGCAGAGTGCCTTTTAAATGCAGGTAGACCTCTTGAAAGAAAAAAGTGCCCACCTGAAGCCCAGCAAGAGCAAAGGAGCAAAAGACACTTCAAAGAAGTTACAAACCTTTTCCAGCATTCTGTGAAGGGAGATGTGGCAGCTGGATTACTAGAATCTGATGCGACGATTAGCAGTAAGAAGGATGCTGTTTTGTTGAATAAAGCAGGAGAGGAGTCTCTGCTCTTTTCCCAGATGGATACACTGTCAGGTATTAAATCTGATGCTGAAGTTGGGTGTCCAGTGCTTAAAAATGCATCTGATCTACCACCACAGAAGATAGTGCCAGCTCTTAAAACCCTAGTGTATGTGTCTTACGTCAATGACCCGCAGGATTTTTATGTTCAGCTAGGTAGTGACGAGGTTCAGCTAAACAACATTTTGGAAAGTCTAAACAATGGGAGATCAGTGAAGGACCCATGTGGGCAGCTTTTCCAAGCAGGTGATTTAATCAGTGCTGTTTATTCAGAAGACAGCCTGTGGTATCGAGCTGTAGTAAAAGAGAAGACTTCTGACAATTCGATAAGGGTACATTATATTGATTATGGTGATACTTGTGTGATTGGTGTTGATCAAGCACGCAGGCTCCCTAGGAACTTGTCATCTATTCCAGCAATGAGCATTCACTGTTTCCTAGGTGGACTTAAATGCAAAAAAAACGCAGACTGGACAGAGAAAGCAGTTTTTTACTTCACCAAGAGAACAAGTGAAATCCTGCTCTCGTGTGAATTTATAAAGAAGGTTGAGGATAAATGGGAAGTTATTCTCAGTGACCATCAAGGTATAATAACAGTGGATTTAGCTGATAAAGATCTTGCAAGCAGAGAAAGACTTTTCTCAAGAAAAAAAATTGATAGAAGAGAGAACAGTAACATGATCACTGTCCATGAGCCTTTGCCTCCTCTGGTACAAAATGAGATTTCTTGTGTAAGTGAGTGTAAATCGTTTATCTGGAAATTTCCAGAGGCAGGTCAGACTTTAAAAATTTACATCACAGTGGTGAATAGTCCAGGATACTTCTGGTGTCACCGTGCTGATACCAAAGATGTGAGCTACATCGAGAAAAAAATAGAGGAAGCTGAAAAGCTTGGACTAAGCTCTCTGAACAATGGGAAGTCTTGTGTTAAAAGTGGTGATACTTGTCTAGCAAAATACAGTCAAGATGGGTGGTTCTACAGAGCTCAGATCAACAGTGTGAAAGATGACAGTGTAGTTGTTAGACATGTGGATTATGGGAGTGAGGAAAGCGTCAGCCTGGAGATGATCCGACAGATGCCGTGTGAACTGCTCAGAGTACCTGGGCAGGCATTTGCTTGCTGTCTGTCAGGTTTCAGTCCCTCAGATGGCTCATGGCTTAGTGAAGCAAATAAGAAGCTTTATGATATGACTGAAAACCTTGTATTAGAAGCTGAAGTAGTAGAAATTCGGGAAAATAAAGATTCTGAAGTCCCTCTGTGTGTTGTCAAGCTGGAAGCTTCTGGCAATAATATTAATGAAGCAATGAAGCCTTTTTGGAAGGCTAATAAAGAAAGTGGTGACAGTGCTTTCTCAAATCTTTGCAACCCCCTGAAGGAAAACAGAAGTTCAAACAGCAATTTGGGTCTTTGTCTCAACAAAGAAACTACTGCTGTTCATGGATTAGCTCAGGAAGAAAGTGAAAGTGCTTTGTTTTGTTCTGATTCTTTCCTGGGTGTAACTTCTGAGTGTTTAGAAACTGCAAAAGCAAATGTATCAGTGGGAGCTGCCAGTGGGAAGGTTGATGATGGATATGAAATAGGAGAGCATCAGAAAAGTTTTGATAAAGAGATACCTCTGTCTGAAGGTGACAGTGATAACAGTATGCTCCTAGAACCAATGAGAAGCTGCAGACCTCATATTGTGGAGAATGGAATGAAAGCTGCAGAACAAGATCTGTCTGAAATACTGTTTGGAGAGGAGGCTGAGCTGAAAGCAGAAGCAACAGGCAGTGCTCCAACAGCCAGCCTTTTCCTAGGAAAAGAACAAGAACTGCAGAGATTGCCAGTCCTCCGGGCACAGCCATCTGCAAGCAATGGAACAGAGACATTAGGAGAACTGGATCCACTAGAAATGCACTTACCATGTGATGGCCTAAACGGGCTCCTGCAGGAGCTAGAGGGACTTTTCCAAAAGTCCTCTGTGGGTGAAGGAACAAAGGCAGCATTGGAAGCAAAGTCCCTTGAAATGAAGGCAGAATCAGGCAGTGAAGCAAGAGAGACAGTGTTGGAGCAGGAATTGCTGGAGCTGCCAGTTGTGACAGAGGAGAGAGGGCAGTTGACAGCTCTGAACTGTCTTGAAATTTTACCATTACTTAATGAGAAAGAAAACCTGGTGCCTTCAGTTAGTGACAGAGAGAAATCAGAGTTGATTCCATCTGATGTTCAGCCTTCTTTGGGAGAGAAGACCAAGAATTTGCAAGCGAATTTATCTGGAATTCATGAAGCAGAAGCTATATTAGATGATCGGATGGAAGCAGACCCTCCTTCCCTAAGGCTGTCATCATCTGGTGGTAGACCTGAGAAAGAACTACACCAGAAGATGCATGACCAGCAGTCAATGCTAGGAGCTAAATTTGAGCCCTTTCTGGAACTGGTGCTGCCTGATGTTCAGCCTTCTCAGGAGGATAGGGAGGAGGACTTGTTAAGGCTGGAACATGCTATGCTACAGAGTCCTGCAAATAGTGGAAGTAAATTTTCATTTCATTCAAAAGACTCAGCAAATCAGAGGCCTGTTTTCACTGTGAAATCATGTGACTACAGAGTTGAGAAACAGAAGAAGAAAGATGACTGTGTGGAAGAATGGATGGAACCAGACTCGACTGACTTATTCAAAGAGAGTAGAAATACGTGTGTCCAGTCTTCAGGCTGTAAGCCTGGGGAAGACAAAAAGCAAAATGAGAACTTGGCTGACTGCAGTGCAGGTAAAGTATCTGTTATTAAAGAGTTAAATAATCACAATGTTGTGCACATTCAAACATGAGAATAGCTTTCTTGTAAGAAACCTAACTTTTATTCCCTAGTAAGTTAATGTATTAGTGCTAATGCTTTGATGGGTTAAGGACAGCAAACCAAGTGTAGTGGCTCATGGGTAATGGGACAGTCTAACTGCCACTAGTCTTACTTGGGAAGATTAATGATTTTGAGTGGAAATCCATTTCTGAACATGAAGCACATTTGCAAGACTGTTTGGGATGACGAATTTTTAACTTTCAAATATCAAGTAGTTTGGAGGGGGTGGGGCAGCAGTGTTTTGAGGCATCTCAGGGTTTTTTGAGGGTTGATTTCCTTCCTCTTTCATCGATAAATTACCATTTCTTGTAGCACACCATGACTATCCTTGTAATCTGAAGGGCTTTGCTGTTGGTTCTAAATGTGTGGTGTGGACCTCTCTCAAATGGTGTGATGCTCGCATTTTGGAGGTATCCGAGAAGGGTACCAAGGTAAGTGTGGTTTGAATTCTCTTTCTACATTCTTAAGATCTGATCCTTCTTTGGTCTTTCTCTAAACTCCAAATAAATATTTTTTAAAACTCTGTTATAGAATTTAAGTATTGCAAAGGCTGATTCTGAATTTATAGACTAGAGAGAAACAGCAGTGTTTCAAATTGACTTGGATGACACATGTCAACACTTGATGCTCCCTTCACATCTCATTCTTTTATTGACTGGTTCCAGTTTGAGACACACATATGTGTGTGGTTCTGTGTGGCCTGCAAGTTAATGTTCTGTAGTGGAGCTGTGTTACCATTAAATGCTCGTGAAACTTGACATTATTTTACTGGTGTTTTGAGGAGTTAGTGCTAGAGCAGTAGAAACTTGGGAAGAAACTCAAACTATACTGCAAGTAATAATGAATCCACAACTATTCCTGCTTCAGTGAAATGTGTATTGCATTACTAGTTGATGGGAGTTAACTTCAATAGGAGAGAATAATCCAGTGAGCTGCATTGTTCTCCTGCTGTTTAAGCTGGAGCATGAATGAGACATCTTCCTCCAGTCTGGGGGGGGTGTGTGTTGATGTACACACATGCACAGATATTATACTTACATAAAATGACCTCTAAATTACAATTTAAGGTTGCAAATCCAAAAGATTGTTACATGAAAGCAGCCTTTTGGAAGACTGAATGTCTGAGGTGGTGGAAGCCAGCTCTTGTACTGGTAGATCCCTTGGGTATCTAAAACCAAGCTCAGCTGTATTCAGAGGAGTGCCAGTGTCAGGGCTTACCATGTAATGGTAATCCCTATTTGTCAGCTTCCTTCTGGTTCTGATCTAGTAGGTATTTTGCAGCCTTTTTCTCACTATGCTTGGGTTAGGAGCCCAGAAGAGCCTTGAGCAGCCTCAGCAACTATATTCAGGTTTTTTAGAGGTTAGCTTGTTCTTCTTTGCAAGATCCAGACTTCCTGACACCTTCTCAAAGGCACAGAGTCCTCAACTGTGCTTTCCTACTGCTGTGTCTTATTTATTAAGTGTATTGCTGCTGTGTTAGATCCACTTCTTCTCTGTCTGTACAGGTCTTGAACCTCTGCAGTGGCAATGAGGAGATTGTGCATCCTGAGAACGTCTGGAATGGAATTCCTGACCGGGCTCACAGATCATCTGGGGTATGGCACTGTGCTACTGCACTGGGCAGGACAGTACTGGTTTTTAGAAAGGCTGCTAACTGACTGCTAAGTTATGAAATTTGGAAAGAATAGTAAGGTTTTCTCCAGTGTTCTTCATGAAGTACCTACCAGGGATGAAAAATGTGTCTGGAACCCAAAGCTCAGGTCATGAGCCATGCTGCTGGTGATGATAACAGCATGAATTTCAGTTCATTCTTCACATGCAGCCTCTGCATCAAAGTGAAAAGTGGGCAGAAGACTAATGTAGTGAGTTATATGGGGGGAAAACAATGGTAAATAGGTGTCCGGTAGTGATGATGTAAGAAGTCAGTCTAGTATTAAAGGAAACACCTCAGTGGAAGTTATGGCAATAGTGCCAGCTTCCTAACAGGATCCCTTTTTGTGTAGGCATTAACCCCTGCAACAGAAAACTTGCAGTCCTTACCAGAGGAGTCCTTACTTCAAGGTAAGTCTACTTTAAGCCCCCCACATGGGTTGTGTACTCTGTGTTTG
The DNA here is from genome assembly GCA_013400955.1 of Drymodes brunneopygia. Taxonomy (NCBI): domain Eukaryota; kingdom Metazoa; phylum Chordata; class Aves; order Passeriformes; family Petroicidae; genus Drymodes; species Drymodes brunneopygia. The sequence continues at coordinate 246,727 of VZTZ01026497.1, read as the reverse complement.
AATGGTTTCTAATTTCCTAGGAAATGCTTTATTTTAGAAAATACAGTTGAAACGCTAATTTGAGCTTATGTAGTTGATACTGTGGTTGGGATTTTCTTGATAGCATTAGCTTATGTACTGTCAGTTTAAGGGTGACTGCATGCAATGAAAGCTGCTACTTGGTCTGGATTGGAAACTAATTTAGTATTTATTCATCTCATGGATGGGAGTGCTCATCTCTGGGAGGAGCTGGGGTGGTTCACCCAAGTTACAGATTTTGGCAGGGTTTTGAGCATTGCCATCAGCATGCTGCTCTTGGTCATGTTTCTGAGGCAAGGTGACCAACTGCTAAGCAGACTCTGTTAAGCATTTACTTTAGGATTTGAGTGCCCCAGTCCCATAATCTAAAAATTTAAATCAATAATAATACCACTTTAGTTGTTGTAAGGATAGTTTGTAAATAGTACATGTACATGTTTATTATTAAAATTTTGAAGTGTTACTGGCAAACACCTATTCAATGTACCAGAAAACCAGTAAAGGTTCTTTTTGTTTATATGCTGTCTTTATAATTATGGAATTTTAGAGCAGTTCTGGTTGAAAGGGGCCTTTCCTGGTGGTGAAAGCAGGGCCAACTAGATCAGATTGTTAAGAACCTTATTGCCAGTTCTGGACTCTGTCCAAGAATGGAGACTCCAAAACTTGTCTGCACAATTTGTTTCTGTGGTTGCCTGATGAAGACTAACCTGAGTTGGAGATAGCATTTGTGCCTTCAGGGATTAATTGGTAATTGTATTTCAGTATAACTACTGGTTTACGGGTGACAGCTAAGGAACCCTGCAACAGAGATCAGGTTGCCTGTTGAGCAAGAAAAAGGGTAGTTAAAGAATTTGAGAAAACGTTAAAATGATCAATCTACAAACTCCCCCTCTATTGCATCACTCAAATGCAGGATTATTCTTGATTTTTGTGGATTTTTTTCTGTACTTGAACACTTTGCATGGAGTTATGCACCCTCAGCACCAGCACAGGAAAGGTGAGTCAGGGCCATGCACCCACGTGTCACAGAGCTGGAACCTGCTGCACACACTGCCACTGCCTGGAAAGGCAGTTTGAGTAGGAGGTACTCAGGGTGCAAAAACTTCCACAGTGGTTCATGCCAAGCCCACTGAGGGATGGAGTGACTCGAACTCGTAACTGAAATCTGGGAGCACTGCTGCTCCATCTTCTTGGGCACTTCTGCTGTTTCAGCTGTTTTATCTTTGTATAGTAAGTGTAGTCTTCTAATATGGTCCAGTATGTCAGTAGTATTTAGTCTGAAGCGCTGTAGAGCTGACTTCTGTGGTTAATGCCTTTATACACATTAATAGAAACATCTTGATGGGTCTAATCTGTGTTTATTGCCTATAGAAAAGCAAATTGGCTGCAGTAGCAATTTAGCTGAAGATCCTCACGTCCTCCAGCAGTGCTTGAAACCAAGCTGACCAGGAGAAACTGAACAAGTGCCTGTGTATGAAATGTTCCCATGAAAATGTGTTTGTGGGAACAAAAATACCAGCAAAGCATTGAGTGGCTTATTTTTTCTACCTAACTGACTAAATACCTGTTACTACTGAGCTTCCCTGTAAAGGGTAGTGTTGGCAGACTGTTATTGTCAGCTTGTTTTCTTACAGCTGTTGTTGCTAGACTGTTATTGTTAGCTTGTTTTTTAGAGCTGTACTTCCCTAGATAAGAATTTGCCTCTTGACTGGCATTTTTTTACTGGCTGGAGGCACACTGAATTGTATGGAGTTCTTGGTGGGTGTTTCTTCAACAAAGGTTTCTTGTGAGTTTCTGTATATGCTACTGTGTTGTACAACATTGCTTTCTGATGTTTGCCTTTGGAAAAGTTGCCTTGTTAAGTGGTTTTTTTTCTCAAAAAAAAAGTTGATATTTTTGGGGGGTAGGGGTGGGGAGGTTTTTCTTCTCCATAGGGGAACATAGTTGTTTTGGGTTTAAGTCTTTCATTTGGTACTGTTCTAAACTATGGAAGAAGCTGGAATAAAGCTTTGGCTGGCATATACTGGTTTGTTAATGTGTTTTAATGACTTGTGTCTGTCCCTGTGCAGAAGCCCAAATGCTGTGTGAGGGCTATTCTGCAGTCACTGGTTGTGTTTTGACCCTAACCAGCTCTCTGGAGCACTGTGAGCTACAGTGCATGTTTTAAAACATTATTTGCACTTCAATTAATTGAACTTGCTGCATTTGCACTAATGAAAGATGAAGCTTTTCCTATAAATATGAGGAAGACCCAATGGATTGGTTTTGCTGCCACATGTGTGCAGCATGCTAAGGACATGACCTGCAGCTGTTTTAAGGTGCTCTCACCTTTTACTCTCCTTCCCAGGTGTTGAAAAAGGGGTTCTACGTTATAGTGGTGTTCCATGCTCCTGTATAGCACAGCTGCTCCCTCCTCTTCAGAAGCTGTGGATTTTTCATGCTGAAACAAGGACTTAGGAACCCAAGCTGGCTGCCAGTGAATCTCAGTAGATCTCAAGTGGTAGTGCTGACTTAGTAAGATAAACACATTTATTGGCTTAACAGAGACAATACACAGCAGTAGGCTGTGGAGAATTTAATTAAATTCTGAAATACAGGTCTTAGGTGTTATTACAATCTCATTTTAAGATCACAGATGATGTCGAATACTTAATTACACTGTTAATTTCTTGATTTTTGTTTGCTTCAGTGGTTTTGTTTGTAATCTGATTTTGAAATGAACATGATTTAGAAGACCCCCTTCCATGAGGCAGCTTCAGGCAGTTCTGATCCAAAAGTGAGAGCCTTAAACAAGGCCAGCCAGGTGGCTGCTGACAGTCTTTGTCCAGGTACTACCACTGCTGTCTGTATCTGCCAGTGGGAGCCAACTGCTTCTTGTGTCACCTAGAGACCATTGTGAGTACCTGGACAAAGCTGAGTGTCTGGACAGTGTTTACCACCAGGAGAGACCTCAGGAGATGAAGCAGTGCTAACAAGGACCATGTAAATGGAGCTGTACAGATGCCACATCTGTATTTCCCCTGCAGTCTGACTGTGACACAGACTGGAAACACAGACACTGACAAGGGAGGAGCTGCTGGAACTTTGCCAATGGCAGTTGCTACAAGAGTGACCCATTCAGAAGCTTTTGGGATATAAACATGATTTTCTAGCTATGGCACTAAAAATGTATTTAAGTGGATTAAGCTCCTGTGAGGAGTCCTGTGTCTGGACTTTGTCTGCTGTGAGCTGACTCTTTCCTGTAGCTTTTACTGTGACTTTTTTTAATAAGACACAGTTTTGAAGACCACCCTCCACAGACATCTCTGACTAGAAGGAGCAAAAACTTGCCCCAACTCCCAAGTGTATTGTCAGAGCACAGCTGAAATACTTAGTATCTAAATAGAAAAGTGGTGGTTTAGGGGCTTGTTTGTTTTTCTTTTTCCTTACACTGCAATAAAGGCTTGCTGGATGCAAACTGACATAAAGCTTGGCAAACTAACCTCTAGCTGAATTCCTTGGAGCTCACTCAGTCTCTCTGCAAACCTGACTGAAGTCAAAACCACAAAGAGTATTTAAATTTATTAACAAGTGATTTCCCCCAAGCTGCCTACAAAGCAGAAGTTACCCTGTTGCAGTATTTCAGAGCATCCCACTAACTCAATTGAACAGAAACCTCTGTTTTTGTGATTATGTAACTTAATGCCTTGTCCTTTTTTATTGTTCCACACCCCAAAAGCTTTGTAGGTGTTTAATGCCACCACATATGTGAGCAATATTAGTGTCCTGATGTCCATGGAATTTTCAGTACTGCTTTGTATTCCTTACTCAGGCTCAGCTGGAGATGTGTCAATATTGGTTCCAGGAATAACATTGGGTCCTATGCCATCCACAAGAGAATCCCACTGATCAAAATCCTTCTTAAGACCTATAAGATGGGGGAAAGGAAACCCAAGTGGCCATGAGTTAAGTAACCAGCTTTTTGTAAAACTACAGTGAATAACGAAATCAACTCGGCAAAGTAGGGAAGGAAAAATGTTTTAAGGAGGAAAAAATGATACTCCAGATTTTTTCATACCAGAACAAAATGTCATTGATTTTCCTCTGACTTGCTAAGAGTACAAAAGTAATTGACAAAACCTCTAGAAGTCTGACTTATTTTTTCCACTGACACACTTACTTTGATCTTGTTTTAAACAGAATGTTTATATAAAAAGCTTCACAGGAATTAAATATTAGTCAACTTCATACTTTGCTGTAAACAGATACTTACTCAGATGTTTCTGTAGGAAGGCTAATGAAGCATGATTGCTGATATCAATAGCTTCATTTGGATCTATTTCTCCTTTTAATTTGAAAAATCTTGCAATTATTCCTCCACTCACAAAGGTGAAGTCAGGAAAGCTCTGATGTACTGACCCCCTGCAAAGAGAAAAATCATCAACAAGCTTGTAAGAGTACATTGAATTGCCTGATTAAAAGATGCATAGATTTCAGTCACATGTCTTGTGCTGTCTTTAAGAGAAGATAAAATAATCTCACAAGCATGCAAGATTAGCAGGAAATTCTGCCCTAACCACAGAAGGGGGAGGAAGGTTTGTACGTGCTTGCTGTAAGTCACTGCAACAAAGAGTTGGCTTGGCAGAGCATCAAAATCACGTTGTCTCCCTGCTCAGTGGTGCAGGATAGAGCCATCTCTCCCCTGGCTGCAGAACTGCCCCCAGAAGGCTGTTTCAAGTGTTCAAATGCAGATGATGCACAAGGCTCAGCACAAAGCTTGTGCCCCAGGGCAGGAGTGCACACCTTGGAGTGTCTTAAACTTGGGGTTTCTGGCAGCTTTGAGAGGTCTCTGTCCCCACTGTGAGGGATGGATGGCTAATTTAAACATGCAGTGAAAACCTGGGCCATGAGGAGAGACAGTCATAGTACCATTTAGGCTGGAAAAGACCTTTAAGGTTATTAAATCAAATCATTAACCCAGCACTGTCATTCCACCTCTAAACCGTGTCCCTCAGTGCCATATCTGCATGTCTTCTAAACACCTCCAGAGATGGTGACTCCCACACTTCCCTGAGCAGCCTGGTCCAATGCCTGACAACTGTTTCAATGAAGAAATATTCCCTAATATCCAATCTGAACTGCCCCTGGTGTGACTTGAGACCATTTCTTTTTGTTCCCTGGGAGAAGAGCCTGACACCCCACCTGGTTCCATCCTCCTGTCAGGGAGTTGTAGTGAGGAGGTCACCTTGAGCCTCCTTTTCTTGAGGCTGAGCCCCCTCAGCTGCCCCTCCTCAGACTTGCTTTCTCAGGACTGTCTGTCTGTCTGTGTCTGTAACTGCACAGCTCTGAGAAGAGCTTAAACCACAGATGGAAATGATTGCTCCTGAGCACTTACTTGATAGTGATCATTTTCTTGTTTGTGTCATTGGAGATGAGCTTCTTAATCTTTAAGATGTTCTCAGCCCACTGGAATTTTTCAGAGTTGATAAAAAGCAGCGGTTGCTGGACACTGTTTTGGTAAATGTCGTCACCTACAGGAAGCATCCATACATCGAGGGCAATGCCACACCTGCCAAAAACATCTGGATATTGGCACAGAAGCAGAAAGCTTGGAAGTTCTGAGCATGCTTTGAGTTGCACAAGACATGGGACAGAGAAAATCTCTTTGATCCTGAACAGGTAAATGAATCATTTTGTTTCAGAATTATTTCTACTCTGGGGGAAGAGAATTAGTCCGTTCTTGCCATTTGTTGTTCTCCACTGCCAGGTGCAGCTGGACTGCAGGGTCCCACAATATCATCATATACGATGCAGCTGTTAATGTTCACCACATCCCCACACTTGGAAGAAGCATGGCTGGAGAGAGCAAGACATGCCAAACAAAACTTTTCTTCAGGAGCTAATTAGTACTTGGGGGATCCTAGGCAAAGTGCCCTGGTCCAGACCTCACAAGTGCCAAGTGTCTCTGGCCTTATTTTGCATACTTACCTGAATCTCATTTCTTTGCTGAGACTTTCAATAACTGTAGCACCACCAAAAGAGTGTCCCATCACAGCTATTCTGCTAGTATCAACAGAATCCTGTCAAAAAAATCCAGGTGCTGTAAGAGACTTTCTTTCCCAAACTTACTTTTTTAAAGGGAATAATTTTTTTAGGCATTAGATCCTACTGAAGCAGGAAGAGCATCATTTCAGCTCCATTACTCTCTATCCAGCTTAGGATGACCTGAGAATATGTTCATAGATCTACAGAGTGATCTTCAGAATACTTTACAGGAACCAGTTTAGAAATGGAAGGGGTGAAACCAGAAGCATTATTAGGTGTTCAACAAAATGCAGCTGCCACCTTTCACTCACCTTTAGGCTGTTCCAGTCGAAGTCTGAATGTAGTACATTTGTTACTTCCTCTCCTGAATTGATTTTAAGAATGAGATTGAGAGCTTTGATACACTCCTGTGCTCTTTGCTGCACCTGGGGAGAAAGAGAGGTTGGAGCAGAGCAGTGGAAGGAATCATCAGACAACTCCCAGGCTTGACAGCCCCTTAGACACAGGACTTACTCTGATTGTTTTTCCCCCCTAAGTGTCTGATATGGTACCAGTTATTCTGAACTGCAGAATGGAGCCAACTGCCAAATAACAAAATTGGTTTTTGGTGGTGTAAAGAGCTGAAGCTCTTGTGTAGAACCTCTGCACGCGGAGGAATTTATCCCTGTAACATGCACCAAAGGCCTTCAACTCCTTCATCCTGTCACTTCTTAAGAAAAGGGGTTGTTGGGGTGTGCAAAGGCTTAAGTTACACACCTCCAAGGAAGGCTGACTCACTGATGCTTCTCAGGCTCACCTGAATGAGCAAATGTCATTCCATCACTTGCCCCATCATACAATAGCCTTGAAACTGTCTTTACACTGGATAAACCCAAACTAAGAAAGAGTGAAGAAGCCCATCCCATTTTTTATATACACTCATCATTGAAAACTGTAGTGAAGCTGTTGCAAAAAAAGGTTTTCATTGTTCCATATAAGAACAGTTTTTAACTGGTATGTCAGTAAAAGAAAAGCTTCAAGAAGAACCAAGGAACAGTAGTGATCTTGGGAACCACAGTGTGTAGGCAGCCAGCAAGATGTCTGTGCATCACTGAATTTCAAATAAATCCCACTCTCCCAACTTCTCTACTTGTGAAATTTGCAGACAACAGCTTCTGGAGGTTATTTCCAAGCTCAGGAATTACACATTGACACTCACAAGTAGGACATTATACTCCTACAGGAAATGACTCTTGTATTATTGTGTGTATGGCCCAGGGAGATAAAGAGAAGCACCTCCCTGGCTGAGTTTTCATTAGCTGGAAAAAACACTCCCATGTTTTAAAGGTCAAGTGTATGCCTGGAGGAGCTTGTCATTATGGGCACATTACATCCAGCTTGGATACTGCTTATTATAAACTGGAAGTCTGCACTGTTTACATTGCTAAAAAACACCTTCAAGTGTTTCACTATAAAACAAACCTCCCACTCAGAGCAGCCATGATTCATCTTGCTATGGAACAGTAAACGAAAGCTAAAGCAAGCCTAAGGCCACACAGTTGAGCTCAACTCTGTGTCACTTGTAGGCTGGGCTGGGCAGTAAAAGTGTGAAGACACAAAGAAACAGAAAGTGGAGTGGAACCAGAAGAGAAACAGATGACTCAGCTGAAAAGTGCAACTTCAAGAAAAAGCTTTGTTGAGGGAGCAGTTTATGCTCTGAAGGAAGCTATTGTTGGCTGTTCCACCCTCAGGGACAGAGGACACAGTCCATTTTTATATCTCCCCAAGCCATGACAGAAGACCCTGGCCAAAGGGAGACTCTGCTAGTCCTGAACAGCACTCCTGTCACACTTCCCAGAGCACAGAGCCAGCCCAGGCACCTGCTTATGGCGCAAGCAACGCTCCTCCTCTCCAGTTTTCAGTTTCCTGTAGTAGATCCACTCCTTCTCCATGTTAGGTGTAGACTCTTCCTGTGACTCAGAAACTGACCTTCTTTTACAATAATACGTGGCTGAGGCAGATTCATCTCTGTAACATCAAGAGGAGGTTATTTCTGGCTATGCATTCCATGTGGTTTGAGATGAAGTCAGCACAAGTTTTAGATTTCACTCATCTGAAGAGATCCAACTATCAACCAGTGCTGCTGCAATTTCCACCCAGTGTACAAAGACTTTCTAAGTAATCCAATAAACCCACCAGAACTCCCACCTCCTCTATATTCTTCACCTACTTTATATTCTAACAATAAGAGAGAGAAAAATAGAATATCTGAAGAATGAAAAATTATATCTACCCCAAGACATTTCATTCTAGGGCTCATCTAAACAAAATTCCCTTTGTTTAGAGAAGAGTTGAGCTATGGACAGTGTAGGCAGTGCTGAAAAAGAAATGTTAGTTTTTCTTTTTTAAAAAAATCCAGAAGTCCTTCTTTAGAATAAATAACATTCTGTTCAATATGAGAACGTTTCTTTCCATCAGAACTCCAAAATGTGCAGCACACTCACCTGTGCTCCACAGCAGCCACTATAAAGCCCTGAGAAGCCATCTCTATGCAAATAGCAGAATAGATTGTCCTGCAATAAAAACCACACTCTGGTGAAATGTCAATCTTTCAATTCCACTGCTGTTTAAATGCTGACCACACTGGGTATGCACTAGTCCCCACTCAAAATTTCTTCCATTTGAATTTCCTAGCCAGCAGAGCAGGATTTTGTATGCCAGGCACCGAAGCCTGTTCACAAAACCTTGGTACTCTTTTACTGTCTATTCAGAAGGGAAAATGCTTCTTGTTTTTAATTAGCACACACTCAGCACTTTGCATCTTCAAAGACCTGTCCAAAAATCAACCAGCTAATCTTCACAACATCCTTATGGGCTGGTAAATATCTTCACCTCCGTCATACAAAGGGAAAACACAAATGGAGCTCTGAGCAACCTGGTCTAGTGGAAGGTGTCCCTGTCCACAGCAGAGGTGATCTTTAAGGCCCCTTGCAACCCAGGCTGTTCTATTATTCTGCAACCAACCATATACCAACCCTCCTGTTGTTTCAGTGGGTTGATAATCACACACAGCAGTCTGTTCTTCAAATCTGTTTCAGCTCCACAAGGATCTCACCCCCTACTAAAAATCTGTTCAGAACCACCCTTGGAGACTGCTGTCTCCATAGACAAAAAAAACAGTTTGTCAACAAACTGCAAAATTACCGAAAAGCTCCAAGTCCATGGGAAAAAACAAGAAGTGGGTATTTTTCTCCTGGCTTAAAAGCAGCATTTGACTTTGCAGGACAGGTCACTGAACCTAAATAAAAATGGAAGTGTATGTCATTATTACTGAAATGAGAGAAAACATTTGTTCCTGTGGGAGAGATCCCAAGAATGTGGTGACCACTGATATCAGAGCACTCACCTAAAGATAAGGTACCAAGTCTCATTTTTAAAACAGAATGCAAATATGGATTTGATTCTGAAAATACTTTCTACTTGGCATAAGATACTTGTCTTCTCCTCCTCCCATCCACAGCCTGGCACAAGGTCTACATCTCTTAAACCTTAATAATCAGGTATTCAGGCCTTGCTGGTATTCAGACCTTAGAATGTCTCTACATTTTATATCTTTGCATGTTTCCCTGGGGGATTTAAATCCCAACACACAGGTGTAGCTTACCTTGTGCAAACTGCCCAGACCTACTCCTAACCACAGCATTGAGGGGCTTCCTGAGAAGTGGGGTCACATTCAGCAGAGCCTCACTACACAAACCCATCCCACAAAAAAACACTTCTTTGCTAAACACTCTTTTTCAGCCCTGCAGCAAGAACACCCTGCACATGGAACACTGAGACAGTGACAGACAAGGAATAGAACCAGTCTTACCAACATAGTAATGGAAAAGCCTTTCTCCTACAACTCGGTACATATTAAGGAAGTCAGAGAGTCCCTGATAGTATTCTTTGTCTGGAATCCATCGTGCCTCTTCAATGTCTGTGGCATCACATGCTGGATAATACAGGCGCAAAAAGCTTCCCTGAGATTAGGGAAAAAAAAAAGGAATATTGGTATTTATTTTTATATGGCAGAGAAAATGGAAGATAAAAACATTCATAGAAAAAGGTTTCAGATGCAAGAATGCAGCTCAAGAGGATTACAAGAATCTCATAAGAAAATTATTATCATATACAGGCTTTGATGCCAATCCTGTGTCACAATTTTCCTGTGCATACAATGAATTTGAAGTAGCATGATATACACATCATCACAGGTGGAGATACACATCACCTTCTCCAGGTTAGCCTAGGGCTTATTAGAAATGCTTCATTTAATTAAGTTAATTATTACAAACATTCGCTACCAATTTGCTCCGTCCAGCATCTTTTGCTGGATCTTTTGTTCCATCTTCCTCACTGGGAATAGTTTGATGATGAATTTTGGTAGGTTTTATAGGGCTGACTGTTAAAGGGGTGACTGAAGATAACCTGAGAGCTGGAGCACCTCTCCTAGCATGACAGGCTGAGAGAGCTGGGACTGTCCAGCCTGGAGAAGAGAAGGCTCTCTAATGTAGCTGTAGTGTTCCTGCCTAGACTGAGCAAAAGCTGTCAGCAAAGCTCTTGGGCAGCTGCACAGCAAGGGAGAACAATATATCATTCCTCCTCCTCATCAAGATGTTCACAAGTCTCTCATGGTCTATCTTTCTAAACACAGCTTTGTTAACCTGTGTTTCATCTGCTTCTGTTTCTTACCACCAGTTCAAATCTCTTACTGTGTGCACTCCAGGTATCCCAGGAAAGCACCCAAGCTTTCCACACTCACAGGGACCCTCCATACCTGCTTGTCAATCTTTTTCCTTCACAGACAGCAGCAGTGTACCAATGCACACCGCAAAGCAAGACTTCCCAGCAGCTGAACTGTGTGCAATTTGCATTTTTACTTCCTGGTTTGCAAGGGAATTTGCAACACCCTATTCAAATTCACTGTCTTGCTCCAGCTGTACTTTTGTTTTAGCAAGTTACAATCAGGGCCAAAATAAACATGAGCTTTGAAATAAAGCTTGATTTCTTAAACACTTATTTATCAGTTTACCAAAAGTTTGTTTAATGAAGCTTGTTTCTATTCACTTATTAAACTTAAATCAACCTTTGACACAGAGACCATTATGGAAGAACTTTCCTCCACATTGGTAGTGATATTAACTTGATCTCAGAATAGTCCCAGTGAACCTCCCCAGTGACTGTTTACCAGAAAGGGGAAGAGGTTCATTATTTATGCAATTGCTCATAATGCTTATGTAAAAAAAACCATGTGAGTTTGGTGTGAGAAACTCATCACTCCTCTGTGCTGATACAGAGTAAGCTCAGTAAAGGAAAACATAGGAACCACTACAAACTGATCATAAGTTCCACTGCACTTGGCTAGTCTGAGGAGTAAAACCACAGTGTAAATGCAGGTGTATTCTCTCAAAGGCAAGAGGATTTGAAATGGAAACTCACAAGCAAGCTCATTATTTGTGTGGTTACTGTCTCTATCTTATTATTGTGGTGTCTCACTGTGCTAACCTCTTGCAGAATTAACATCCTGTTTTTCTTCAGAGATAAAATCTCAAGAAGACATCTCAACTTTTACCCTGTGGCTGAAACACTGCATACCCTCATCTCCCAGCCCTGCCAAATCCCGTTGGGATCTTTGTGATGAGAACAGCCACAGTTACAGAGACTCCGTGTGGAGTCTCTTCAGGAGCAGTGGGGTGGGTGGGAAGAACCCCCTGGGTCCCAGGAGGACACAGTTTCTCTGCAGTATCTTGTGTAGGAGAGTCAGAAAGGCAAGGGCATTAGGAAGGAGGAACTGGCCATGGGGATGGCTTGCAGGTTACATCCATCTGGTAAATGCCCAGTACACATCCCACACCAGGATGGAGAAGATAGAAAGCTCAGCTGTGAGTGTCAGCACGGAGCACACACACAAGACCTTCTGCTTGATTTATCTGTAAAACTGCAGCCAGTTGTTTCACTGACATTGTGGCTTAAATCCAACACAGAAGGAGTTGAGAACTTTACCTCAACTGCATTTTCTGTCATCAGGTCTGTACATCCAACCGAGTGTGGTCCCTTTCCTTCAGGGATCCTGTAAAACTTCTCAGTGCTGCTGGTGCTCCACATTTCCATTGGTGCCTTCACCGACAAACCTGGGGAAAAACACAGAGCAAATCAAGAGACCACCATGGCCTCTGTGACACGGAAACAAACCCAGCACGCTGAAAATCCAGAATTAGGAAAATCAAGATTGAGCCAATACAGAAATCTGCTCGTGAGAAACAAAGAAATCCCGAATTGTCAACCTGACCTGTTCTACTGGGGATTTTCCTTGTTGTATCCTGAATCCCAAGGATCAGACAGCACCACGCACTTACAGACAAGAGGGATGAAACCTTTGGCTGGCGAGGCCGCGGCGGCACTCGGGAGATCTGAGGTGCTACGAACCGCACCGAGGGAGGATTCTGCTGCTCCTCAAGGAAAATCGGCCTGTGCATCAGGAGGAGCGGGATGTCAAGGAGAAACGCAACGCCGCTGCCATTTTTCCAGGAGGAATGACGAATCCCGGGCTCGACCCCTGGCGAGACAAGGTCGGGCTGCCCGTGCCGGAGCGGGTGTCGGGGCGCTGTGGCCGTACCTGGGGCGACCCCTCCGCGCCGGGCTGGCCCCGGCGATGCGCAGAGCGCGGGGGGAAGCAGCCGCATCCCGGGCTGGGCTCTATCTGCCGCCTTCTCCTTGGGGCAGGAGACACGGGGCCATCCTTACCCCGGTACCCCCGCCCGGCTGCCGGGGAGGCGCTCCCGGGGCGGGGCTCCTTGCGCGGTGTCGCGGCGGCTCCTCCCCGGAAAAGCCCCGGGGCCGGCGGCCGCTCCGCCCCGGAAAGGTCCCTCGCAGGCGGCGGCGCGGCGGATCCCCGTCCCGCAAAGATGGTGCGGAAACTGAAGTACCACGAGCAGAAGCTGCTCCGGCAGCTGGACCTGGTGAACTGGGAGGCGTCGGGCGGTAACCTGGCGGAGGTGCGGGCGCTGCGGCGGTACCGGGTGGGCCGGCGGGAGGACTACGTGCAGTACAAGGNTCACACACCTGCAGAGGGAGTCAGAAGGAAACTGCGCTTCCAGTGTCGTATCGACCTGCTCCTGGCTCCCTTTCGCAGCTAATGGCTCCATTCATCCATGCAGAGGAACATCCCTTAGACACCCACTGCTTCGAGAATACATCCAGTGGCCCAGCTCCATCATCATTCCTGGCATTCCCAGCTTCACTGTCAGCCCAGCAGCTCAGCTCCATCATTATCCCCAACATGCTCCATCAGAATTCCCAGCTCCATCTTCATCCCTGGCATGCCCAGCTCCATCATCCTTAAAGTGCATCTCCATCATCCTTACATCCCATAAAGCAGAAGTGCTTGGAAAAGTCTTTGCCTAATCGCAGGAGAGAATTTTGGTCAGGTTTAAGTGCTTGGCAGCTTAATAGCAGCTGCAGGAAGGGGTTTTAAGCCAAGCCAAGAGTCTGTTTTAAGACTGTTTAGCAGCTTTGCTGCTCTTTTTCCATGAGGTTGTCCTGGTTCTTCCTTCAGCTGCTGGATGCACAGGAATGAGAGTTACTTCTGGAATGGCTTTCCCTTGATACCAAGGAACAGGGAGGGAACGTGAGGATTTTTGGGGGTCAGCAATAAACAAGAAGGCCAAATACTGCATTTCTGGAACTGTTAATGTTTTGTCCAAAAACAGAATCTATCTTTATTTTCATATGAAGTCATAAAGGGAAGTTTGATGCTTTGAGTTCAGTGTCTTTGCTGTGTGGGGTTCTAGCTGACAATTAGGCATCATTTATGAAACAGGATCTAACTGGGGAGGTGTTGGAGCAAAAGCTGATCTAACCATAACTGCAAATTTGGGGGAACTTTTGCATTTAGCACATTAGCCAGGGGCTGTTGGGAACTTTGTTCCCTTTTGATAAAAAAAGCAGAAAAACAAAAATAAAACTGCTGAGTTTTTTTTTTCAGTTGGTGAAGAAATGTGTGACTATTTTATGATACAGTTTCTCTAGTTTATTCTGATTTTTAAATGCTCCAGTAAGCCCTGTTTGCCATTTTTCAGAATTTTTTTTAATTTCATCTTTTATGTAACTTATGTAAGTCTGGTTTTATTTTAATAGCTAGAAGGCTACTACTGAGTTCTAAAATGTTTATGCTAGGAATGTTCTCTTTCCCTTATCCAAGGATATGAAAGGATTTGGCAGTAGTTTTAGGAGCAGAGCTGTGACTGTCCATCCCAAATCCAAAGAGCTGGAGTTCAGATGCTGTCAAAACTCTGAATCTGGGTGCTTTAGTGTGGCATTTTAGAACAAAAAGAGTGTTCAGGTGAGGTGTGTTTTGGAGGTGTTGCACGACCACAATCTGTCATCAGATATTATGTCAGGTTTGTATAAGGCAAACAAAATGTTTACATTTCTCCCCATCTTATAAGCCAGCTGTATTAAGCAGAACATTAATTTTTAAAGCAAAAATAGATGTTAAAAAAAGGACACTTAACAGGTGGGTAATCTCTTTGCCTACTACTGCTGTTTGTACTTTAATTTATTTCTGTAATCATCACCCTAGTAACACCTTAACAACCTTTTTCTCAGAGTGAGCACCTTGCTTATGGTAAGAAACACAAATTGAAAAGACGTTTCACACCTGAAGCCTGACTTTTAAACACCTCCCCAGCTTTCCTCTAGAACAATGTCATTATTTCTTGGGAAATTCAGAAGGTGCCTAATTCAAGTGCAGGTAAAAATGGTGCTTTTACTGTGCTTTACTCTTTTGGGGGAATTCAAGTAACAGCACAGTAACTGTGCAGGACATTTTACTACTGAGACACTAAACTGGTGCTCTGCCCATGGAGGTCCATCCCCTGGAAGAACTGCAGAAAAGGAAACACCAAACTTCCAGCCTGTCAACCTCTGTAGTTTGTATCATCAGCCCATTCTTTTTGTATTAAATTGACCTTTCATTATTCATCTGTGTACCTTCATCTGCAGCAGAAGAGAAATGACCGTGTAGGCTGTTAAGTTAAGCAGTGAGAATTGATTTCCCTAGAAATATGCGGGATAACAGCATCCATCACCCCTGCTCTCGTCCAGTGGTACTGGAAATCAAGTTCTTATGTTCTCTGAGAAATCAGGTTGTGTGTTTATATGTCTGTGTGTGTTCTAAGTCTGGAATTTCTCAGCTGTGCTGGTTGTACAGTAGCTGAGACCTGAGATGAGTGTCCTGTTCCTCAGTTTTTAGCATCTGGAGTCCTTGCACACCCCTGACCAGAGCTGGGTCCACTTCAAGTGCAATAAATAGATAAAATGCAAGTTCCAGCAGCACACCCACATTCCTGCTGGTGATTACAGCCAGGGAAATGATTGCTTCCTTGTGTTCAACGGTGGTTTTGCCTTTAGTTCCTGGGTTTGAGTTTGTTTTCCAGAACTGACGTGCTGTGACTGCTGCTGGGCAGTTCCCATAGCAGTTCTGAGCCGGGGATTGAAAGGGCACAGGAAGCAGTTCCGAAAGCCTTTCCCAACACTTGGATAAACACAGAGGCTTTTGTTAAATTCCAGGGCTGATCCAGTGTCACTATAAATTGGCACAGCTTCCATGGGCCTGCGTGAGCTGCCATGAGGATACGATCCAACACTGCCCTTTTGTGGGCCAAGTCCTGCAAACTCTCCCCTCCAGTGCTCCAGGGGCTTGCAGCAGGAGAGCTTAGGCAGATGAAAGAGGCAGGATGGGGTTCTGGGTGTCACTGTGCTGCTTCCCTGCACCTTCTGAAGTGGGCTTGATGTTCCTCGGGCAGCCCAGCATCTCCATGAATCTTGTGGGAAGTTGCTGGTGCAGGACACAGGATGGTGGGGATGGTGACGGGGAAAACTCTCTCCATGCCTGACAAAACTTGGTCACTGCCACCTCCACAAGTGCCTGTCCCAGCAGCTGGGGGGGTGCAGGGGTACCAGCTTCTCCAGCAAGGGAGAACAGGGCTGCAGAGGGTTTGGAAAGTGCAAAAGCCATTGGAAAACGGTGAGCAGTTCCCAGGCAGGAGCTCTCACTTGGATAGTGGGCAGTAGGAAAGGAGGTTATACCAGGGCCCATGGTTTTAGGTTTGAGAGTGGGTTTTTTTTCTTTTTCTTTTTTCTCTTTTTTCCCCCTTTTATTTTTTCTCTCCTTTTTTTCCCTGACCTTGGCTTTTCCTTTATTTGAAGGTTGCCAAAGCAGAGAAGCTGAGGCTGAGGAATGTGGGGGAGCTGAAAGAGAGTTCTCCACACTGGTGCCTTTTGTGCTGCAGTGTGTAAAAGGCTGAGGCTGTCACTGAAATGCAAATGTGTGTTTTTTTCACTGATCTGAGCTCCATTTTTTTCCCCAGTAAACAAGCATGCTGCATGTTTTAAAGGGTGCTTCCATCCAACATTTTGGTGTGGCTTAGTGCTGACCTCAGTAAATCACTGACAGCACATCACCATGAGCACAGGGGCTGGGGAAGGGTGGTACATCCCCCTTCTCAAGATGGGAAATGGAGACAGAGAAGCCAAGGTGGAGCTGGGCAATTCCCAGGATTTTGGGTGATGGTCCTACATCCTGGGCTAGGCCAGGGCCTCCCTGCCTTGCTGAAGGGCACTTCCCTATGCTCATCTCTGCAGCACTCCTCAGTAAGATACCCCATAGCAGATGGAAGTCTCACTGTCCCTTTTTAGAGCTCTGAATAATGTTTTATACACATCCCCTGACTGATCTGACCCTGGAGATTGAACCAAAGAGCCATTTCTCATCACCTGGGCACTGGATCACTGTAGTTCCTACCCCAGATACCGAAACACTGCAACATTCACTGGTTCTGGGGGATTGTTATCTTAAGAGTTATGACAACGTTTATGTCAGAGCCCCAGCTCTTGTCCCTGCTTTTAAACACACTGTTTTAGGCAGTGAAGCATTTTTTCTGACCCACTGCTTGCTGGTTTGGGGCCTGCAGCAGGACTTTGTAGTGGGAAACCTATCTGCTGGGAACCATTCCCTCTCACTTCTCTCCAAGCACAACAGTCTCTTCCTCCCTCATATCAGCTGATTTTGAAGCAAGTGTTTCGCTTCCAGCAGGCAGAGAAAGGGGAGGCAACCTGTTAATGACAGACAGATGGAGGTCTGAGCATCTCCCATTCCTGCAGGAGCTGCCCATTAGAGGGTCCTGTGTGTCCCCAGCAGTAAATCACCACAGTCTCTGGGCTGCTGTGAACATGTCAGTGGGGTTGGTGAGTGAAATCCCAGGCAGCAGCACCACCCCTGATCCCTACCCAGAGGAATCACTACCTGCTGCTCCTGGGGAGGCTGGGATGGTTGTGTCACAGGGTAAAGTACAGCCAGGCTGTCCCGGCGGGTCCGTGTGCCTGACATTGCACTCGTCCCTTGCACCTGAGCTTGGGCTTAAAACACACCAGGGAGCCACGTCCTAAAACTCCCTTCTCTCCTCACCAGCTCCAACAGCAGTTGGGGCACAGGGTCCTGTGCAGGTGTCGGGATGCTGGGTTTGGAGGAGGTGAATGCCGTGCGAGGCAGAGCACTCAAGCCTCTTTGACCCTCCCAGAAGAATTTAGGCGGGGAAGGACCGCTAGAAGTCACCTAATCCTCAAAGCAGAGCACACATGGGGCTGCCTCAGGTCTGCGTGTCTCAATGCTGGACAGCCGAGGCAGAGTTAAATCTCGCTGCGAATTACATTTTCCCCTTCCATCGAATCTGAGTTTTCCCTGCTGCAGCCTGGGACCGCTGCTTCCCATCCCCACGCTGGGCACAGCCGTGTCGGAAGGGTGGGTTAAATTTCCCTGAATGCTCTCCACACACGGACAGGCGAAGAGACATGTCCCTGTTACCCCTCTCAGCTTACCGTGGGTGAATCCCACCCTTCGGCAGGGACGCAGGGATTTGGGGCCGGATAAGGGGCTGCAAGGAAGGAAGGAAGGAAGGAAGCGGGGGAGCGCGATCCCTCGAGGGCTGGGGGACATGGAGCACTGAAGCTGCGTGAGGTGCTGCGCAGAAATTACTCAGCTCCTTAAAATCCCCCTCACGTCACCATTGCTCCTCCCCGTGCTCTCCGCAGACTATTTTTTGCCCTTTGCAGGGCTTCACGTACCTGTTGTGCGGTGTCCTGGCTGCCCCCCGCTCCCGTCCCGCTGTCCAGAGGAGCAGGATGTCGCCTCAGGCCACCCACGGCCCCCCGGAGCCGAGCGAGCGGCGCCTGCTCCCGCTGGAGGCCGCCCCTGTCGCAGGCACAGCGACTGCGGGGCTCTCCCCGAAGGGGAGGGACCAAACTTTGCCTTTGTTTTCAGCTGAGACAATCTTTCTGGGAAAAATCTTCCCTGGGCCTGGAAAGCAAGTTTCTGGCACGGAGCCATGCCCAGCAAAGCCGGCGCGTCGCAGCGGAGCCCACGGCCGCCGGTGCTGGGCCGTGCCCCGGTACGGCAGGGACAGGGTCATGTGTGGGCTCGGTGTGTGTGAATTCTCATCTCCCGGCTCGGGCTGGGTGAAGCAGCCGGAACCCCGTGAGAAAATTCCCCCGGATGGGTTGCAACACCCCGTGGAGGAGCTGCAGTGCCTGTGGCCGGGCGAGCAGCGGGGGACGGCGCTTTGGCTCAAGGCTGTGCTGTAAAAATACAAATCTTTTCCTCTATCCTTATGAGAAGGGGATAACCACACTCTAGGGAAGCAGATCCGACTTCTGAGTACAATTTCTGAAGTAGCTGAAGGTGGATTTAGCACAGGTCCCTGCTTGTGGGGCAGATCTGCTCTCACCCCCCTTTGCACAGCCCTGGTTTGCCCCCTTGATAATGCTGAATTCAGGGAATTCACCTGAAAACCAGCACTAGTAATAAAAGATTAATTTTGTGAGAGATCAACAGCTGTGAAATGCCCCTATGAGCTTCAAGGCTTGCAAAGGGAGGCAGCAGGGGAGGAGGGGAGGTAAAATTTGGCTTGGCTTAAATCTCTTATGAAATTGCCCCTGTGGACCATCCCCTTGGAGAGGTGCTGAGCTCCTGCCTTGGGATCAGCAGCTTCCCTTCCCTTTGGGTGTATGTGTGGGAGTTTGAGCTGAAGCTGGGAAAGAATAAGAAAGCTGTATGAAAAGGTCCAGGATTTTTTTCTTTCCTGTACTTTTGTCCACCCCTCATTTCAGTGATGGGCTGGATGCATTAAAATTTGACATTTTCAGGATAGATCTGATGATGTTGAAGGGTGGAGAACAAGTCAGAAGAACTCTTTTTAATCTAAAGGAAGAGGTTCTTCAAGGTTGTGAGAGACAATGAGGAGGAGGAAGTGGTACACAGGTGGTTAGAGTAACAGAGACACCAAATCCCATGCTACTTCTTTGGCCCACTAGGAACTCTAAAATTTACTTTTCCGTTTAATATATTCAGATTTTCCCAGATATGCAGTAGAAAACAAGTATAAGTCATTCTTTTGGATCTTATCTACACAGTCCAACCACCCAGGTGTGAAATAGGCTATGAGTCTTTTCATTTAAGACCATTCCTCCTTGCCCTATCATCTCTTTTGCTTTTATGAGCTTAATTATTATTATCCATTTTTATCATTTTCACCAAAGAACATCAAAGGATGCTTGCATAGATGTTCCTGTCATTGCAATAAAATCATACCAGCAAGAGACCTGCAGCAGTGGCAAGGGAGGAGCCAGTTCCCATGGTTAGTGAGCACAACAAACCCGTGGCAAATGTTCAGTGTGGCTTTAGCGACGAGTCCTTTATATAAAGGACTGCACTTTGCTGCAGATTTCTGTGTCTACAGACCAAAAGTCACAATCAGTCTGTGATAACTGGTTTGAAAATAAATTATAATTTTTTTTTTTGCCCCATCATTCCTTTTTCCTTATTGTTGAACAAATCCTGGTTTCTCACAGTGCTGGTCTCGTTTTTAATCCAGGTGCTGCTTGACCTATTAAAGCTGCTGAGAGAGGGTGATACATCAGTGAACACCCATTAAAGGACCATCCCTCTGTTACCAGGTGCCTTCCTGAAGAGTGCAGCATGACAGAGCTCCACGAAGCCGTGGCTGTGGGTGATTATGACTGGGTGAAAAAGATTTTGAAGAAAGGGAGCTGCGACCCAAACCAGAAGGATTTCGACTGGCATGACAGGACCCCCCTGCACTGGGCTGCTCTCAAAGGTAAGGGCACCCCCAGCTCTGTTACCCCTGTGAACAGGCATTGTGAAAGGTGATGCTGACTGTAATTGTATCTGGGCTGGCAAAATCTCAGCTTGTATCTTTTAATTTTGTTGCTAATGAGCCAAAAAAAAAAAAAATTAAATATCTATTTAAACGGAAACTTTGCATACAAAATAATTTATGGGACTGCTGTTGAAGTGATTTTTAGCTTTTATTCTTCCATCACATGACAGTTTGCAATTTACATGATGTGCACATAGGGAATGGCTGCTTTTTCTCCCCCCATTACTTTTTTAAGAGGTGACTCCATGAGTTTATTTCTCATCTACACCTATGGGAAAGAGCAGGAAGTCAAACCCACTGTATTTACACCACATATTTATCAATCCCAATAGAACAAAATAATAACTGTGTTTTACATTGCTCTCCCTTTATATCCCACCTGCTTGAATGAACAATGCAGGACCAGAGCTGATTGCGGCTCCCATGTGGTCCTAGACCTTCAGAAGTGCCTGGTAAAGTCCAATATCTCTTTGCAGCCCAAAAAAGAGATTATGCAATAATATATAATGTATAATTGTACTCAGTGTAAAGTAGGAAACTGGACCTCTACTTCTCTGCGCTACAGTGTTGGGATCTCATGTCATTGCACCTGTCTTTGCTCAGAAATCAAGTGTGTGATTTGCTGTTTTACACTTAACACTTACATGTTTTTCTTTTGTCCTGATGGATTATTAGGCATTTAGGCATCAGCAAAGAGAACTGAACTACTTAACAAAATGATGGTGAGAAGCTGACAGGGCCTAGATGTGATTTGGAATAGTCTAGCTCAGTCAAGGCAGTGTGAAGTGGTGTAGAAATAATTTTTTTTTGCTTCTTTAAGCAATTCCACTGGTTAGAAAAATGTGAAGGTGAATTAAAAAGAAGTAATTTCTCTACCTGCTATCCAAAAAAACCTTTGTTTTAGTAAAGCTGTTTGCAGGTTTTTCCCGTTCTCAATGTTTAAATTTTAATTTGCAATTGAACTAAAAACCAAAATGAAGCAATGAAATAGCAAATTAGTCAATGACTAATTGAGATGTGCTGTTCAGAAATCAGAAAGCTTTTTGATTTAGTTGTTGGTTTTGTTGTGAATTCCTTCTGGAAACAGTCTAGTTTGGGAGAGAATAGCCAGCATTTTCTATTGAGTGTCATTTGTACGATAAAACAAATAGGTGGGTGAAATCCATGAGTGAGGTAATTATGAGCAGCTGTGTGTGACCGCCTTCCGCATCCTGAAGGCAGAAATTCTCAAGCACCTTCTCTCCTGTTGTGGTGCCGTTGCAAGGGCGGTCGGACCTGGTCAGGCTGCTGGTGGATCACGGTGCCCGGCCGTGCCTGCGCAGCACCGTGGGCTGGACCGCGGCTCACTTCGCTGCCGAGGCGGGCAAGCTGCGGGTGCTCCGCGCCCTGCACTCCCTGCACGCTGCCATGGACGCCGCCGACCTCTTCGGAGACACTCCCCGGAGGCTCGCGGAGATCTACGGACACAAGGAATGCTCCAAATTCTTGGAAAAGTGAGTAGTGACGCCAGGTCCGCCTGTGAAAATTCACCTCACTGCTCCACAGAGGACCAGAACAAACACAGTGCATTGCTTATCTTTCCACCCAAAGCCTACTAAGCCCTGACACACAAGCTGTAGTGGATGAGCAAACACGGGGAAGCCGTGAGAAGACATTCTTTTATTCCCCTGCCCCCTGCGGTTTGCCTTGGTATGTTTTCAAAATCCTTACCACCTCATGGTGTCATTGTTTTTGTAAGGATGTTGCAGAGCCGTTATTAAGCAACAGAAATGAAATCAACAACTGGCAAGTGTTAACCCCTTACAGTGGTGAATAGCAAATACGTGGGTTGAGGTGTTCAGGAACAGCCCTCAGCAGTTGTATGTGTGTATATATGTATATATATATGTGTGTGTATATCATTTGGCTTTTCTTATAGTAAAGAAAAAAGCCACCCTATTTTTTACATAATCGTTGAAAATTAGACCACTTAATAGGACGGCCACATATTACTTCCAAATTTTGGTTAAATCCGTGTTGACTTAATTGCTTACACTTAGCACTGTGGCAGCACATGCCATAAGAAATATGTTTTTTTTATGGTTCCCAATTTCCATTCCTGTTTTTCAGCCATTGGCTCGGCTCATGGGTGTTTTCATCCTTGCAAAGGTGTTTCCCTGGATCAGGATGCTTTACGGAAGAGTTCTGAGCTGTGTCCCATCCTGCATCTCTCCAAAGCAGAGGCCAACCAGCTTATTCAATGCAAACCATAGTCCCAACACTATTTTATTTAAATACACTGCCTGTGAAACCTGCATATGCCAGACCCTGGAGTGCTGAGAGTTCCCAAAAGTGTTCTCTCCCTGGGTTTTTCTGTGAATTACAGTCCCACCATCATGCTTCACTGGCATCTCTTTTACCACTGCCACCATTCTCAAGACTGCTTTGGCACCATGCATATCCCATATTTCTTTTTATAGGCATTTATCCAACTCAAATCTCCAGCTTGCCAGAGCAACAGACGAGCTGCCAAGCTCAAAATCAGGCACAGTGACTGGCCGAATGTCTGAGGAGGCCAGTGCCTTACAAATGCCACTTTTTGTTAATCCACATAAATCCTTCTGTAGGTACTGCTGTCCTGCTGTACTTCTACAGCTTGTTGCTTCCTGCTGAAATGCCCCATTCCCACCTTTTATCTTCACACAGCATCAGTCCTTCCACAGGAAAAGACAACCCAACTGTCCAAAATCCCCTTGTACAGAGCCCAAAAAACTTTGTAGGGGAGCCACAAGCTCCGGTTTCCAAGCTCTGGCTGTTATGGAAGCTGCTGATAGCTTTGCATTTTACCTGCCCACCCAACACAGAATCACAGCATGGTTGGAAAGGACCTTGAAGCTCATCTCATTCCAACCCCCTGCCATGGACAGGGACCCTTTCCACTAGAGCAGGTTTCTCAAAGCTCCATCCAGCCTGATGGATCTGAACACTGCTGGGATGGGGCATCCAGACCATCTTAGAGCTGAAGTCTCTGGTTTTGGAGCTGACGTGCTGTAATCCCTCACTATTCACCACTTTCCTTCCACACAAAAGTATCAGCTCTTCTTACCCTCAGACCTTCAGTTTAAAGGCATTTAGGCAACCAGCAACTGATGAAATTTTGCAAATTTGGTGTTTTCACAACCTATCCAGAGTCTAGGCAGTAAAGCTCAGGTTTGCCAGACCTTTGAGAATGGGGCCCTGTCTTCCAGTGGAGATTCTCTTTATACTATTCTCAGCTCTTGGCATGCTTAGTTTCTATACCAGACCAGGTAAATATTGTCTAACTTAGAGGGTGGAAGCCTGCAGGTTTCTCCCCCTGGATGAATAATTTATAGCAATTGCTTGCCTATTCAATGCTGTCCTTTTTGCACTAATCTCACCAGTAATCCCTGCCAACTCTGTAGCATTTGTTGTGCCTTGGATATGCTCCAGAGCCACGGGAGCAAGCTGAGAGCAGGGG